>CM060962.1:306274700-306372200 GCA_030765045.1 Tenodera sinensis
CAACTTGTGCCCTTGACACTTTTTGTAATACTTCCTATAGAAAAGCAGAAGAGAAAGTAAAAGTATATATTCTATGTGTAAATACACACACATACTCTCTGTCTCTGTCTTAGTTCCTCTCCCATTGCTTATTTATTTGTCACATTTATATAGTTTGCTTAATATGTATAACAAATGTAAATTACTTATATGTCAAACGTTCTGACAGTAATGATAGCAGTTCATAAGAATTAGTGACAAGGAATAATAGTAGAGATAATACAACATTACCTTGATTTGATATTTTAATTACTCCTAATTCCAGAAAATTACCTAAAAGTATATTCTTAGATGGCGGTATACAAGAAGTAATGTAAGATTCTACGTGGACTATCAATACATAACAAATTTCTCTAAATAGACTGTAATACTGCCAAATTCTTTAAGTTTCAAGACCATAACTACTAATACAATTTGACAACAAAAGTAATAGGGTATCTAATACTAGTTTATATTGTTATTTTTATAATAATTACGCTATAAAAATATACCTCAAGATATAAATATTCCACCTTAAAATATCTCAATTCCTATTTATGTTTTCAAAATATTACTTTAAAGTCAATAATGTTCAATTGATTTTGCTGTATAACCACAAACCTAATGACATTTACCAAATCTAAATTAACTAAATATTAATAAGATTATTTACTGCTTATATTCTGCCTATTCCACTCATCTTCCAATCAATCATGCAATACTGCATTTTTATTCTCTCAATAAAGCGGTTGGAATAAGTTTTAATGTTTGACAGGTAGAATCTAAACTGAAAAATCCGAGCTGTGGCAGTGAATTTTTCAGTTCCGATTCTACCTCTCAAACATTGCCCACATGTTGGCATAAATAAATGTTTTGTTTTTATAAAAATCCATAAGTATTCCTCCTTACACCAATAATCACGAAACTTTTTTTTAATAACCCAACTTTTCCTCATTCTAATCACCTTTATATGTGTGTGTGTCTGTGTGTGTGTGTGTGTGTGTGTCTGTGTGTGTGTGTGTGCGTGTGTGTGTGTGTGTGTGTGTTGTGTGCAGCATAACTCAAAAACGAAAAGTAGTTCAAAAACCAAAGTGTTGTTTGAGTTTAATGTGTTTTAAGGATGCGACATGAAGTTTTGAAGAAAATACCCTCACCCTAAACTACGCTTTACATGGAAAATGCTTGGAAAATTTTGATTTTCCTGAAAATGGCTCTAACGATTTTGATCAAAATGTCATATGTTTAAATATTTTTATGCCAAATGAAATGTATAACTTAAATTTTCTGGCTATAGCCACTGTAGTCATATTTACTCTGGACAACTTCTGTATAACTGGTAAACCGTTAGAGATACACCAAATCATACTATACAAAAAATGTAGATCTTGCTAAAATACACAATTTATGTCTCAATAAATTTTCTTGTACCATTTCGGAGATATTGCTTGTTATGTGTGTGAGTAGTTTCGGAAAGCTTAAAATCTTTGTGAAATGGATCATCATTGTTCATTTTTTTATATGTTAAGTGCACAAAGAGAACAGAATCCCAAATCTTTAAAAGATTTGACTATTGCACAAAGCCTATTGTATTCTAACATTCCCATTGTACTTACAAGGAAATAAGCAATAAGGTAATTTGTACAAATGTTTATCTTAACTAACACTAGGAACATATAGGAATAAGAGTTTGTAAGAATGGTTAGTACAAGAGTAGAGAAACTCATGTGAGTGCAACACATCAGTTGTTTTTTGCTTCTGACACCTTACTGCTCGGCTGAGTTGATAGTTTGTGGATGTGATCTATACTTTTCTTTAAAATGGGGGTGAATAGTTTTTGGGGATCATCTGCCGGGTATGTAGGTTTCATATTTTTTCTCACAGTGCATATTTCATCTTTTAGATGCTTTGGGTACATCACGTTTCATTTCCTTGTGATTGACTTGAAGCCATGCACATTACAATTAATGCTATGACTGTGAAGAGAGCCTATTAATTTGTGAATTGAGTTGTATTCTTCAGATCTTATCATCTAAGAGTATTTTCAACATTTGTTCTCCACAGTTTCAAAGCAAAACTGTCTGCTAGCATTAAGGACTGGCCTCTCACAGGGAAGAATCCATAAGTGCACATAATTGGTTTGCAACAATAGGTACTCCTCAAACATGCTGTAATAGGTAGTGATTGACATTATAATGTGAAATTTCCAATTATGGTATTAATTTACAGTTCTTTCCTTGTTTGCAAGAAACTACGGATTTTCTTAAAAGTTATACTTTTGAACATAACTGTGAAGTATTAATAAGAACATGCAGATTAAGGCATCTGCCGGACCATCCACATCCAAATCCAATTATATTACTATGGCCAGACATTGAACAATGTACATATACAGCATGAATGCAATGACATTTAAATATGCCACCAATGATTTTCAAGCAGCTGGTCAAAGAGAATGAGATAAAATATGCTTTCATGTTGATAAAATAGAAGAGTGTGGTTTGGAAAATGGTCCAACAGAAGAAAGTACGGAATTATAACTGAAGGCACTAGGACAGAAAGCAACAAGGATAATAGGTTAAGTGACATAGCATTAGCTGCAGTGAATAGCAGAGAATACTTAATCCCTTCCCATTAAATCATGGTAATAAACAAGTTCTATTTGTGGAGAAACACATGCACACACAAAAAGAAATCATTTGTGGGTGAGGTAAGTAAACAGAATAGGCTTGTGTGTGTGGATTTAAATTTCACTTCTGTATAATTAGATATTGTACAAATTTGGGTGGAAAACTGGGCATATGTTGCAGCTCTAAGATGAAAATCAAGGTCTCCCAAATCAATAGAATTGCCAAAGTGCTACTTCCTTTTGTTTATTTCTGAAGCTTAGAATCGTGCAATATTACGAAGCAGTATCTAATTATGAGTGGTAACTAAAAGGCAGAAGGCAAATAAACATTATTTATCAAGTATATCAAATAATTTCACTACCTTGACCAGCGAAGGGCGGTTGTGTTAGGTTTATTACAGTACCTTTTGCATCGTGTAGCTTTTCACCCAGGCGTCTGGCTAGATTCAGGTATTGATGAAATTCCTCGTTGTAGGTGTCTGCCATGTCTGTGTGTATAGAATAAACTGGAATAAACACAAACAAATTTATGTGATCTTCCTTATTTCCTTAGGTATTGGAAGTTTATAATATAATAAATGCAGAATTGTCAGGATTTAACAATCAGACAAGGCATATTACCGACAAATATAATTTCTTTTTGGTTTGTTCACATTTAAAACTTGAAATATGAATTGGCGTGAAATTATTTCCATGGCAACTGACGTCATACGTTGGCCTCTCCGCCATGTTGTTTAATGTGAATGTTTAGGACACATGTGGATGGTTACAAGTGATTTTATTAATAATAAAGTTTAATTAATGAGAATATATTTTTAGAGTGTAACGTGAAAACGGATATTGTTTAGAAAGGTTTACGCGATGAGTTGGTCAGAATTCCGGCAAAGTCCCACTCGGCAGTGTGTACGAATGGTCACGAAAGTTGCCGAAGTTGCTGTGTTAATGCAGCGCTGCCAACAGCAGAATGTCCCTAGGAGTTTGTTGCCAATAGTAAGTTGGAATGTTTTTGCGGGAGTCGGCAAAATATAATATAATACTATTAAATATATATAAATATATATAATACTATTAAATATAATATATATATAATATAATAATATTAAATAAAAACACAATAAATAATATAATATAAAATAAATAAACAAAACAGAACGATAAATAATAAACATAATAAAAATATAATAAAAAAATATATCCCACTGCCGAGTGGGACTTTAATATTATAATATAATAATAAAGAACGAGCCAGCGTATCGTGTAATAATAATCCATAATGGCCAATTCTGACCAACTCAGCCAATTATATATACAAATATATACAATTATATACAATAATTATAATAATTATAATAATATCCATACATACAATAATAAATTTATATTATTATACGATACGCTGGCTCGTTCTTTGTTTAGTATAGCTTACGCGATGAGTTGGTCAGAATTTCGGCAAAGTCCCACTCGGAAGTGGGATATTATTATATTATTTTATTTATTTATTATTATATAAAAATAATTTATTCATAATAATATAATAATATCCCACTGCCGAGTGGGACTTTGCCGAAATTCTCAAAACAAGATAAGATGCACATGTTATGTTACTGCTATCTGCAGTAGATTGGCTAGCAGATTTATAGATTGCAGGTGATTGCATCACGTGTTAAATAAATATCGGTGTTTAATGTGTTGGCAACGAAAACTAGTGTAGTGTAAAAAGCAATGTTGGCAGATGTGAAATAACGTCTGCTAGTTAAGCAGTGAAATCTAGTGGGCGAATGAGCCAGTTGGTTCATCTCTAAGAGAATAATTTTGCTTGACTAAAGCAGTTTTAAAAGTCACGTACCTAATCAGTTATTATGATTTTATAATTTTTAATTTATTGATTTCTTGACATATTTCTCTATCATTAATATTTATATATATTTTTACGAAATAATGTAACTAGTCTTCGATTATCAAAAGTTTCATTAGTTAAAAGTAAGTAAATGCATTAAAGGAAATTCGTAGTAGCATCTCATTGGTCTTGCTTGAAAAAGGACGTCTCCACGGTTTTGGTTTAGCCGGGCTCACATTCAGAACGTTCATTGCATTCAAATTATCGATTAGGGGGATATAAATCGGGTAAGTTTATTGCGATTTAGCGTATCGCATCTTGGAAGTACCTGCCAGGCTAAAGTAACCTCACGATAAAGGAGAGCGGATTCTTCGACACTGCACGCAATGTAGAATGAAGTAAATAAACGTGAAATAATTAGTGTATATCACTAGTAGTTATCTAAGAGCTACCTAACGTTCCTGTTCTTATAAGGAAATTATTTGTCTTTGGCTCTTACATTAAACACATCCAATAATGGCTGATTTATATCATTTTGTACTCAACAGGAAATAACTCTCTAGGATCACGAGACATTATTTTTCACCTTGAAAAGAATTCAGTAAAATGAAAAGTTTGTGCTGCTTGCATACATTTTGTGGCTTCCGCATATGCTCGTATCAATGTCTTAGGCAGATGCCTATTAGTCAAAAGGTGACACTTAATTGGTACAGTAATTGGCAGTTAGCAACATAAGAATGCAAGACATAAAATAATGCATTATGATAAAGTAATATAACCAGTGTTGTATATTTTCTAGACAGTTCAAGCAACTTGCAGGTGTCCCTGCTCTGCTCTGAGTGGCTGTGATTAAGGTACTGGTCACCATATTTAATATGCTAACATAATAGCCAACCATTTATATGAAGTGATAATTCCACGTGTTGCATGGTCAATGAATTATCAATAAATGCATATGGCTTTGTGAAATAGTACTTGGATAGAAATAATTAAAACTGCTTCCATTCATCTTCACTTTTAGAGCTGTAGGGATATTTCTCAAATGTTCTATTCCTACGACATTACATAAGCATATTATTTTTATTGGTAGTATAATATTCATTTCAATTACTATTTAGAAAGTTTGATATTTTAGCATATTTATTTACTTTTTGGTAAGAATAACTCTTTGAATATTATTTACGAGTCTGGTTTAAAGTTCCATATGACTAACAGAACTTTTATAAGCTGTAATGTGCATAATGCACAACTATAAGGTATACATGTAATTAACAAGTATATTGAAATATGTGAAGGGTCCTAAGACACTAAACATAGCTGAGATATTGTGGGTCCTCAGCCACAAAGCATAGCCAGTATATTGGGGACCCTAAACTGCTAAGCAGAGGAGTGTAACAGTTGTGGCAGAAGTCTTTCTCAAGCTTTAGTAACTGCGTGCCATACTGAACTAACCTTAACCATACAGAATTGGAACCCAAATCTCGTCTTATATTAAAGGTTTCTCATGTGACACAGAATAGCTCACAGATCTGTCTTTTAATTATGAAAAGAAGTGTTGAAGTGTAAATGAGTAAATATCAGGTAATATAATTTGAGTCAAATGTATACTCATGCTCCAATTATTGCTAGTATTTATCTAGAATGCATAGGTAAGCTAATGAAATGCTTTCTATAATCGCTACACCCTTAGATCTGCACCAGATGTAAACACAAGCCGTCAGTAACTAACCCACGATATGCCGAAACCAAAGCACACCATAACATATAGTACCTTAAATATTGGCGATTATCTGCGAGTTTTCAAGATGTACGATGACCCTGGTAAAGACTACTTGAAGTAATGCGATATCAGTGCTATTCCTAAAACTCCTAAGTAAATATCGCTCTGTTGCATCATAAACATGAATCCACGTGGTGTTTGTGTTAATCGCAGATGATATGATCCGATTATCGCAGAGAGATACAAGGGCTGGATCTAAGGCTGGATGGAGTATAGGTAAACATTAGCAATAACTGGCTCATGAATATTAGTTTGACTCAAATTATATTAATTCTGTGCTTCATTGTATCATAGTCCTACATATTAGGAATCAGGTAATTCGTTTTGAATTTTGACAGTAAAAATATTAAAACATAGTAAATATTTTGTAGGTTAAACTTATTTGTTATGTTTACCATACAAAACATTTTGGCAAATAGCCACAGGGTATTTTATTATACATAGGACAATTTCGTCCCTCATGAAGGATCTTGTCTCTGTTGTACTGTGGCAGGTTTTCTAGGGATGGGCACTCTTGATCTTCAGGGTCTTAAGATTTGCGAAAAGCGAAGGTTTTTCAAATTAATAAGCCTACATTTGAAAATAGCTAGTGGTAACTTGGTAACACATATCTTGCCCCCTTTTATAATTTTGGTATTCTTTACTTCGAGTCCTTTTTACACTTGATTAATCTGATACATATCTGCTCTGATATGAATGTGAAGACAATCTGGAAAATTTTTTCTACATTGTTGTGGTCTACATGGTTACAAAGTGTACCCAGTATATGCTGTTGCTTCCAGATTGGTCGCGTCATTGCTTTTAAAGTACACTCTGCCAACGTTTTGCGGTAACCTATGTTGAGTTTCTTCCCTTGGCAATTACTACTTCATGCATTCTGTGTCAGTATTTATGTGCTGGCAGGACTCATCTCCTCCTCTCACATTGTCTTGAGTGGCCAGTCACACCGTGTTCTATAGTAAAACTGGAAGGGGTTGCACTATTTATCTTAAATCTTGTCCGTCATCATTTACTGAGAGCTATATAAAAATGACAGAGGCTAGTATTAGAAGTGGCATATAATCAATGTACTCAGTATCTCCTGTTAGGACATTTTCAAGATTGGAAGCAGCTGTTTGTATTCTAATTACAATTTATTTAGGACCTATGGAAGTGACCACACTTCTTTCCAAACACCTCTCCAGGTAATAAAAAGAAAAGCAGCTAAGTAATGCTAGGCAGTTAAAAGATAATCAAGCTTATTATTTTAATATTGGGATGCTTGAACTTGCTATTGGGATGCTTGTTGTTCAGCCTCCTGTGTTATAGCTTTGCGTTAGGCATTAATCATTTTATTTGTTTACACAAATAGAACGTGATCAGCGGTGGTATAAAATCCGTTTTTTTAATTAAGCTGTAACACTGACAATAATAAAGGAACTTCTGGTCATTCTGAAGAAAACTGCTGTGGATTCGGTACAGTGAAGGTTCCTGAATAATCTCTATGAAGCAACTAATTAGGGTTAGGATAAGAGAAGATACAATTAAAGATACAATTAGAGAGAGTACTCAGGGGTCTCCGTCTAGGGGATATGTGAATAGCGACCACAAGGTACCCAAGCTGAGCAGAACATTACTTCCACTTACTGGTGTTTTGCTCCTCACTGTAACTTTTCTATCTGACCTTACCTTGGTCAAATCTTGTTCTCTTCTGACCCCGATGCTATTAGGGTTCCCAAAGGCTAGGGAGTCTTTATTTTTCGAACCTCTCCATTTCTCTAGTTTCTCTATAAAACCTTAACCCCTAACATGCTGACCTGTCATGGCATGTATATGTCCTCTGATTGGTAATCAGAGGATATGGTCGGTGAATTTATTTTGATAATTCTCCCGGTCAGGTCGGTGAGACCCGTAAACCAACGACAGGTGTTGTCCTCCAGACATTCTGGGGGTTGTGAGAGAGCGATGTGACCGCCAAAACATAAAAATATGGTGCTCTCTAAAAAGTGGTTACATTTATTGCCAAGTCTCTTCAATATTTATGCAATATGACTCGAGGGGTAAAATGTTCCGGAGTTAAAATAGTCCCCCATTCGGATCTGCGGGCGGGGACTCCTTCTCGAGAACCAAAACAGTTTAATTGTATCTTATTGTTAACTCATTGCTCTCTCATGTTTTGCCTTAAGTTGATAAAATTCAAACTTTTTGATAATTTGAATAAAAAGATTTTTTCATGGTAATATCCCGATTGCTTCAAATCAAATGGTGCACCGTTCAAATGCATTAGTGACAGAATATCTTAAATGCTGATGTGATATTTCTGATATAAACACACTAGTGTCATCTGAAAAGAGCACAGCTGTGTGGACTCTACTAACATTCATTGGCAAGTAATTCACAAATATAAAAAAATTGAAAAGGCCTGAATGTAGTACCTTGGGGACACCTGTAGTAGCAATACCTGGTTCAGAATAATAACCATTTATGCTACTTTTCTGAATTGTTTTTGATACATAATATCTGAACCAACTTATAGAGATCTCATTGAAACCTAATATTTTAATTTTGAGGTGAGAGGTTGAGATCTATACAATCAAATACTTTCGCTAGATCACAATATATTCCTAATGATAGTTCTTTTTACACAAGGCTGCTACTGCTTCAGAAATTAGCATATATGCAGCATTTTCAGTTGTAAATCCAAACTGGGATAATGCAGGAATATTGTTTAATGTTTCATATAATCCAATTTCTATTTAGAAAAAGGCTGTTAAGAGTAAGATGACCTATCATTGGAAGTCAGGTTATTGTGTGCTTATAAAGCCTTAAGAATTGTTTTTAATTTTTTTCTGGAAATGTTGCTGACAAGTGAAGATAGCTACACATATGACTAAGAGGCTTATCCAACTGCAGTAGGCAATATTTTAACCATTTGTTACCTATCTCACCTTAACGATAAGAAGTTTTTCTTTTTAAGGCAAGACTACAGTGAAAATTGGGTCAAAATGGGTATAATTTTAGAATTTTCTTTTTCAACATTCTTTGGTAGCTTGGGGTATGTAGAAATAGAAGGTGTGCTATTTATATCATTTGCACCCCTTTAGTTTGTTATGTGACCATTTAAACACACACATGATGGTGGTCATTGATGTTTAAATGCCCTGTAAGGCTACACTGAAGATTCTAATTTTTTTAATAATCAACCTATCACCATGAAAATTAAACCACATAATGAAAACATTAGTCTAAACTAGTATCTAAATTTTCCTGCTGGTGTGCTAAATACTTCATTGGTTATTATTTTGTATGACAATATTGTAAAAATTATTTATTTATGCCAACAAGCATATTAGCAGTTTTTTCCAAACTCGAATGATGCACTTGCTCAGTTAAAGCAAAGGTCGATAGATAGACTTTATGTTCAAGAATGTAGCAACCTCAGTTCTATGAAATGCATGTTAGCATTGACTGCCATCTCACTGTTGCGATTCTTGGAATTCTCAGTAATTTCTGCAAGCTTTGTACAAGGCTACATCGTTGGCAATAACTGCAAACTCAGGTTGTGTGCTTGCATTTCCCATTCATTTCTGCAAGCTTTTGTTTTGTTTTTTGTTCCATTTATATCCCGCCTTTAACTACAGAGGTTATATTGGCGGGGGCCCTAATGACCTAGTTGTCGAAGGGCCCTTAAACCCAACTCACTCACTCACATATTAGCGGCCTTCCCTGTTGACAATGGTGTTCCTCGTTTAACAGTGGGTTTTTCGGTCTTTGGGGCTTTTATACGTTGAATTCACATATACATTCACACTTTCATTCATACTTCCAGACTCAGGGAAGGATGAGGAATAATCTTGGCTGGAGAAAAATTCCTACCGGCTTGCCGGGAAACGAACGTGGGACCACTTGCACAGCAGGAAGGTGCTTCTGCAAACTTTGTTATACCTACATGGCATTTTTCTTCTGAGTTGAGACACTGCACTGTACTGTGCACAATGGACAGGAGGTCCGATTGTGAAACTGTACCAGTTGTAGAATGCGCTGGAGGTACAAGTATTGTCAATAAACAGAAAAAAAACGTTTTTCTCAGAAACGCATTTTGTCCATCTGTTGAGTTTTGAAACAACGGTTCTCAATTTTACCCAAAAATTTGTGCGAAATTAATGCAAATTTTTAGTATGATATTCAACAGAAAACACTGCTAACTTAAATTATTAATACAAATTTTTCAAATAATTACCACCAAAAAAATCTTCCCTTTGATGATGCTCTTTCACATAATATTTGTTGTGCCGGGAAAGAAAGGATAAGTTGCTAATGTGAAGACATCAGCAGCTGAGTACTGTTTTCATTGTATGACTGTACATTCCCAATATTGCCTTTCCCCTTGCATTCCCTCACTCCGCACAGATCCCTAGACTTAAGGTAGCAAACAAAACTGTGGCATCCTCCTTAAAGTGTAGTCATATCGTGGCCGAGTAGTACACACTGTACGATACCTCTCCTCTTTGTCCACTCGTAAACAAGAGTGCTGCCAGTAGCTGTACTCCGCTCGCGAGCCGGCTTCGGGAGCGCAAACCCTGTGCAGGCCTGATTTAGAATAATAATCTCATTATGTGGTTAAATTTCTATAGTGATGGGATAGTTATTAAAGAAGGTGGAATTTTTAGTGTAGTTTTGCCTTAACAAGGTAGTAATATTTCCTATCTCTCTGGGAATTGTGGAGTTCATTTCAAATTACAATTCATTTAGCGATGTCGTTTTTAGAACTTTAAATGCACTACAGTTTTGATCGCATCTATTTCTCTTGCTTTTCACTACGTTATGCAAATATGTTAGACATTAGCTATAACACAATGATTCGTCAGCTCTTTCTTAGGTAATCACTATACTTGGTGATGAGTTCCTTAATTAATCATGTTTTAGTGGTTCAGCATTAATTCCTTGACATCTACAATTTACAAATTACATGGCATGGATCTAAGTAGGTGTTTACACTGAGAGCGCTGCTATGCATAAACAAAAGTGCCTTGGGGCATGTTCAGAACTCATATAGATTGGTTGCTGCCTTCCTTTGATGTTAACAAGCTATTTAACAATTCCCTGTAATACTGTGATGAAATGCAAAGTCTTAACGTTTAATTAAAAGTTAGTAAACTCTGAGTTACAGTAATTTTTAAGTTTGGTTGATGACACCATCATTAAAGAAAATTAAATGTGGTGAGTAAACGATGGCAAATAAGATCTAGAGGAAATCCAAAAAGAGGACACGTGATATAATTAATATTCTCTTACCTTTTGCTTATAATGCATTGCGTGTAATTTTGATAATTTTATTGAATCCATTAGCCAGTATGTTATTCAAAATGGACTACGTCGCAAAGCATTGAGGCATATTAATCTTGGCTGTTGTGCGCTATAATCACTTCTTATCTTGTAAGAGTGAAATAATAGTAACTTGGCATATAGTCAGTAATAAACCACAATTAGATGATCTCTTGCACCTGCTGATATATGAGACTTTGCTGTCCTGAAGCTATGATTGCATCTGATAGAGTGTACACACAGTGTCTCGCCGTATTTGTATGATAAGCTCACAGAAATATCTGTGCAGTTTGACATTCTTTCTGATTTGCTTTATGGCTTTGCCAAGTAGTATATAGGTTTGTGCTGGTGATAATTGTTATTTATGTTTAGCCATGTGTGGGGACTAAGCTGACAAGTTGCATTTGACTTGAAAAATTATATCTGCTACCAGGACTGGAACCATGGAGTATTTTGCTCTCAGCCAATGTTGATACTCCTTGGCCTGATATGGCAAGATGTCTATGCAAGTATTAAACCTTCTCAAATAAGTATCATAACATGTCTTCAAGGTTGTTTCAAATACAGAGGTATAGTACCTCAAAGGTGACCTGTATGGTTGCAAGTGCTTTATAATTACCAGTATTCTGTTTAATTTTTTAACTTATATGCTGCATATGACTAGTGTAGCAGAACAAGTTAATTATTAAAGCACAAAATGACCCTAATAGTTGCCAACATTCAAAGTTGATTTTGAGGTAGAGCTCATATCTGAGATTTCCTTGAGGGTTATCCTTGAACTTGAAACGGATGCAAAGTTAAATGCTTATACAGATATGTCAACAAGAAGGCTGAGTGATAATAGCACTGGTATAAGGAGACAAACATCTTTGGTTGCAGTCCAGGATGTGGCATTAAATTTTTCAAGTCTTTTCGAAAGTTATGTTTATTGGTAATTGAACATTGCAGGTGTCTGGCAAGGTTAGAACAATGGCTGCTGGATTCAAATAAGCTGATATTTAAAAGTATACAGATTTTAAGGTGTACATCCCTCTCTTTGTCCACAGAGTTGTTCCTGAAATTAAGAATAGCAACATCACATGCAGCAACAATTTTGAAATGGATCCCATCAAAGAAGAGGCATCCTTCCCAGATGATGTAGCCCCTCAGAATCACACAGAATTCTTTCCCAAGGTTATTACAATTAAGAGAAACAGTGATGCTGTGCTTGTAGATGATTGCTGTGATGTGCCAATCAAAACAGAAATTAAATCAGAGGCACTTTGTACCAAACATTTCGCAAAACAGATCAAATCTGAAGCTGTTACATGCAGCAGCTGGGAGATAGATAGGAAAGCAGTAATTGATGAAGAGACTCTGTTTTCAGACTTTGGTTCACAGAGCGAGGAAGTGCTTCTTCCAGAGTATCCTGTAGCAAAGTTCAGGAAATTCAACAGTGATGATGAAATTGGAAACCAAATAGAAATTAAAGAAGAACCTTGGTGGCGAGAAACAGAAACCTCAGACATGTGTGATGATATTAAGGTAAGTTTTGTGGAGTTCCGCAGCAATAAGACTCTTTGTAGGGCCAATAATATATTTCAACTATGTATTGTAAAATTAACAATCCTTTGTGGTAATTTGTGATGGTGTAGTGTTTTTTGTCACATGGAACATTTAAAGAGGGACCGAATCACAGCGGTTTAACTGTTTCATCTAAAATGGAGGAAATGTCATTTACATATGTTCTGGCGTATCACAGCACAACAGCGTCCCTCAGAGGCGCATGAGGGGAAGGTCGGTGGATCTAAATACCACCTATTTAGTCCTCCCGGCTAGGTCCGATGGACCTGTTGACCAACGATAGGTGTGGTCCCCCTTGCAAAATGGGGGTTTAAGTCGGGTGATGTAACTGCCACATTGTAAAACTGGTGCCCGTTAAGAAAACAGTTACATGAAAGCCACATACATGAATATGAGTCCTAAAGATAAACATTACATATAACAAACATCTCAGAAAAGGTTGAAAAGAAACTGCAAATCCTGAAAAGGTTAGCTGGTGCTAAATGGGGCTGCTCAAGGAGAGTCCTTAACACAACATACAAAATGTACGTTAAACCAAACCTCTTGTACTGTTCTGAAGCTTTAATAACAGCAGCAAATGCTAACATCAATAAACTTGAACAAATACAAAATCAGGCTCTTCGCCTAATCACTGGAGCAGTTAAATCCACACCTATTGATGCCATGCTTGCCTTAACACGGACCCCATCAATAACAACAAAAATAGAAGAACAAGCATTGCTCCAACACGAGAAAATGTTACGACTGCCAAACTCTAAATGGACAGAAGAGAACCTCCCCCCTTCAATCCTTAAAACTCAGTAGTTTCCTAGAAAAGGTAACACAGATTAAATCCAAATTGAACCTTCCTAACACCAGAGAAAATCTACTTATAAGAGAAAATCCATTGGAATTATTGCAACCTACCTTCAATTTGGAATTAATGGAGGAAATAAGTAAATCAGACACACCAAAAGAAATAAAAAAACTTCTAGCTCTGGAAACAATCAATACTAGGTATCCCACAGAAGAATGGCTGCACATATATACTGATGGATCCTCCAAGGAAAACCTTACTGGAGCTGGAGTTACATGTTCACATTTTTCCTTTTATCATTCTGTTGGCAGAGACACAACAAATTATGATGGAGAAATAGAGGCTATATACATTGCTCTCCAACAATTATTAAACCTTCCCTTAAATAAATTTAACAAGGCAGTAATTCTTTCAGATTCTAAAGCTGCAATTCAGGGAATATGCTCAAATACTACAAAGAAGTCAACAAAAATTAGAGAATGCTACAAAATGTTAACACAACTCCAAAAAGTTAATAAGACTGTTCATCTCCAATGGATTCCAGCACACTGTGGAGTCATGGGGAACGAAGCTGCAGACTCACTTGCAAAGAAAGGCACAACAATAAAACAAAAGTCTAAATTAAATTTCTCATATTCCTCAATAAAGCGCTTGATCATTAAAAATTTTTCTCATTCATACCTACAAGAAATAGAAACAAATGCCAAAGATAAAAAATGGATTACACTACTTTCCAATCCCCAGAGACCAAGGAAAACAGCGGTTGCAGCCTTCCGACTATTGACAAATCACTACTGCCTAGCAAGTCATCTCTACAGAATAGATATCTCAGCCTCACCAATATATGTCCTGTGTAACGATCCAGCAGAAATGAATGAAGACCACTTGAAGACCTGTGAAGCATTAAGATCAGAAGAAACTACAGTTCAAAAGTATTGGAAAGCACGAATGCTAATGGCTTCATTGCCAGATGCAAGGCACTAGAAAACAACAACAACAACATTTAAAGAGGTGAAAGTAATGGAGATACAGTTCTTGAAAATTATGATACTTTGTTATTTCAGGTGAAATCATTTCAAGATATTACATGACACGTTAGCACTATTTCATCAAGTACACCTCAAATATAAAATTGCAGGAATGGCACATTAACTTGGATATTTAGTGACTCAAAGATAAGAAATAACCCAACTATAAATTTTTAACCAATTGTTTTGAGTCTACTTAAAACCCACACTTGCAGTTTATGGGTGCACAATAAACAGCTGTAGATATTTAAGTTAGGCTGCAAATTATGTCTGCTGTAGAGAACAAACCTTTATTCCTTATTCAAAAAATGATAAAAGTTAACTGGTAGGATATCCTAGTGAAACAGAAACTGGATTGGGGTATATGAACAGTATTATGTATCAACTTCAAGAAGTGGCAGACTATTTACAAAATGTAAGACAGCTTGATTTTATGCCACTTTACTGAGCTGAAAGTTGTTACACTTTCTTCTCTAATGCTAGTAAGATTCAGCAGTTGTGTTACACTACAAACATTCAGTTATTAGTAGTATGCCAGTTCTCCTTTTCAAGGTCTGTTTTTGTAGCTGACTTAATACTTATTAATTTTGTAGGGGGACAGAAACGTTTGATGCTGTTAGTAAACAACTGCGCACACATACACACACTTATTCTTTCTGTGTCGAGCTCTTTAGTTAATGCTAACCTTATACATGCTACATAATGAATATAGAAAGGGGAAGGAGTGATTACTTTTGGGCATTTTATTAGTAGTGTCTTTCACAAAGGTAAATGTCCAACTTCAATGAGAACTGTGGGTAGGGTAACCCAATGGTCAGTACCTCCTACATAGATGGTATGAGAATGCAATTTGTCATATATGTGTCTCTTGCTGTTCATAGGGCATGGCAGCCATCAGCCTAACTCACAGCTTTGAAAAAATGTTTCAGCAATCAGGACCAACACCATCTTAAATTCTGTGTAACACTAAAACGAGCAATTGAGAGCAAAAGGTATTGGGAACCTTGATGGTTAATCAGTGAATGACAGTATTGTTTTCTTGGTTTTGTCAATGTATTTGCCATTTGAAAAATAAATATTTTAGCAGTCATTCAAAAGTGATGGATAACTATTGCAAATTCACATGCACAAAATATGTTAATGGCCTTTGCTTAAATAGTTGATAAGAAGTAATAACAATATGAGTGTTGGGTTCTTTGCTTAGCAATGTAAGCTCAATCATTAGCACACAACTACTATACTCAGTAGTAGCTGAATATATTAAGGTGTGTTACTCCTGACTTAGAGTGATGCCCTGAACATAGATTGAATACCATAAAATGCATCTGGGACCCCTCACCCTTCTTTTCTATCTTAACGGGAACATCATTAATATAATGTGCGCCAAATGTATTCAATTATACAATATCATAAAAAAAGTAACCCACAACACAACAGCCCATGACAGGCCAGGGTTTGCCACCCAGCTGCTGTCTCTCCCACCTGTCCACCACAGGCGTCATTGGTGCGGTGCAGTACTGGTGGGTGGTATGTGGTCAGCATGCAGAGCACTCCCAGGCAGTTATGTGGCCTTCTCGCCCTGGAGTCACTACTCCATTGAGTAGTTCCTCGGTTAGCCCCCTGGGTCCTAGTGAGGCTGAGTGCACCCCATGGTAGACCTTCCAGCAGGGAAAAATCCGCATGTTGGTACCGGTGATCGAACCCAGGCCCTCCATGCCAGAGGTAAATACGCTATCAATTGTGTTATGGGTGTGATCTGTACAACATATATTGCTGCATTATGATTGAAATTTTAGAACTGAAAGCTTTAGAAAATATTGATTACAATTAATTCCATTATGCATTCCTTCTGGGCTTGTAGGCCGTGGTCCAGTAGTTTTATTTTCCAAAATTTTGTCAAAAACTTCGTCCGGCATCCTCTGGAAAGTCAAAGCTATGAAATACAGTGAAAAGAACTGCCATCGCTGACAGAAAATTATACGAGCTACATTTGCAACTTAGCACAACTATGACACATAAGGACTGGGACAACATAGATGGAATTACATCTCAATCCATGACGTCAGCATATGAACAAGCAGTGAATCGGCAAAAGAAGAAGTTCATTAACTGTGCTAAAACTCACAACATGCTAGGCTTGGACCCTTTGCAAGCTGTGGTTAACCTATTGGATCACACACTCACACAAGCTGAGATGTCACTCTTGGCCAAGGGAGGACACTTTGCAGTCACTTCAGCCCAGATTCCAGTAGGGACATAATATCAAGCATAAGAAATGTGGGGAGAAGGCGCACGCATTCTATGGAAGACTCCAGTGCCCAAGAACAATATTTCTGCAACAGAGAAGAAGGCCATCAGAACCATAAATGATGATAATATCGTACTTCAGGCAGACAAGGGCGACACCACTGTGGTCATGACAAAAGAGGATTACAGATCCAAAATCTCGGAACTACTTGACCCTAATACCTACAAAAAACTTCAGAAGGACCCAACCGCTTGGATCTTGAAGACAACTAACAATCTCATAAAAAGTTTGTCACTGGCAGATGACATCAAACGAAAAACTTTCAGGAGTGAAGCACTTCCACCAAGACTCTACGGCCTACCACAAATACACAAAGAAGGCATCCCACTGCGACCCATTGTTAGTGCTATTGGACCCCCCACCTACAACATCGCCAAACATTTGGCGGCTCTATTGCAAAAGTTCATTGGCAACACACTGTCCTACATTGGAGACTCCAAGCATTTCATAGAAAACCTGGACTCCACACAGCTAGAGGCAGAAGACTGCTTAGTCAGTTTCGATGTTATCTCATTATTTACCAAGGTGCCTACTGCAGAGACACTGCAGCACATTGCCAAACTTTTCTCACCTGACATCACCAGTCTGTTTCTCCACTGCCTAACAACGAGCTATTTCTAATGGGACAACACCTTTTACAAGCAAATAGACGGCATCGCCATGGGTTGCCAACTTCTTCATGGAGAAGTGGGAAGATCAAGCACCAGGGACAGCTACATGTAAGCCAAAAGTGACGATATCTTCATCATCTGGAGCTTTGGTGATCAAAAACTGCAAGAATTCTTAAATCATCTAAATAGCCAGAACCTCAATATACAGTTCACTATGGAGAAAGTAAAAGACAATAGCCTGCCTTTTCTGGATGTTCTGGTCACAAGAAAAGCTGGATGATGTCTGGGTCACACTGTTTACTGGAAACCGACACATACTGTCAGATACTTACACAAAACCTCAAACCACCATCCATGACAAAAATTAGGAATAGTTAGGACTTTCACTGAACAAGCTACGAAGATCTGTGATCCAGGTCAACTGGATAAAGAAATCCAACATCTGAACAGGGCCCTCAGTAGCAATGGCTACACGTCCAAAGAGATTCAAAGAGCTCGTCAATTGAGTTACTCAGCTCAAAAGTGCAGGGGGGAACAAACAATTGCCACCATATACCTGCCCTATTTCCACAAAATTACAGTCCATATTGGAAAACTTCTACAGTCACACCACATAAAGACAGTTTATAGACCAATGAAGAAAATAAAGGATTTACTTAACTCCATAAAAGAAATGCCATCCACACAGCACAGCTGTTGTGCACAAAATTCCTTGCAGTTGTGTTCAAGTACACATAGGTACCACCATGTGGAGCATCAACATGCGACTCAAAGAACATGAGCGACACAGCCGGTTAGGACAGACAGAAAAGTCAGCAGTGGCAGAACATTCCCTACTGTTTGGCCACGACATAAGCTACAAGGACACTGTTGTACTCTCAAGGATAGCTCACTACCAGGCTCAATTGACACGGGAAGCTATTGAAATATTCAAGCATGAAAACAACTTTAACCATAAGGAAGAGAGACAGCAGATAAGTGAAGCTTGGATCGTGGCCCAGAAGAGCATTAGATCAAAACCACATCAAAGGGGAATTCGTCCTCTTATACCAGAATCGGAGCCAATACACCTACCGATGACAGCCTATAGGCAACCATGCCCCTCCCTCGCATGGCAATAAATAGAACGCTACCGAACAGAACGATCCAGTCTTGTTTTGGACACAGAGACTGTATTTCACAGCTTTGACTTCCCTGAGGATGCCAGACGAAGTTTTCGGCAAAACATTGGAAAATAAAACTACTGGACAATGGCCTACAAGCCCGGAAAGAATGCATATTGGAATTAGCAACGCCAGCCGTCAAAGCCTAAGCATTTATATTGATTACAATTGTTGTAGATAAAATATGTGTACTTTTAACAGTCTATCACTATTCCAGAAATTAATATGTAATATGTTTCTTTGAATACCTGCATGCAAAGGTATCTCTCTATAAATATAAATAATTATTACAATGTTAAAGAATTTACTTGTTTTGCACTGTTAATGTTTACTTAGCTTACATGGATATAGGAAAGCATTATATTCGTTTCATGTTACAAAATATTCACATACATATATACTAAAATGCTTCTGGCACAAGGAACAAAAATAATTATTTTAAATAATTTAATCTATGAGCATGATTACATACATTTATACTTAATTATGCAGTAATACAGCACTCCATAGTCCTTATAGATGATCATGTGGAACTGCACATTTGAATTATTCTGTTACAGGACGAGGACTTCCCTTCAGTAAATTCAAGGTAAGACTTGACTCTTCAATTACAACCTTTTTGCTAATTGTATTATGTTTACTTTTAATTCTTATATAACCGTCATCATTATGTTGTAGCAGATATCTCATGATCTTGAACTGATAGAAATGAGAATTTAATAATCAATACATCAAACAACATATTGAAATTTGTATGATTGAGTCAACAGATACTTAGGTGGTTTTTACACCCTTCTACGAAAGTGTATGAAATCCAAACCAGAGCTTTACTATCTGCACTACATACCTGGAGAAATTTTTATATTCCACCCACACATTCAATCTAAAGATTTCAGCAAAAATGTCTAGAGCCCCATGAGTGAAAAATAAGCATTTTTAGGAAAACAAGTGAGAGAGAATAACTCATAAACTTAATTCTTGATACTAGGGTAATTCAAATATAAACGGTAATTGTTGCATATCACGGAGGAAGCAGTTCAGAGTGTGCAGTGGAGTGGGGCGGGTTGAAGGTTGGTTTGTTAGGGAGGGGGAACTAGATTTGTTAGCTGCTTCGCTAGGTTCTGGCGTCAGTGAGTGAGTAAGAGATTCCTTCGTCTGTTGCGCAATGCATTATAATCAGGTTTTTAACCAATGAAGGGGTAAACTTTTGGAGATTTTAACTCGTTTAAGGGTGCAGTTTGGGGACACTACCCTGTCTAAGAATTGAGAGTTTACTTGGGCCACACCATTTAAGGGTGGCCGAGAATTTATGGAAAACGAAAGTCATGCTCGATGCCCAAGGTCTTATCTCACAAGTGACAACATCCATGCTGTTCAAGAGCTCCACTGTTGAAGAAATCGCAACAGAAGTTGGTTGATTTTCTTCATGATCAACATACAGTGACTGCAGCTTACTATTGCCAATTGCTAAGGTCTGTAAAAGCTGCCTACTGAAGCAAAAGACATTGTATGCCCATCAGAGATGTCATCCTTCTCCAAGACAACACTACGCCTCAGACCACCAATTAGACAATGGATACAATGGCTGACATGCACTGGGAAACCCTTGAACACCCTCCCTATAGTCCAGACTTGTCCCCCCCAGACTATTTTTTGTTTGCACCCATGAAAGAATCGCTTGGAGGGAAACATTTCGAAAGCAATGATGACGTCAAGGAGCATGTGTGCAATTGGTTGACGATGCACCCTCAAACTTTTTTTGAAGAAGGAATGTTCAAGCTTCCGAAACGTAGGCAAAAATGTGTACAGTGTAAAGGAAGCTATATAGAGAAATGTTGATGTAGTCACTTGTGTATATATTTAATAAATATTTTTAACAAAATTACCCTTTATATTTGAATCACCCTCATACATACCAAGTTTGATAGCAAAACTTCCCATCATATACATATGGAAAATACCGATTTTAAATAAAATCCTCTCCTTTCAAATTGTCACTTCCATAGAAGATTTTTTATTAATTTTTGTCCTTAATGATTTGATTAAAATGCCATTGGATTAACATATTTACGGAGGAATGAAGCATATGTGTAGAGTTTATGGAAAGATTGAGTTGTTACATTTGTTAATATTCCACGACATTTGACTTGATTTTTAAGTTAGCTATTAACCTATCATGGTGTTCTTTTAGCGGCTTCTATGACTATTACAAATCTTTTTATAGGTCTGATAGTATGTCCTGTTTCTTTGATTGGCTTACTCAGAAATCTTAAATTTTACCAGATGCACATATTCCTTTTGTAGTCCAGTTTGCTGCTGGTTAGTTCTTTAAACAGCAATACTACTATAATAACTAAACATGTGTAAAATTCCCAAACACTTCATTTACTATCAGTTTATGTGTACACTTGCTCCCAGTCTTCATTTGAAAGTATTCAGGTAATGTATGCCTTCATTCCAGTACATTGCGTATTTTGATACAAATAATTTTTGTTATGTGTACCTTTTAATTTATTTACAGTTGTAAAGTTCTGTCCACGATGGTGTGATACGCCACTATTGATATTTTCTATATTGTACTACTTGGCAAAGTCATGAGGTGTATCGGAAAGATTGTGAAACTGCCCAGCTGTTTAAGTGAGCTTATAGCACAAAAATGGTGAGATAGGGTATGTACACTGTTCAGATGCAATCATATCGGCAGGTGTGAGAGATAAACTGTGTTTTATTACTGACTATACCCCAAGTTACTATTGTTTTGCTGTTCTAATAAACATGATAACAAGCAATCTTATCACTCGACAGCCAAGGTCAAGATGTCTCATCGCTTTGCCAAGTAGTAATCAGTAATTTCTGTATTTATTATTAACTGACAAATTGCAGTTTTCGAACTGTTTGATACTGGAGTAGCAGTATTTACTACAACTTCCATAACATTATTTACGAGCAGTTGTATCATATTTTGTTTATTTGCATTTTGTGTTAAGAACTTAATATTTAAGTTGCCTGTAATAGTTATATTTATTTGTTTCCTTCGGTAGAAATCAAACAATGTTTCTGATTTGTCTGTAACTTGATACATTGCTGCTTCGGTTTCTATATATGCATATTATTACAACTTTCTGTTTAACTATTTTGGTCATGAACATTTCAAGATGTTCATAATTTACTAAGAGCTCAGAGGTATTAACATTCTTGTACTCTATGTTGTTCTTTACAAATATAGAAGCTCCCCATTATGGTGTATTTTCTACAGTAAAAACTACATAGTGAATACCCTTTTAATTTACTATACTGGATTTCATCCTCTCTTAACCAGTGTTCTGTGAGTGTTATAATATCCACATCATTTGATTTGCTATCTACAGGACTTTTGAATTGGTTCTTCACTGCTGCATGGCATTTTGCCTATGTGAGTTTGAAGCTGCTGCGGCCGGGTTTGCCGCTACTAACAAGCAGCACATAAAACATGTATAAAAATCTTACCTTATAGAAATGTCGTCCCTCCTCCGATATACAGGCATTATATCGGGAAAACACATTCTGATTCACATGATTAAGTTGGACCACTGTATGTTTCTGATTTCATTTCTAATATTTTGTTTTAGTTCTTCCCATGTGTGAGGATTTTTCTCGTAAACTTTGTTTTTTCAGGTTACCCCATAAGTAGAAATCACACACTATTAGATCAGGGAAGTGAGAGGGCCATATTCCAGCACTAATCACTCTATCTTCAAACACTTCCCTAATTTTATTCATGGACTGTATGGGTAGTAGCAGAATCTTGTTGAAACCACCCATATGGTTTTTCTTCGGTCAGTTCACAAAAAAATGGGGTCAAAATGTCACTTCGGTACCTCTCTTTATTTACAGCGTGGTTGTAAAATATTGGACCAATTATGCATCTAGCACTAGCAGCATGGGCATCAGGAAAGGGGGCAAGGGGGGGGGCCGTGGGCCCCCCTTGGAAGTTGGTGAACTTAATGTGCAGCCAGTTACTGACTATTAAACCATTATTTTCATTTTGATGTAAAGAACAATTTTTATTTAGCACAAATTAATACAGTTATGTGCAACAAATATGAATTTTGACAATAAAATAATGATTTAATATTATATGATTGCGAATTTCCAACATGTGCCCCCCCCCCCCCGGAAAAAAGTCTGCCGACACTCGTGGCTAACAGCAGACCAAATTTCAGCTTTCTAATCATAATGAGGGATTTCTTAGACGTGATGTGGATTTTGAGATGCCCAATACCGACTGTTACGAGTGTTCACACGACCATTTAGAAGAAATCATGCCTCCTCGGAAAGGAACAGAAGCTGTAGATCGATTAAACCATCGTTTACTGATGAAAGAAACCATTCACAATAACGCATTCACGCTATGGGATCGCCTTGTTTTAAGCACTGGACACGTGTACACTTATAAGGTTTCAGTTTTAATAATTTTGTTGCTGTGTGCAGAAGTCACTGAAACCCCCACCTGTTGTGCTAATTTTGGGAGTGATTTTGTTGGTGCACATTCAAGACTTGCACCTATTTCGTTAAGTTTTTCTTCTGTTAAAACTGTACGTTTACGCTTGGGTTTTTTATTTGCCACAGAACCAGTGCTTTCGAATTTGTTCATAATGTTATGAATTCCACGTCTGGATGGAGGGACTTTACCAGGGAACTTCTGAATATACTCTATTCAACACGACATGAAGATTCACATTTATAAGTTTTACAAATAAAAATACACTGCACCAAGGTCAGCCGCCTATCCATAGTGGCGAACAATCAGAGTGTGTGTCTACGGGGAGAAGTGGGGGTAGTATAGTGGTGGAAAGCAGGAGCATGCTTTCGCAGGGACCTTTTGTTGCTACAGACCCGGCTGCGGTGACTTCAACCTCGCACAGGCGAACAGCCATGCAGCGGTGAAGAACCGATTCGAAAGCCCTGTACAAGTATCTCCAGGTTAACTCTCTTATTTCTCACACTTTGTACAGTGACTCCAAAAACTATTGGTGTGGTTATAAATTTGAGGTTTGAAGGCATAGCATAAGGAGTAAAGATAATACTGAATACAGACAATTGTACTGTTTCAATGTGTATACCCATATGTAATATAAAGTATACAAAACATGAACTTTCTTCAGTTCCAAATAACCAGTAAACTGAAATGAAAATGCTTTGTTTGCAACTATGGCAAATAAATATTGTTCTGTCAGTAAGAAAACAAAAGTTATTGGGCATTTTTGCTCACTTCAATACTTTGTAAGCTCCCCTTTCCTCTTGATAACTTTACCTAATCTCCTAAGCATTAATTTCACTAGCAGTTCTGTTGCTTCTGCAGGAAATTCTTCTACTCATTAGGGCCCTTTTCAAATCATTTTTGTTGGATATTTCTTGTATTTTCATCCAGTTTTTGCCACAAATTCTCTATTGGACTTACATCCAGGGATTGAGGTGGTGTGAGTATCCAACACGGAGTGTTGTACCATAAACAGCCTGGTGTTTAAGGACATGTGGTTGGGGTCGTCCTGAGTGAAAATGCAATTGCCAGGAAGGTTCATTTTTTCCACACTTTGAGGAATATGAGACCTTTAAATGCTAATATACATTCTGTAATCCAGTGTACCATCAATAAAACACAAATCTCTTAAACTCATACAATCACATAGCACCAGAGAACTACCCCTATGGTTTACATTAGCTGTGAGATTCCTCTCATCTAGCTCAGTATTCTTCTTCTGCTGCACTGTCACTCGTCCTTTTGATTTGAAAATACAAAATGGAATCTCATCAGTGAAAACAATGTTATTCCAAAGTTCATAGGTGTCATTTCTGTGTTCCTTAGCACAGGTAAGCCTCTTCCTGCTGTTCACCTTATTGATGTAAGGTTATCTAGGAGTACTTCCACCATTGGAACCACTGTTGTAAACGATATTTGTGATAGTGTGTCATGACACTTTTATTCCCGTTTCTGTTGCAACTTCTACTGCTATCTTTGGAGCACTAACTTTTGGGTTTCTCATTACATTGCTATTGCTCTTTTGTCTCCCCAAGATA
The DNA here is from genome assembly GCA_030765045.1 of Tenodera sinensis. Classification (NCBI taxonomy): domain Eukaryota; kingdom Metazoa; phylum Arthropoda; class Insecta; order Mantodea; family Mantidae; genus Tenodera; species Tenodera sinensis. The sequence continues at coordinate 306,299,792 of CM060962.1, forward strand.
GTTTCGAAGGGCGGCCGCATCTTGGTATATTTTTCAGTTTTTGTTTTCTTAAACCTATATACAATGTTTTTAATAGTAGTAATAGGTCTTGAAATGGTTTTACTTATCTCTTTCAATGACTTTCCATTTTTAAATAAATGTGCTATTCTCCTTTCCTCTTCAGTTGTTTCATTTGATTTCTTGGACATACCTGCTGCAAGACACAGTACTGTCTGCTGCATACTACCAAACATGCTGTTCCATATCCTCGTGCACCTGAGGAGCAGTGCACACTCTCATACAATACATGTTTACAAACGAGACCAATACTTTATTTGGGGGTAGAAAACCACGTGAATTAGCTTTGTATGTAACCCCATTAAAACATCATGCCGTATTTGTCTTTAAAACTAGAGATTTCTTCCGTGCCATGGTCTGCTGGAGTTCAGAGGTCTAGACGTTTCGTCCATACCTGCAGCACACATCATTGGTGGCGTGGTCTGAGTCTTCTTGGCAAAGGTTCAGTTACAACAGAATTGTTTATGGCTGGAAGTGCCGTATTTATATCTGGACCGCTCACAGGGGATTGGCTGGGCTTGAGCGGGAGGTCTGTGTTAGATGAGCAGGGCTTCTCTGCTCTGGTTGCTGAATGGTTTACATGATTTCTCAGCATTAGTGCTTCTATTCTATGCTCAAGTATCAGATGCCAGGTTTTGTTCAATTTTACAGTTTCTTCCTTCCTGTCAAAAGTATTGGGGCGTTTGTAAATTTCTATGGCTTCACGTTGTAGTCTGGCATTGTAGTATGGCATAGGTGAAAGAACAATAGTCTCCTTATGCTGAATTATGTGTTCACCGTTGGCCTATATTGTATGTTCAGCGACTGTTGACATGTCTGTCTGTCTCAGCCGGCAGAATCTCTTGTGTTCTGTAAGTCGTGTGTTGACGGTGCATTGGATGGTACCAATCTACATTGCTAGGAACATGGAATCTGGTAAATGCTGGCCAAAGCAAGCAGGTCCCTGGATCTTTGGCCGACCGTAGCAAGGTATTGATCTGTCTGGTAGGTTTGAAGATAGTTTTGATGTTATGGCGCTTGAGTAGGCATCCTATTCTATCCGTGACAGTTTTGAAGTAAAGCAGAAAAGCAGTGCCTTTGCTATTGGGTGGATCCTGTTAGAGGTTGGCAGGGTGAGGCCTAGGTGGATGTATTGCTCTGCAAACTTCTTGTGCCGTGTAACCATTTGAATATAAAGTCTGTTCCAGATGTTGGAGTTCCTGTTGTAACGAGTTAGGCTCACAGATGTGGGCAGCGCGGTCACTGAGGATCTTTATGATGGTGTGATTCTGCTTAGGATGATGGTTGGAATTTTTGTTCAGATATCGGTCGGTGTGGGTTTGTTTGCGATAGACTGTATATCCAAGAGTCCAGTCTTCTCTCTTGCTGACCAGAACATCTAAGAAGGCGAGTTCATCTTTTTCTTTCTCAATAGTGAATTGATGCTGTTGAGATGATGTAGGAAACTATTAAGGGCTGATTCCCCATGACTCCAAACAATGAAAGTGTCATCCACATAGTGATACCATACAAATGGTTTGTAAGTTGCAGAACTTAGTGCCTGGGACTAAGAGGACTCCATAAAGAAATTAGCAAGCACTGTGCTAAGTGGGCTACCGATGGTGACTCCGTCAATCTGTTCGAAGAAAGCTTGGTTCCATTCGAAATAAGTGGTAAGCTCATGATGAAATTGTGCCAGTGTGTCATCCGGAAAGAGATTTTTCCATACTATGATGGCATCATTTATGGGAACCAAGGTGAAGAGACGAAATCGAAGCTAACAAGGACATTTTGAGGTTGCAGTGTGATGGTCTGTAGTTTTGTGATGGAATTGCACGAGTCCTTGATGTAGGTGTCCGTGGAGCCAATGTGAGGTTGTGGTAAATCGGATAAATACTTCGCAACAGCGTGGGTAGGGGACCCAATGCTGCTAACAATAGGTCATAGTGGTACTCCTGTCTTATGTATCTTGGACGACCGTAGAGTCTAGGAGGCTGAGCTTCAGATCTAGTGATGTGGCATTTATCCTCAGATGGTATGGACAACATTTTTACTAAACTGTCGGTTTTTCGTAAAATACGGGCTGTAGGGTCACGTTGAAGTTTGCGGTTTACTCTATCTTGTGGGCATTAAGCTATACAGTAACGTGTTTGCTTATTCATCATCAGGCAGATGCTGGGCTGGACACTTGCTATGTAAACAAAACAATGCATACTCCTAGGTTGGACCTCATGTTTAGCTCTTTTTATCTTGCCCGTGTACTTTGTATTATAATTACAACCTATCAGTAATACTATAAAATATCACACTGTCATGCTATATCTACGAGTACAAATACAAATGTTACTTTGTGAGTAGTTATGAATACTGTGGTGGCATTTCTTACCATCTTAGGGAAAAGTATTGAATTTGAAACAGAAAAGTCAAGTGGATATCAACTTATTTTGTGCATCTTAGGCTTGGAATTGAATAATAAATCACTCTTCTCTCTGTTTCCAGTATTTTGAAACTAGTTTTCTTTAACGCTTGATATTTTCACATCTTGCCAGTAATTATTTTGTACATACCTGGCCCTAATGACCTAGTTGTCGACGGGCCCTTAAACATTACACATTCTCAAAAATTAGTGATAAAGATTTTCTCTAACAGAAATGCCTCAGAAGTATGATTCAGAAATGAAATTTAGATATATTCCAAGCTTTGTGTTTAACATAAGGATCTTTGAAGAAAATCGTGCACCTCTTACGTACATGAACATCTACTTACTTTTACTATCTCAACTACTTTTGGCAGGTTTGATTTCAATATTTTATGTTTAAGTATGTTTTCACGGCTAATGTAGTTTATATTTGCATGACGATCTAGCTGCCCTCCTGTTCAAGATCAATATCTTCAATTCTCCAAGTTGCTTACTATGCAATGACCCACAGACAGTAATGAATAGAGACCACCTGCTCCAATGTATTGCAATGCCAAAAATTAATGATAGTGTTCCAATTCAACTATATAAATATTAATCGAAAACCTGTATAAAAACGGAGAAAATCCAGTTTGAAGAGCATTAGCAACAACATTTACATTTTGTAATGAGTAACCTTCAGTGCAAAGGATTGCCTGCTGACTTGTTGAGACACTATGTTATAAATACATTTTCTTGTCAAATGTAATCAACATAGATGTTGCTTACAAGGCTACTTTTAGTTATAAATCTCAGTACATGTAACAGACATTGCTTGTAAGGCCACATACATCAGCCTGTTATTAACATTAATACTTTTCATTTGTATTTATGTAATGGTATGTCGATTATTAAAGTTAATTCAGTTGTAATGAACAACATAGTTGCACTGCATAAGAATTTACAACTATAGCTGTCACTTATTGCTGATCATATATCCACTGTTAGTAAACAGACTTTGTTTTCAGTTTTGGTGTTATAATTATTGGACATTGGTAATAACAGGAAATCCTCCAACATTTCAGATTATGTACACAAGGAGCTTCCACTGCTGTTGGTAAGTCACCACTGATTGCTCCTGAAGTTTCAGGAACAGGAACAAGCTTTAATCCTGGGAAGGATAATCCTGAATATAATTGTCAGAAAAGTGATGGCACAGGAATTCCAACTGCAGAAGAACATGTTCTCTCAGAACAATCTGGTAAATCTAGTGAGAAGAAGGACGTGTACATAAGGCCTTTAAATTTGAATCAAAAGACTTCGATTCATAAGCCCAAAAAAAAACACAAATATGAAACAAGTGATCAGAGTTTTACTTGGCTGTCAAATTTCAAAACACACTCTTTGATTCATAAAGGTAAGAAGCTGCACCAATGTAAAGCCTGTGACAAGAGCTTTACTTTCTTGTCACACTTGAAAAGACATTATTTGATTCATGAAGGTAAAAAGCCATACCAATGTAAAACGTGCAATAAGAGCTTTACTCAGTTGGGAAATTTGAAAACACATTCTTTGATTCATGAAGGTAAGAAGCCACACCAATGTAAAACTTGTGATAAGACATTTAGACATTTGGGAACTTTAAAAGCACATTCTTTGATTCATGAAGGTAAGAAGCTAAACCAATGTAAAACCTGTGACAAGAGCTTTACTTCATTGTCATACTTTAAAGCACATTCTTTGATTCATGAAGGTAAGATACCACACCAATGTAAAACTTGTGATAAGAGCTTTACTCTTTTGGGAAATTTGAAAGTACATTCTTTGATTCATGAAGGTAAGAAGCCACACCAATGTAAAACTTGTGATAAGACTTTTAGACATTCGGGAACTTTGAAAGCCCATTCTTTGATTCATGAAGGTAAGAAGCCGTAGCAATGTCAAACTTGCAATAAGAGCTTCACTCAGTTGGAACATTTGAAAAGACATTCTTTGATTCATTAAGGTAAGAAGTCACACTAAATTAAAACTTATGATAGGAGCTTTTTTTCACCTGTCAGGTTTGACAACTAATTATTTTATTCATGAAGGTGAGAAGTCACACCAATGTAAAACTTGCGATATGAGTTTCACTCAGCTGTAAAATTTGGAAACACATTCTTTGATTCATGAAGCTAAGAAGCCGGACCAATGTAAAACTTGCGATAAGAGCTTTACTCATTTGGGACATTTCCAAGCACAGTCTTTGATTCATGAAGAAGCCACACCAGTGTAAAGTTTGCAGTAAGAGTTTTAGTCAGATGTGAAGTTTGAAAGCATTATATGATCCCAGAAGGTAAGAAACCACATAAGTGTAAAACTTGTAATAAGGGGTTTAGTACCTTGTCAAATTATTTATTTATGCCAACAAACTTACTGTTGGTGTTTTTAAACACACAAGCCATGTGTGGGCAAAGTTTGAGAGATAGAACTGGAACTTAAAAATTCAATGTCATAACTGGGATTTTCAACCACAGACCCTCCGCTTACCAGGCGGATGCTCTGCCACTGAGCTATTGTGACAAACTGCCAGAATGGCATTAAATTCTCAAACCAGTTCGTATTTCTCCTGGTAAACCACAAAGGCAGTCTCACATCAGAGACAAATTACCTCAATGGTGACTTACTATTGTAAGTACTTTATATCCCAGAATGAAATAACCTTCAGATGGTAATTATTATTTCTTTATGCCAACAAACTTACTGTTGGTGTTTTTAAACACACAAGCCGTGTGTGGGCAAAGTTTGAGAGGTAGAACTGGAACTTAAAAATTCAATGCCATAACTGGGATTTGAACCACAGACCTTCCGCTTACCGGGGGCTGCTCTAACCACTGAGCTATTGTGACAAACTGCCAGAATGGCATTAAATTCTCAAACCAGTGCGTATTTCTCCTGGTAAACCACAAAGGCAGTCTCACATCAGAGACTGGGTAAAATTCTTAATTTCCTGGATAATTCTACTAATCCTCAAGTTGGAAAAAACGTAGTTAAGTGCTCTAGATATAAAAAGTATAGTTAAATTTTGTTTTTCCACTGATTTAAGAAATTGGTAAGCTAAGTGCAAGCTTAGTTCTGTGCCACTATATATGGAGAAGTAAATATCTTCAATTGGCGGAAGGTCTGTGGTTCAAAATCCCAGTTGTGGCATTGAATTTTTAAGTTCCAGTTCTACCTCTCAAACTTTGTCACATTTTAAAAAGCATTATTGAATTCATGAGAGTAAGAAGTAGTGTTGGATGAAACATTACTTTACTAAAACTATTTCCTCTCTGCAGTCTGAGATGTTTCGAGGAAGCATTTCCAGTTCCACCCAGACAAGGTGCTGATTACGGCTTTTTGTTAAAGTATTATCCATCTACGGTGTGGGAGTAGCATGTCTGCCTCTCATTCAAGAGGTCCTGTGTTTGAACATTACATGGATAAGGTTTCTCTGGTTTTTCATTTTCCTAAAAAGAGAATGTTGGGTAACTAATCTCTATGGACCCTGGGCTCATCTAAGCATAATTTCACCCATCGCATTCCTTGATATCATGTGGTTAAATGTCATACATATTTATAAAACTTGTTTTTTTCATTAGAGGGGATTTATGTCCAAATTCATCATCAAAAATAGTAATATTTCCAAGGGTATTCAAACATAAAAGTGCTCTTAAATGACCTAAACCTAAATGGTACTTGTTTGCTCCATGTCAGCATTTTATATAATTAGTTTTATAAATTAGTTTTAGTAAACACTTTATTTCCTTCCATAACCAATCACCCTTTGTAATGTCACTGACACAAAGGTATCAGCTGGGGTAAAATTCTTAATTTCCTGGATAATTCTACTAATCTCCAAGATGGAAAAAATGGAGTTAAGTGCTCTAGATATAAAAAATATAGTTAAATTTTGTTTTGCCACTGATTTAAGAAATCGGTAAGCTAATTGCAAGCTTAGTTCTGTGCCACTATATATGGAGAAGTAAATATCTTCAATTGTAATTGACATATTTTCAGGAGGTGCCCAAAATAATGACCTTGTCTGATATACTCAGTTTTCACTCTCATTTATATGTTGGTTTGAATTTACACTCTAACTCAGATATCTGGTTCAGATTTTACTTCTAGTTAACTCACTTCACTGTCACTTTGGTAATGTGAACTAGTTTTACTGTTACTTTACTTTGTTCCATGATATGAACTTGTTTTTTTAATGGACAGACCGCTCCCCACCTGCTCTGGTGCCTATTACCCGGTCATTCTACAACATGCATCAATCCCTCTGACCACTTCCAGATGGTTTTCTCTTAAAAGTTGGTAGGGGGGAAGTATTTTAGTATCGTATGTTTCATTGTTTGTATCGTTATGTAAACCACTCCCTGGGATACATTATTGGGGGAAATTCTTGGTGCAAAATCACTGGTGGGGTAAAAATTTACCCATCCCTCCTGGGATTTCGCTCATTGAGTCAAACCCATGATATCTTCAATCCCATGCTGTAACAGAAGCCACTACGCTTCATCAGTATCACAAATCAACTCGCAGAACTATGGTTTTTATAGCAGTCCTTAATTCAGTATTCCATTCACTCATGTACCCACTGACATACTAGCTGACTTACTCTCAAACACTGCAAGACTTGCTTGCATTGCAGAATTCAAAATGGGTAATCTTATTTATGCATATTACAACTTAAAATCATGCCAAACTAGTGAATTTCACTCCATCCCTTCGGTTGGCACTCTCACTCCTGCTAGTACGGTATCCTAGACGTCATGTTCTGTTGTCCTCAAGCCATAACTCTGCTATAAAAGAAAACCTAAATAGGAAGGACTAATTTAAGCGATATTTTCCCCATGTGAACTTCAAACAAGAAGCATTATATTCCCAGAACACCAAACTGCTAGTAAAGAAATGCCATTTCAAAACATTGGAATCGTTCCTTTACACTTCCAAAAAAGCACACGCGTGTTTGAAACGACTGCTTCCTTTGATCTGTCACTAGTTTTGAATGTCTGTGAACTGATGGCTGACTTCTTTTTTCTGTAACGAATATACAAAGTTCACTTTATTTGATTCAATAATGTACACTTTTATTTTACAAGGAAACCTCAAATTATTGCAATAAACTTGCTACAGAAAGAATGTAGACGTCAAAACTTGTAATAACGTAAAACATTTCCATGGTCAGTGTTCTTTTTTAACAGATTCATTGACCCATGTTTCATAATGCAAGTTGTGTTTAATATTACATGCATTAAATTAGCTTTTGTATACATTCATTCTACTCATTTCTTATCCTAGTATCTGTTTCCTGTATTAGCTATCTTGTAGTTCATAAGTGGTAATAGTAGCAAGAAATGTATGCCGTTTTTTCTGTTTTCATTAGTTCACTTCTGTTTATTGTTCACTGTGCACATATTATTACAGCTTTATGAGAACTTCTATATCTGTTTTTAGTTTTACACTCCCACTTCTATATTGAAATGTACCATGGAGTGTCATCTAATCAATATACATTAAAGCTTGCAAATTTTTTCTCCCCATTTTTCCCTTTATCATTGCAACACCTTGTTTCCAGAAACTAATATTTGAAACCGATCTCCTATATGTTGTAACAAAGCACATCTTAAGTTTTATTCATGCCTAAGCAAAGATATATTGTGAGTGAATTAATGTGGATACAAGAATCAGATATATCGTCATGGGTAGAGAAAGTTATGTAAATACAACTGGACTTCTCTAAATACTGATTAGAATACCTTTTAGTCTAATCAGTTCAAAATGCACAGAGGCAGCAATATTTTTCAAATAAAAATGAGTTTAGTAATAACTGTTTAACCCTTGCAGCATTCATGGGGCCTTTGTTGACCACAACAATTTTGAAACCCTAAAAACTTTTGTTCTTTAATTTACTGAAATTTATTCCTGTAAATAAGCATCCATTGAACTTTCTTCTTACATAATTCTGATCTTATACATTTGTTTCCAAGCTTATTTTGTTATGAAAACTAATTCTTGAATTGGGGTCAGTGATGACCCCAAGCATGAAGGATAGAACTTTTATTTTCTTGTATTTTTTTACTTTATTGTAATGATATGTTTGAATAATTTGATACACCATTGTTGCATTAGTCAAAATGTTTTTATGCTTGAGTTTAAATTTTCATTGTTGTGCTGATTCTTGAGAGATCACTTCAGTTATTACTTCTCCTTTTATATATTTCTGCTTTTACTATTTCTTTTCATTATATTGCTGCTTTTGAGACAAATAGTTTTTACCAATAAATATTTTTTATACTTTCTCTTATTGTATTACAAAAGCCAACTGTTTGAAGTTTTTTTATGAGACTTACAATTCTGTTCTCTGAGAAATTCAATTGCAAAAGTGTAAGTCCTTATGCGATAATAGTGTAGCATTAGTGTCCAATTGTGTTAGCGTGTGACCTATAGAAAACTCTTTTACAAAGATTGTTCCAAAATAAAATGTATTTGTTAAATATTTTGATTTTCGTTTAATTTCAGGAAAAGAGATATAAACTAATTATTACATATTCCAGTATTATGAGCAATGACATAATTATAATTTTAGTATCATGTCTGGGTAATAAATAAACAATTAAGAAAGATTAAGGTGGTCAAAAACATGTTTTAGCAAAAAAAGAAGAAAGCACAAACAGAAAATATAAATGGGGTCAAAAAAGATCCCATTTTGCAGTATGTATTTTTAAATGAGGTATGCCGCGAGTGTTGAGAGAGGGAACTGTACACCACAATTAGGTAAGAACAGGGTCCTCACTACAGTTACTTCCTTGTTATAATGTGTCGTGTTGAGGATCTTGAAGCAAAACTTGGACACTTCTTGGAATAATATAATATATATAGTGTTGTGTGTGTTTTACATAATTTGGTTCTTTCAATAGTTGTTACAATTCTTTTCCATTTACTGATGTTAACCAGGTGTTCTTTTGTGACTGAGCTGTTAACCAGTCTGATTGCCCTTAGTAGAGATGTGTTTTGAAAGTGCTATATGTAATGTTGCAGCAGTTTTGGCAATTTCATATGCCATCTCATTGCCTGATATATGAGTGTACAGGGATCCATTGTAGTGGTACACCTTTTCCCTCCTGTATTAAGTCTAACAACATCTTTTGTACTGGTGCTGTTCGATAGGAGTATGTTGTTAGCTTGTATTTAATTATACTATATATTGCTGCTAGAGAGTTTGTGAAGATGCACACTTTGTTGCTGTCTGCTTGTGAGATATATTGGAGAGCTCCATCATAGCTGGTAATTCTGTGTCCAGGCTAGAGTATAATGTGCATGGTAATCAGTATTCATCTTTGCTATCTGGCATAGTATCCTGCTCCTGCTGCATTGTTTTTAAGGTTAAGGATCCATCAGTATAATTGTGCAGGTATCCTTCATAACTGTTGGAAATTTGTTCCCAAGCACTTAACTGCAGCATGTCTTGTGGGTCTTTCTTAGTGTAAGCACATGGTAACTTAATATTAGATTTTGGAGTGGACCATTTCCATGGAGGTATTGCATCAGCATTTTTACAGCTGCTATTACATTAGGTTCCGGGGGAAGAGGTGAATGATTTTAAAATCTCTACAGTTTTACCATGTTGCTGTCTCAATATTTGATTGAAAACTTATGCCTGTCAGCTGCTTGTAGGTTTGGGTATTGAAACCAAATTTGTTTATGTATGTAGGGGAAACTGGCGCACAGAGGGCAATTGATTATATCAAATATATTGTGTACAGAAATGTTCCATGATTTTAAGCAATCAATCCATTCAGTATGGGTATTTAGTTGGCAGAAGAAATAATATGACTGAATAATTCTAAACGTTGCTAATGTGGAAAATAAGTTTTGGTGATTTTTGTTGCTCTTTTAGACCTTGATATTTTAAGGAATTGTTCTTCCCCATGCAAAGGAATTGAAAAAACAGGTAATCAAGTACAAGGGATAGTTCTGCATGTATTGAAACAATTATAGCATTTTATTGCACACTGATGACTGAAATACATGTTCAGTTATATTATGAGGCTATGGGGCAGAGTGGGCAATTTCTTCTGGGTTACAGTGAGCATGAATTACTATTTGCATTAGACTAGAAAAACCTCTGTACCATAATTTACAGAAAGGCAAAATGATATGCAACAGACAAAGTAATGTGAATGAATCCAGGAAGGACGATGACAATGATATTGGTGGACTTGTGTGAACGGCATATCTTTTGGCATTCACCCCCAAAAATATTATTTCTGGATTCCAGTGCACAGATATTGACCCATTCCATCCAGATGTCTTCACTGATCAGGATTTCCTGGGTTCATATATGACTGACATGCCTGTAGCATATGTTGGCCATGTGGGTACCACAGCACCTAGTCCTATAGGACTGCCAGATAATTCTCGAAATGCCATGAACAATTCATTTAACAGAGATAATACCTTTCATGTTGACGGTATAGGTACAGGCTCAGTGACATGCACATCAGCTGAAGGCCTGCAGGAAGACAGGCCTTTAGCTGGTTGTAGTAATATAATTGGCACTTTAGGAAGCTCAAGGCCTTTGGTTTCACTAATGGAAATCCGTCCTTTTCCTAAAATAACTGAGAGGAATACGACAGGACTAGAATACTGACACTGCGGAAAAACAGGAGGTACGAAATAAAAGAAACAGGAACTCTTGACAGCAGCCCACCAATTAACCTGCGCCTCAACGTGTAAGGAGAAGGCTTCAACCAGACAAGAGTTCATGGGACAGTGAAGGCTCTGCCATTGTCCTATATGACGATGATGACGGCGACGACCTAAGTCTAAACCAGGAAAATGAAGAAAATACGGCAGAAGAACCAAAGGAGAAAGATTAAGCTATAGTCAAAGTGGCAACCGAAGGGAAAGAAATACCATTTCGCCATTTTGTTGGACTTATTAATTCAATAAATCAGGATAAAAGTGTTGCGAATGTGACATACCTCCGAATGTCAAGTTAATCTGATAGGCAGTTTTCACTTCCTACAGTTGCAGAAGCAGGGGATGTTAATTTATGCGATATTATTTACAAACTACCAAAGCCTTCTACTGCTGGTGGCACAAAAAGAACGGTATCAATGTTTGGTTTCCTGTTAACATGGATGGCTACAATGTGCAGTGATGATAGTATACAATGAATGTTCATGTATAATGAAAAAATAAAATGTTTCTACTCTGTCTTAAGTTTAATGATTGCTCACTGTGCCCCAGCCCACTGCTCACTCTGCCCCAAGATAGGGTACAGTGAGCATCTATAACACAGTCCTCCTCTCAAAACTTAAAACTTACGAGATACTAAAATGTATAAGTCTGAGACTCCATTGGAGAATATTCATAATAATCATTAATTTTCAGCACAAAAAAATTATAAAGCCCAACAAATGTCCACTGTGCCCCAGTTTCCCTTAAGGATGAATAGACATTAGATTACGTTCCATTTCCATGGCACTTATTGGAGTAGTTTTTGGTACTCCCAGGCATAACCTCAAGACTACATCCTGAACAATCTTAATACGAGTATAATGATGTCGGTCTCATTTTTTACTCGCTACAATTTTAATAACTTTACTCTTCTGTTACATTGTGTAACAATAGTTTGGATGTGAGTTTTGTATTGTAATTTCTCATCCAAGGTAAGTTCTAGAATTTTGGGTGTGCTGTTGTACTATATCTGTCGCCCATTCAAGAGGAGTTTTGGTGTATAATTTTTAAGCCGTATGCTTTAGTGAGGACAGTGCATTCAGTTTTTCATCAGAAATATTTAAATTACACTTCTTTACCCAGTTACAGGTACTATCAGATGCTTCCTGTATCATGGTTCCCAATTTTTTTGGGTCTTTGTAGACCATATGAGGATGTCATCAGCATATATGTATAGTGGTGTTAGCTTTTGGAGGCAGCATCTTGGGTAAATCAAAAAACATGATGTCAAACTCTGTGACTAAGCACTAACCCTTGGGGAAACCCACTATACATTTTTTGTAGGTTAGACAATAATTGGTTGTTCACAGAAATCTCAGCGTTACTACCAGTAAAACACAAAAATGGAGTTAGAGTATTTTACCTTTATTTTCAAATTTCAAGTGTTGTGTGAACACACAGCTTGCAAGTCTATCATTACTGCAACTGTCACTTCCTTTTTTGTGAATCAAAAATATACTTCCTGAATGACATGTAATAAAGCATCAACTGTGCCACTTAAAGGTATCATGCCATACTGGTAAGGACTAAGAAGATTGTGCTTCTTAAGTCTCCATGATGGCGTTCTCTGAACCATTTCTTCAAGCAGTATAGATAGACAAGATACAGGTGTTAATGAAGTACACCGAAATATTTCCAGAGCAAGTGGAGATCTCGGAAACAAATAATGTGGGATAGGAGACTTATGGCCTGTTGGTTCAAATGTGAAAGTTACGGCTATAAGTTTCTAATGTGCCAGGACGCCACTGCCAATGATAATACCACTTGAATGTACAACACTCGAAAATGAAGAGACAATTGGAGCACTCCCTCTGGCGCAATGGTTATGACATTAGCTTTCAAGTGAAAGGTAAACGAATTCGCGTCTCCTTCACTTTATTTGTCTTTTTTTTTTTTTCATTTTTTTTTTTTTTTTTCCATTTTGTTTAAGGTTTTAATTCCTGTACAATACGTTTTACAGAGTAATTTCACCTTGTGAGTGCAATTACTTACAATTCCTTCTAACAAAGGTTGAATCCTGCTTGATACTCTCACATGCTGTACGTCTAAATGGGAGGAGGTTTAAAGGGTGAACGAAGTTACATAAAATGAAAAGTAAATGCAACTCTTTACGTCAGGTTTAAAGTAACTGCCTTTTGTAATTTATGACGAAGAAAAAAATTAACCACATGACAGTAACCGAACCAATGACCTCTGGAACAACAGCTTTTGGCGCTACGGGTTGGCCCACCAGAACAGCTACACAAACACTACTAGAGTATGCTATTGATGCAGGAAGGCAGTTAATCGCTGTTCACTGTCGCACTGGTAGGTGATTAGTTCGAGATTTGAGATATCTTTGAGGCATTAAATCTTGAGAACGCCAATAACCAGCTATTAAGTTTCGATATTTCTATACTCGGGAAACAGTTTTGAGCAATTCCGCGTGTGACTAACTGACATTTACACTACTTTTCTTCTTAAAATGTCTGTCTAATGGCCAATATAGGTGTAAAAATGTTATTTTAACGACATACGATGACAGAAAATACATTGGCGGTTGTGATAGGAAAGATAAAAACCTTAAAAAATTGAAACAATTGTTTAATAATGAGCGCTAAATTTTTCGTGACTAACTGACATTTTTGTCGACTGCAGGTCCAACTTCAAACGTTTGTCCTCCGTTTTCTCTGAAAGTTTTCGTATTTGATTTCTTCTGAAAAATCACGTGTGAGGGGTACTTCTAAGCTTTCAAATGACCTGAAAAAAGGTTTGGTATGTTATTCTCATCTGGAGATATTTATTCAAAGGTCAGCGTGACTAACTGACATGAGTTTGTGACTAACTGACATTTGCGAAAATTGTAACACCTTGCCTTTGATTTACATGGTACAACAAATGATAAATCATAGTGATACGTATTATACGCTACATACATGTAATACATACAGATGTGTAATTGTATTTGTCGTTTTGACAATTATCATATCCTTTGGAGAAGCATTAATATCATGCAATATAAACAGATGTTGACAGCTCTCATTTCTTATCACAGTTACGTCATTGCAAGTATAAAAAGCTGACTCAAAACCATAACAAAGACCACAGATGAGAGCACACAGCACATACCTGTAACACACTATTACAGTTACTGAATTGGACTCCTTAACGCTAAATGCAGTAGCCTCGAAGTACACGCGCATATCACTACACTGTTTTTATTTCCGAAAGTTGTGCATCATTCTGACACCTTCCGCACATGAAAGAAAAGCATATTCCACAACATTTAAACCTAATACTTTCACATAATGAACCCGCTGAGTGGACGGCATAGGTGAAATACGTTCAAATCTTTTGTCGAGAAATTCTTTTGCTTCTTCAATTTCAGGCAGAGAAACCTCAAGAAGACATATTTTGGTTTTCTTTCTAACAGTATTAACAAATTCTTCAGCACTCTGAATCCTGCTTCCTGCTTTCGCAGCTGTCCAGGCCATCCTCTTCACTTGTCCTCAAATCGCATCTCCTGATTCCGTGATAGGATTCAAAGAAGTGCCATTCAATTTGGATTCCAAATACTTCGGAAAGATATGTCACATGACTCAATGTGTATTTCTGCTTAAAATGACTAGCAGCTCCATGAGAAAACACTTTCACAAGTTCAAGATTCGGAACAATATTCAATATTGTCACGTATGTGATTGAGAAGTACCTATTTTATATTAAGTTATAACATTTTATTAAGCTTCTAAATTTGTGATAAATCACATTTTACAATTCCTTTAACTTGTTACACATATCTTAAGATATATATGTGACCGGACATGGGTGGTTCACCACTTCCTATGGTAGTCCCTATGGACTTTTCTATGATGTCACCCTTCCGCATAGTAACTGCTGGAATGGTTGCATCATGCGATGTCACGTGTCTTAAGAATTTTCTAGAACATCCCGTTCACCAGGGCGTTGGCATACCACCATTGCAATTGCAAGACCCCCATAGAGAACAGGACGCGTTATAACCGGGCTCTGAGAGCTCGCTCGGGGGAGTCTTGTCCAGGAACTGCTGTGTGCCGTGCTCCACGCCGCTTGGGTGGCGGTCGCCACCCGACCAGTCAACTATGTTGACTGGTCCTCCCGACTTCATCAACACAACTTGACATCGTCCGTAACGGGTAAGCTTATTCAACCCTAAATTGTAAACCAACACTGCTTTACTGTTGTTTCAATACTAATACTAAATAAATATGTTTCAAGCCAAACAGTGTCTTTCTGCTCTACCATCTGATTACAAAGCTATGTCCCCCAGTTACAACCAAGTTGTGACATCAGTGTTAGAGTCACCGGGTAGGTTGTGACAATATTGGTGGAGGCACCGGTTTCTCTAAATTTTTTTGGAGAAATATGGTTACGATCTCGATACCCTCTAAATTTCTGTATTTCTATTGACATAGCGATGGAGCCGCCGGCTTCTCTAAATTTTCGCGAGAAGGATGGTTTCAATCTCGGTAGCCTATAAATTTTGGTATTTCTCTTGTCATATGTTGAAGACGTTGGTTTTCCTAAATGTTTTGAGAAGTACGGTTTCGGTCATGCACCTGTTGAATTTCTATAGTTTTCCTTTGTCATATGGCGGATGCAGGGCATCTCTGATACCTTTTAGAGATATGGTTTCCGTTCCAAGTCTCTTCATTATTAACATCAGACTTACTGTATGATTTAATGTCTGCTTTGTAAAATACTGATATGCGTGACGCGATTATCTTCCCTTTCTAAATTTATATCTCCCGCTTTCAATGTTAAGACCACTTATGCAGAAGCATCCACATTTTATTTCAAATCGTCAGCAATAGAACGATTCTTGAACGTACCGTTTCCTTAATATTGCCACCTCAATTCATGCTCTATAAGGATTTATTATAATCTAAAAGTCTGAATTTTTTACATATGTGATGTAATATTCAATCAGAATGTTAATATTCCCCGCCCACCCTTCCACCTCCTGACACGAATATGCCGCAAATTTATTTTAGGATTGGTTTATTTCTGGACATACACATCACCTGTTCTAAATTAGGAGCGATAGTCCCGTTAATATGGCGATAATTACATTGATAAGGTAACTTATAATTTCTTCCTTGAAACTGTGTTATTCCTATAAATTCTCATTATCTAGGTGTATGAGCACGAAATGTCAAACGTTGATGAAAGTTAAAGCAAATGCAGCAGAGCAATGGAAAAAAAAAAAAAAAGAAAAAGAAAGAAAAAGAGAAATAAAAATGAAACTACAAAAGAAAAATAGAAAAACTAATGCTATTCCCTAAACACGGGTAATCACTGTTGGCTTGAAAGATCATACTAATTAAGTTGTTTGCATATTGTTGAGATACTCAATTTATTATTTTATTTCGCCCTAACACTTTTGTAAGTCTGGGTTTGTTTATCCAACATTGTAATGTCTTGCACTTTCAATTCATTTCAATTATACTTTTTGAGATTACTGTACTCTGTTCAGGAAATATTTATATACATAGCGATCAAACTTCCGCTCTAATTTTTTTGCAGTAGCATAAGTGCTTAGTAAATAAAGTTTCACAAATACTTTTAGCTCAGAAATTGAACCTACGCTTAATAAGAATGAAAATGTGTTAAAGTTATGAAATTGATATGCTTGTGCAGTTTTCAATAAATAATTGGTGGACAAACGTCAACCAAACACAGACAATTCAGTAAGTATCCTCTCATCAAATATTTGGCGTATAATAATGCTTTCTTTGCTATCACTGGTAACAAGTATTGATTTTTTTTTAGAACTATGGCTGTTGGTGTGTCTGTTTCTGTTATTCATCATTGGGTTAAATATAGGTGAAAGCAATATTTCTCTACAGAACCACCAGACCTTTCTGGTGTAACGTGAAGAACACTCTTCCCATTTGTAATTATCAATTATATATGTTAATTTTGTTTCTCGTAGGAATATTTTCTTACAATTCAATCGTTATGTGATTTTTTAGTATCCCATTATCCTTATATTGCAATTATTTCTGTGAGTGTATTTAATTTCAAATACTAGAAATAACATAGGGAAGTAGTATTTAAAAAAAAAAAAAAAACACTTATTTATCTATTTCTAAATCATATTTTGGTGTTAATTAAACTCCAACCACTCAGCCGACTTTAAATTGAATTTAATTTCTTATCACCAAAATTCATGTCATAATTGTGAATTTCGTGGTATAGAAATTGTCAAAAATGATCTATACATAAATTAATCAGCAAAACATAATAGAATGCAAACCTACAAGGTAACACAAATAAGAACTGCAGTAACGACCAAGAAAGAAAAACACACATATTCAGTTTTATTGTTTTTACGAACTATAAACCTTCTGTGCATAAGGCTATGTAATTTATTTTCACCCACTTGGAGAATAATGTGTTCAATACTTATTGAAAGAACCTAAAGGAAAACGATAAATGAACGACATATTAAAACGAAAACACAAAAGGAGACTTTAGAAATACTGCGTTACTATCCTACATTGTTAACTTAATCATCTCCATATTAAAGTTCAGTGTAGATCTTGCTGAACATATGAATAGTTTTCAGTTTAATTATATTGTAATTACATCACTTGTCGGTTCCTATTTAATCTAATAATTTTAAACTACGAGCAAGTTCATATATCAATTACTAGACTTTTATGTATCAAATACAGGTTATATCACCGAAAAGTATTTTACGATTGTTATAATTATCACTTTTCTTTGAAAAAAAAACAGTGTGCTTAATTTTAAGTACTCTCCATAGCATAAAAAGAGCCACATCTCGAAGAAAAAAGTATTGTTTTCTTTGCTTTCCATTTATAAGGAGATAAATAACTGCATTTATTTTTAGTTTAGGATAATAGGAATGATTTTTCTTCCAAAGTAGATAAATTATTGTCGCCTAATGTGTACACACTTCTGCACTTTGAACCTACACATATTAATTTGAACACATGGATAATACCGAAATATGCAAATTAACTACATTAATACTACTCTTGATACCTAATGTTCACTACTCCTTTCATTTACTTTTAGGGTGTATTACTGACAGCTACACCTCACGTGTTCTACTGGTACGTTTCATGAGTTACAACTATTTCTAAAACTATTTTCGAAGTTCGTCTGTTTTTCTACTCACGCTTATGACGAATTTATTCAGATAAAGTGAAAATCCAATAGCGGTGAAAGTTATGAAATCAATGCTTAAAAGCTTAAATAGATACACATTACATTGTTTAAGTTATTGGCGTACTATAAGAGTATGGTGGTTTCACTAACAATAATAATAATTACATAGTACTATATAAAATAGCAAAATATTTATTCAGTTTATTGATAGTGAACTGAGATAATTTTATTTTAACGTTCCATTAGGCTTTTTCTTAGATAGATTTCTAATAGACTGTGGTAATCTGTCACACAATTTTGAGATTTAAGTGAAATGTATTTTGGAGTTACAAATTTTCAAAGTTGAAGTCAATAAGCTGACGAGAGTTATATGCATCAATATTCGATTTCAATTTGAAAGTTTGTAGTGCACTAAATATTAAATTGTCAGATACATGTGGAATCATTAGAATTATGTTACACATCTGTTTATTTCCATATTAGTAATTCTGATTTTTCTATTTACTTTTTTGAAGATTATGTGTGAACACGATGCATTTACACAAGAATTGACTACACGAAACACCATTGAGTCAAAATTAACCTGCATCTTTTTCTTTCTAAAATAATAGATTTACAGATAATAAATGATTAAATCCTACCTTGGATTAAAAAAAAAAAAAGGTGCATTTACAACAGAACATTTAATTCCTTCCTTACATAAACCTTGTATTCTAAACACTATATCTGTATAACTCGACCACAATATCTCATTCCGGCTGTGTACCCTCCGGAAGTATGTGAATGCAGATTCCTGCAAGGTCAAGTACAAAAGATAAGCGTGATAGAGTAGTTATTTCAGTGAGTCGTCTTCCTCCACTATTTCCGTAAAACACTTACATACGCGATAATATGATAGCGTGACATTGACAGGTATTACTTATTTTTCACATCCGTCTATGCTTACATTTTTCAACACTTACAAACATTCACACAATTATCTTTCTGCCATGTGTTAGTGTTGATTCTTAATGAAATCAGAGAAAATACTGAATGACTGAAACACAGTATTGCAAATCTGTGTTTAATTTTTTGTTTCATAAAATCTCATTGTGTTTTCCTGAGTTATGTTTGCAGAGATATTGTTCAATTGCTAACAGCGAAACAAACGTTCTTCTGTTGACTATGCCGTCAAGAGCTTACCTGTTGGAAGTGCTCCGCACCTTCATGATGATACCGCCTTCATTTTATTTCAATAGGTACTATCATTTTTTTGTTCTGTTTTTCATACTTACATAAGCAGCCACTAAAACGCAACAGCTGAGTTTATGGTATTTGTCTGGTTGTGGTTTAGCCACCCTTTACTGATTTTGTAATTAAAATAAATTAGGTGTCATCAACTAGGGTCATATTTACTTTTTTTCTTGTTTTGTAAAGAGAGATATGAATATTGTGATTATATTGTTAGTACATGGGGATGTCAGAGTACTTTTTTATTTGTTGTTTTATGATTATCAGATTTATGAGGTACAACTTTTTCAGCTGGAGTGCCGCAGGGCCCCCGAGGAATGGAGTTGGTGACGCGATATTTAGGGAAGTATTGCGTTCTTTCATGGATATATCGCAAGATTCCATGAAATGTGGTTATTATTGAATATAATGAAGTGATGAAACAAAATGGTTCTTATATTTGGCAGGTAAACCGCGAGGTCCTGACAGACTAAGATCCTGAGAGATAACTGATGAAATACAAAGATTATTTCATCTTGGCGGGTAAGCCGCAAGGCCCCACCAAATGGTAATTGTGAGAGATTATAGTTCAAGGAACTATTGAGAGTTAATTTTTCCTGTGCACAGAAGCTGCTGAATTTTGTTTTATGTAGTTAATAAGTGGGTCGCTCCCATAGATATTGTTGAGAGATATTAATATGTGAATTTGCGGAAGAGTACCGCATCTGTTATAATATGTATTATATGGACTCTGACAACTTCTATTGTATTTTAAGATTCCTTAAAAAAATCATTCAATGTGATGACAGCCAATGAATTTGTCAAATACTAGTTATTATGACCTTTTAGTTGAACTCAGCTCAAACATGTATTCCTAGCCCTGTTGCTGCTTATGATGAGTTATTACGAGCTTCCCCTTACCTTTGTAACTCATTTATACTTGATACCACATTGCATAATGTATTTTAGAAAGCTCGTCAAATTGTTCAATCTGTTCTGATAAATTATGTAGTTTCCTTAGGGATTCAGTCTGTAATCTTAAGGATGACATAATTCACTGTTAGTTCGTCGATAAGACCTTCTCTAAATTTTAGATATTTTAGATATCACATAGCGAGTGCTATGATGCACGAATCTCCCATAATTCATTCTGAATAAATATAACAAATAGGGAATGTTACAATGCCCATACAAGCATTATTTGACTGACTTGGAGGGACGTTTCTTTGACCATATAGCCAACTAGGACTGCGCAGGCTATTTATTGGCGAAAGACGATACCTTTAAGTTTAGCGGTATGCTTTCATTTTTAGATATTTATGCTATCATTGGGCCATGTTTCTTTCCTCTTCCGTCTCATACAAGTTCTCCTTGGTATTTTTGTTTTACATTATGGTCACTTGGATATCCTAGAAGATTACATCACTGTATTCCTATTACTGGTAAAATTCTTATTTACTCCAGCTATGTAGTTGTTTTAACCTTATTAGTTACATTCTTATAATGATGGAATAGAATTCTTTATTGCCTTGTTTAATTTTGATTATAACACTATTATGTTAACAAGAAAAAGCTCCATTTTATAACAAAACTGAAAATTTCAATTGTAATTGTAACGTGTACTGTCTTCACCGAAATTACAAAATATTACATAATGAAAAATCAACATGAATAAGATAGATTATGTTGCACTATTATGTGAAACATCTGTGTAAACTGCAAAGTATACTAGTAATGAGCTGATTGGTTTGAAGCCTTCCCTATGTAGCTTATTTTTCTTCACTGAATTTTTTTTTTCTCTCACATTAAATACCTTTTAATATGCAAACAACAAGTATCAATTTTGATATGGAACTTTATTGTTCGATTTTATTACCTAGATGTTTCACTTAATGTATGTCATAGCTTAACTCATTACGTACAGTATATTGTCATTGCTTTATTAAGCTCAGTTGTAGCACCTTTACTAAAGCGCGTTTCACCCTTAGAAGACAGTACACGTTAAATGGAGCGCAGTGTTGCAACATGTACTAGTTGCGAATCTTTCTCCGCGAGCGACTCGAGGTGGCCGGAGTCCTTCACTTAGTCCTTCAATTACTGCTTGACGGACACTTTTAACTTTGGTATCCCTGCACGCCTTTGTTACTGTATGACCTAAATTTACAAATGACTCGTCTGTATAAACAACTGATTTCCCCTGGTCCCTAAACCTTTTACGTCTTTTAGATACTTATGTCACCATCTGATGATATCGATATCGTCTCTTTCTATTAATATGCACTTGTTACCCCTTCTTTCATATTCGAACCCCAAATCATGTAAGAACCGACTAAGAGTGGCCCTTGAGAAATTTGGTACGGTCTCATCACTGTTGAATCGTGACAAAATTATATTCAGCATGGGTGGAATATTTGCAAACTGTAAAGAATGAACAATTTGCCGCACTCCACCTTGCACTATTCAATTATATTGCGTTAACCTATCGTTTTGTGTAGTCCCGCCCTTTTTGCTTTCTTTTTCGATGGCGTTCTTAGAGGTCCTTTCATTAGTTCCTTTTTAATCATACACACTACTGCTTCTGAACACCCGATAGCCTTAGCTGTTTCTTTTACTGCCTTACACGCATTTTGCTTCAAAAATAATCTAACACATTCATAATTATTTGGCGTTCCTTACTTCTTAATTTACCAACATATCGTCTCTTCCTAGCTTCCCCCTCCATAACTACAAATATTTACAAAAATATTAAACAAATAACGCAATAACAGCTCACAGTTACACACACGGCTTCTTTCGAACTAATGTTAGTGCTGCTCCTTATACTATCTTCTGTGTCAGGCCTGACGCTGAATAGATGAATACCTTTTGTTTGCCTTACTGGATAAAAGAAAGAGGTTACTGCCTTTTGGTTTATTTTAAAAACTTTCTCCAACCTTCCTCAACATTTGTTCTCGCTGGTTCCCTGATGTAAACTCAATAACAAAAAAGTTTCACACTGCGTAACTTTTGCAGTGCACAGATATAAATATCCCAGGATTAAATAACCTTCACATGGTAATTATTATTTATTTATGCCAACAAACTTACTGTTGGTGTTTTCAAACACACAAGCCGTGTGTGGGCAAAGTTTAAGAGGTAGAACTGGAACTTAAAAATTCAATGCCACAACTGGGATTTGAACCACAGACCTTCCGCTTGCCGGGCGGACGCTCTAACCACTGAGCTATTGTGACAAACTGCCAGAATGGCATTAAATTCTCAAACCAGTTCGTATTTCTCCTGGTAAACCACAAAGGCAGTCTCACATCAGAGACAATTACCCCAATGGTGACTTACTATTGCAAGTACTTTATATCCCAGGATTAAATAACCTTCACATGGTAATTATTATTTATTTATGCCAACAAACTTACTGTTGGTGTTTTTAAACACACAAGCCGTGTGTGATGAGCTTTATGTTGACATCATTAAACCTACTGTGTGTCAATAATAGAATTTTCATCTTCATTGTCTCTGATTTCCTGGAATTGCTCTGGACGATTTTGATATGGATGTGGTGAAATGGGCATTTGTGCAACTATTTCAGCCTTTCAGTGTGTAATTTAGCTCCAGCAGAAAGCTCCAAAAGGTATTGTGAACCGCCGCTGTGACCAGCACCCGATCGTCCACTCGTTCCATACCTCGACAGTTTAGTTAAAATGTTAATACATATTTGTGAAGCAGGTTAGTAATGTTCCTCCCCATAGGTCACGTCGACGATCAAGAAGCAGGAGTCGTTCACGCTCAAAGGCTCGCCGATCAAGCATGTCCAGGTCTGTATTTAACCTAACACTTTAATTTTTACCAGCTGCAGTGAAGTAATTGTGGTAGGGGGAGGTGGAGCATTTATCAATCAATAACCTGATTTGTAAGGGCTGTACATACTGGTGCCATACATTTTCCAAATTCTTTCGGGCATGTAGTTAAGGCAATTTAATTTCAGAAATTTGCAGGTTGTATAGAGATCGGCAAGTGTGAATCATCAATGTTTGCTACCATGTTCCCATTTTCATGGATAAAAACTTGCCTCACCTCCATCCATACTGTAGGATTTAGTAACAAATGTGGTTATTTATGCTTTTTGTGTAGGTCTAGGTCTCGCTCTCGCAGCAGGAGCCACTCTCGTTCCCGATCTCGCCACTCCCGATCAAGGTCTCGCCGTAGATCATACTCTCGTTCCAGAAGCCGCTCCAGGTCATACTCAGACAGCAAGAGTTCCAGAGGGACGTCTCGTTCACACAGCAAGTAACCTCGTGAAAGCCAAAGCAAGTCAAGAGGTAAGTTAGCCAGACATTACTCAAAGGCAAATATATTTAAGAGCAGCTTGGAAAGGCTAATCACACGCAATATGCATAAATGCATTTAGCTCAGCTATCAGATATGTGAAACTTTTTTCCCCTTCCTAATTCCTTTAGTGTATAATTGTGTATCCAGGGAAAACTTAACATTCATGTGCACATACAGCATGTTGCGTTTCTTTATTGTACAACTTCTAGAGTCTGTCTAGTTAACACATGTGCAGTTTGACTGCTTCCTTTGAGGAACTCTTAGAATTGTTTACAACATGGGCCCTCCCTCTGTCCTTCCTGCGGAGTTGCAACCTCTTGTGGACTTTTGCCCCTAATGAGATAGTAGTTTGAAATTTTGGCAGATGAGGCTCCATGTGACTTCTCTTAAAAACAAGATGGGTTAAACTTCCGCAGACTAACCCCATCAAAAATTAATAAAATGGCATTGAAACTGCATAAAAGTCACTCTTAGTGTGTTCCCCATAGTCGAAAAGCTCCCCAATATTGCATCAGAGAAAGATATTTGTCGACTTTGGAATAGTAGATTGCTACGATTGGTAATGTTTGGCAGTGCCATGTTAGCTTAGTTTTGGTTAGGTTAGATGTAGCTCAATTTTATAGATGCGGGCATGACATTGAGAAAGATGAGGTACAATGAGAGTGTAGAGGAGGAGAGAAGAGGTGAAGTGTACAGAAACTGCATTTCAATGTCTTTTTTGTTAAGTGTTATCTGTATTTAAAAATATTTTTTTCTGAACTTTGGTGTTTTCCTTTTCTTTTTTTTCTTTCCCTCCTGGTTTGAGGCATTTTTTGGTTTGTATTTATGTGCCTAACAGATATATTTTGGGATATATTTTTTCTTTTTGGCGGGTTGGTCTGTGGAAGTTTGTCCACCTGATAGTTATTACAGGGATAATCCCAAAAGTAAGTTCTTAATTTTTAAAAAGTATAAATTAACAATTTGGCATTAACACCCAACAGTTGTAAAAGATGAATAAGTTGGTTAGGAAGTTTGCGTGCACTTAGAATTACTGCAATGCAACCAGCTCATAATTGGGTTATCCTGAGTGCCCACACATGGTTCACTGGCTGGTGTCATCTGCCACAAGTTAGAACGGAGAAAGTTCGCCTCTTGCCAACCTGACATTGTAGAACTTGCTGAAAGTACCAACACCGTTTCACAAAATTGCCAATACCACTATAAGTGATACAATTCCTGAAACATTCTTATTCCTATTCTTGTTCTTGCTATTATTAGTCAGTAATAAAATTAAAGACCTATTCCAAATCACATGGTTTAATAACTCACATCACATGATTACGAAACAATAATGTTAAGAGAATAAATGACAATTTCAAAAAAATGCATAAGAACTAATGTGACACCACATTACGATGACATGATTACGAAACAATAAGAAATAACATTAAGATAACTGTTGGCAAACTTCACATGCTTCAGCAGATTTCATACTTCTGGTGTTGGCAATCTATAAGTCATTGACACGTTCAAGGCATAGTAGCAGACAACAATACTCATTCATAACACAGCAGCCTGTGAACCATGTGTGGCCACTCAGCTCCAGGATAACCCATAAGTGTGTGTGACCGATGCTCAGGAATTGACAACAAAATCATTCTTCTAGTCTCCCAGTATTTGATTCTAATTTGTTTTATAATTTATTGGCTGCTTGTATGAATCTGGACATTGTTTCTAAATAATGTGAATTTTAATCATCATTCCATTTATTGAAATATGGAGAGCTTATATTTTTCTGCTTCTATTGAGATATACCAAAACACGACGTTTTTTCCCCCATTATGGTGCAGTCTGGTTATATTTAGTGATATTCCATCCGTTATATTGCATTAATGCCGCAAACTGTAATATGTTGTTTTCTAGTGCCTTGCATCTGGCAATGAAGCCATTAGCATTCGTGCTTTCCAATACTTTTGAACTGTAGTTTCTTCTGATCTTAATGCTTCACAGGTCTTCAAGTGGTCTTCGGCAAACTGTAATATTGCAGAACATCGTTTGAAAGCATGTTACTTCAACCCTATGATATTTGAGGTTAGAAATGCCTTTATTGTACATAGGCAGGACTGGTTTTTGGAATACTGTTACCTGTTTAGTGTATTGTCAGCCATGTTGAACTCTAGGGAACTGCCAATAAACCGTCCACTATACTAAGGTTAAAGTATTCCACTCAGTGTACAGTTTTTTTTTAATGAATTGGCATCTGAGGAAGTGCATGTAAATAAGTACGTTAATTTTAAGTGTTGCAGCTTGTTATCCTGTGCTGCATAAGTTTATGTTCTGACAATTTGTGACACAACAAATTTTATTCTTTATTCCCTCCCCATAACTTCCACTTTCTGGCACATCACTTGGCAGCAGTACAGCCATGTGCACGCATTGGTTCAGCTCATGTGCCTTCTGAAGCCATACACTATAATTTAATATGATTACCAGGATGTAATACAACATAATGCACAATGATTCCAAGGGTTTTACCATTACTATGTTGAATTACACATTTCTGACGTATGCACTAAGCCATAGTTGTGACTTAAAACACTGTTATTTACTGTCTTGATTAGAAGTATAAAAAGTGTGATAAGTTGACAATATACGCATTGGGGTAAAAACCTATTTTTATTCATGCAAAAGGTGTGCTGGGGTAATGGCTGGCACGTTTTTTTTAAACCAGAACCCTTACTTGCACTTGGTGGAGTGTAGAAAATCAGGATGAGTAGTTACAAATTTGAGGTGTTCTTTGTCTTTTTTCCCTCCAAATGTGTTACTAGACCAATATTTGTATAAAAAAATAGCACATTGTTTGGAACAGGTGTGCACACCAGAAGGCAAGCTGGAGGAATGCTGTCAACAGCCTTATGTTTAATAAGGAAATATTGAAGCTATTAACAGTGAAGCAACAGAGTTTAAAATAAACTGAAAGCTTCAGTTATCTTAGTAATATTGCAAGATTTTCTACAGCTGACATGTTTCAAGTTGTCTCCAACTTATTTTCAAAGCTATACAAACAAGTGACCTGTTATGCCAACTGTGGAAACTATTGTGATATTACTAAGATAACTGAAGGTTTTTATTTCTAATTTCTTATTTTAGAACCTTATGTTTGTTCCACGCCAGTGATTCATGTGCCAGTGTTGCTAACTAGTGTTAGTCAAAAGTTGCTAAATCAAATTATAATTAAAAGGTAGTTAATACCCTAAAGCAGAACTTTTCTGTAATGGAAAAATGGCTATTCTTGGTCCCCAACAATCGCAGCACAAGTTGCACTGGATATTCACAGGGCTGTATATTGTACCAATTTTATGCCTGAAAATTTGTGGGCTTTTGAATGAGAAGTGCATATTTCGTAAAATCTTAACCACATTTCTGCAATACAGCATACCCAGCTGCCACTTACTGTCCTCTAAAATCAGAAGTCACTTTAAAGCTCTTGCTAAATGACTCAGATCTAACAAGTCACCAGAATTGGCAACACTTGCACAAACACATTTTGTAGTAAACAAATGGACTATGTAAGATAAGCGATTCAACCCACCTCTCACCTCAGACCCCAGTTACGTTTTTCTGATGGACAGACCGTAAATTAGAGAGGGTGGGGCTGTATAGTAATGCTACCTTCTGACTTCCTGTGCAGTCATCAGCTGTCCCAAACATTACAGGAAATCCAAAGAAGGAAGTTTTTCTTTCCAAGGTATTTTTAGAAAAGTTGGCATTTGACTTTTAAAGTGAATGCTTTTGGTTAACACATTCAGGTAAATGTTTACACTGCAATAACTAATGCTGCAACTCCATGCTCACTGCATCTGAAGCATACTGCCAGTATTTTTTCAGCTTATGTCAACTGAGGACAAGCTTCAATGGTGTTCTTGGGAATTCATCTACCATTTATAGTTTCTCCAATTTAGTAATGGAAAGACTTGATCTTAGACATATTTGAATCAGAATAGCGAAAGAGAGTAAGGGCTGTTCAGCTATCAGTTTAGCATTAATCTAGATATAAAAGCCTACTGTCCCCTAAAGAAGAACGGCATCAAACTACGCCGTGTTATAGCACAGATAGACGGTTTTGTAGAGTGCTTTCCAAAATAAAGTTCACCAATTTTTCTTTAAAAATGAGCCACCAACATTGGATAAGGTACTTTCTATTGTAAACAGTGATCTTCCAAATTTTAAAAGAAGCACATTTTATAGATTTCAAATGGTAATTCCTGAGTATCCTCGAAAAACAGCAATTGCAACCTTCAGGTTGATTACAGGACTAGATTGTCTGGCAAAACATTTAAACAGAATTGGGATATATTCTTCACCACTCTGTCCTCTATGTGATCTGCAAGAGGAAATGGATAGAGACCACCTTCAAATATGCCCAGCGACTTCTAGTGCCCCATCAATCAGCGAAAAATATTGGAGAGCAAGAGGATTAATGACTTCATTGTCAGAAATCCAGCATTAGCTAACATTTTATAGATTGTTGCTACAAATAGGTTTCACATATTCTAAACCCTGAATAATATATAGTGATAGACGATATTGTGTTGTGGAGAAGACATTCTCAGGTATGTGTCAATATCGGGCAGAAGGTCGCAATTTTTATTATTTAGATGAGACTTGGAATAACGAGGGGCACACAACTTATAAAGTTTGGATAGACACTACTGTAGGCTCAAAAGAAGCAGCTCTCCGGGCAGGTTTATCTAGAGGATTATAACAACAGAGTGGCAAAGGCACATGCCTAATTATCACCCATATTGGCAGGGATAGTGGTTTCGTGGATTGCAGATTACTCATTTTCAAGTCTTAAAAAACTAGTGATTACTGTGAGATGAATGGTGATGTTTTCCATAACTGGTTTGAAAGTGTTTTGCCAAAACTCAAACCCAGTAGTTTATTCGTGATGAACAATGCACCCTACCACAGTGTGCAACTTCATGATCGCCCAAACAGTTCATGGCGTAAGAAAGAAGTGATGAGAGTTGTTGCAGGAAAGGAAAGTGTCTATCGACGAAAGTAGTGTAAAAGCTGAATTAGTGCACCTAGCGCAGGAAATTGCTCACAGGGACAAAAGAAAGTATGTGATAGACTATCTTACGTCTAGAGCTGGACACCGTGTGCTGAGGTTACCTCGCAGCCATAGCAATTTAAATCCGATCGAGCTAGTTTGGGCATTTCTAAAAGGTCATGTCGCTAGAAACAAAACTTTCAAACTGACTGAAGTTGAAGAACATTTTAACAATGCAATTGCAACATCTGAAATGTGGCAGGTGGACATCGGGCACATTATAGAAGAGAATAGAATGTGGGAACTCGATTTTGTGTGCGACAGGGATGTGGACAAGCTTGTCATTAAGTTAGATGATACTTCTGACTCCAGTGTGTCAGCTATATCACCTTCAGAGAATTCGGATTTTGTGGATTTAAACAATGTTCAACTGTAAGTGATATGCAGCAAGTATGTGTGAGAGGAAAAATCAGCTGCTACATGTGGGAATTGCAAACTACTTTTGCACTGATTAATACAAAGAGCTTGTTTACAGCAGTATGAGGCACTTTGGTTTAGAATGGACAGTAGTGTGATAACCAGTGACAGCTGAAACATGATTGCACTGTTAGTGCCAAGAACACTTTGCTGAAATCATTTTATGATACACAACTATCAGAACCACGGCCAATCAGGAATTCACTCAGGAGGTAACAGTAGGAAGAAGCCTGAGATGGTCTACAATCTGATGTTTTTATTTTCTATTTTTTTATAGAATGTCAATAGGCTCCTTTCCATTTTCATACAATGTGTTATCACTTCGAGAATGAAAATTACATTGTTTTAGGTAGACTAGATAACCTTTTTTGCATTATTTCGTCAATTATTATCAGCACAAATAAGCACACTAGTTTCTCAGTTTGACTTGTTCATGCTAGTTAAGTATAGGGTTATCAAGAAGGGTTAATGCCACAGATCACTGCCTGCCATCCAGTTTAAGTATGTATGGCAAAATCAACAATGCAAATTATGCTTGAATTAACATAACACAGGTATTCTGACAGCTTCCTAGGCATGCATCATACACATGATAGGGGAGTGGCACAGCAGTCTGCTGTCATGACAACCAGCCTTGACCTTGAAGTAGCAAATAGACTTCACAGCCACGCAATCCTGCCACAAAGTCTATTGGCTACTTAAAGGTCAAACCTGGTTGTCATGACAACAGACTGATGTGCCACTCCCCTACCATGTGCATAACACACGCCTAGGGAACTGTCAGAATACCCGAGTTATGTTAATTCAAGTTTAGTATTGAATTTATCTTAGTAAGGCACACAATCTTAATCCAAGAAACAGACGTAGAACATAAACATCTCATTCTTCACAGTTAATCACAGCTTTACTATTCAAAATTAGACCAACAAACTTTTAAACCAGAGAAATGACTGATGTCTTTGTGAGAGTAAGGCAGAATAGGGCACGCCAATACACTGTGTCATTGGTGTGCGCTCCAACATATATTTTGAGTACCTAGTTTGTTTGTTTCTTGGATTAAGATTGTATACCTTAAAAAGAGGAAAAATTTGTTGTAGTGACTGTGCTATCTGGGTTGCTGGATATAAACCAGTATATTGTCTATATATAGTACGGTATATCAAAATTCATGGCTATGTGAACAGCATGTGTGAATGTCTAGGAAGCTGTAAGAATACCCATGTTATGTTAATTCAAGCATAATTTGCATTGTTGATTTTGCTGTACATACTTAACCTAAATGATTACTTATGTCCCATACCGTATTGCTTATAGCCTTTGCATCAATATATTTGCTGCATTGCAATGAATCACACACAAAAAGAAATGTCAAACCTATCCATGTTGTAGGTTTTAGCAGTTTTGTCCTTTATTGGGTTTTTATATCAAGGATACAATACTGTCACTTAAATGTGACTTTCGAATTGAAACACGAAGTACCTAAAATTTTTATATAAGCTGTTTTTTTAAGACAACATAGGCTAGATGTTGATAACTTTGCTTTTGTTCATCAATATTAGTTGTAAATTTTTGTGTCCTATTTTATGACAATTCATGTGGGGAGAGATGATATTCAACTACTAACAAGATTTCTCAGGTTTTAAAGGTTTCATATCATTATCATCAGAATAACAAAAAGTGTGTCCCTATTTTTAAAACTTTGCTACTTAATATTCCGGTCTTCATAAATTTGCAAAACATTCCATAAGGTTTGTGCTTGACAAACTTTTTTGGTTAGTAATCAATCATACTAATTGGAAACACTGCAATTAAATGTGTTGTAAACATCAGGTAACATTGTAAACATTTGTTTCATGCAGTTTATATTCCTTATCATATTTAAGTGTAATGAGCACATAAAGAATATTATTGTAGCACTCATCTTGTAAGAAAATTTGGGTAACTAAGCTGAAAACCTTTCCTAACTACTCCGCCCCTCCGTAGGCAAACTCGGAATTTGCTCCAATCAGATGTGACTTTACGAGAGTAGGAAAGAAAGAAAGCCTGCAAAAACTTTTGTTGCAGAATAAATCCATAGTAACTCAACCTGAAGTAGGTAGATCACTTCTATTCCATGAAGCGAGATGCTTCACTAATTTGCTGATGTCAGGATCTTTCTGCTCCTTTTGCCAAAACAAAATAATTAATGCAATAGGTAATAAGGATTCAAACTAATTCTAACTTAATAAAAAAACTATAAATCTTCTACATAAGATGTTATTACCCTTTCTGTTGTACAGTCTCATCGCCTATATGTATTACTGAACTGTTCTTCGTGGATAACGGCAAATTTCTGTATTAAAGATAGTTCATTTATTTTTAACAATTTAGTCTGAATTCATTCAGTTGATATACTTATATGGCTTTTGAAATACTACTTACCTTCTGAATTTGTAATTCAAAACTATAACAGATTTCTTATTTTTTCAGAAATTGGTGTCTTCCAGCAACTACTGATGACTCTGCGCTTTTATGCAACTGCTGGAACATACACCTCTATTGGGGACACTAGTGGTGTGCATAAAGCAACAGTAGGCAGAATCATTAGCAATGTTGCTGCCGCCATTGCTGAGGTATGTTGCACTACCTCAAACCGTGGAAGATGTGCGGAATGTCCAGCAGAAGTTTTTCGATATTGCAGCATTCCCAAGGGTGATAGGTGCCCTTGATTGCACCCATGTGCGGATAAAGTCTCCAGGTGGGGAAGAAGCGGAACACTTCCGCAACAGGATACTTTTCATTTAACGAGCAGACATTGGTAGATGCGGACCTTGTGATCCGAGACATTGTGGCACGGTGGCCTGGATTTGCACATGACTCCACCATTTTCAGGCATTCTAGACTGAGGAATTGGCTGGAAAATAATGAACTGGGAAACAGTGTGGTGTTATGTGATTCTGCATATGCAGTAGGTCCATATCTTCTTCCTCCTCTGCAAGCTCCGCAGCTACCAGAGGAGCAGTTGTACAATGAGTCACAAATTCGAACCAGGAATGTTGTGAAAAGGTGCTATGGTGTGCTTAAAGCAAGATTTCCTGTTTTGTCTGTGGGAATCCAGGCAAATGTCAACCGGGTCCAGAACATAATTGTGGCATGCGCTGTGCTTCACAATATAGCACGAGCAAACAATGACGATCTTCCTCCAGTTGAGACCGATATCCATCGCCAGTTGGAGGTATACGTGCAAGAGGAAGAAGTACTGGCAGCACTTCAAGTAGTGCATGTTGGAAATCATGTACGAAATAGTGTGCGCAGAATATTTGTGCAGTATTTTCGAAACAGATGGCAGGTACAGAGAGTATAATTACTGGGGCTAGGAAGTTCATGCATTTGCATGTTTTTTCATAGGGGTTAAAAATGTATGCTTTTACATTATGTGCACGAATTATGGAATTTTAAGTTATTTGGACATGATTTTATGGTGCATATAACTGCATATTTTCTTGATTTTGATAAATGCATATTATTTCAATACTATAGCCTCTATATAGCATATTTTAATGATTTTTATGTTTTTTTTTTTTTTCCCACCTGGATAATATTTTTCATATTGGCAGTACTGCATATGATGATGTAACTCGCCAGGTGGCGAGAAGCAATGCTGAGTCATGTTGTTATGTAGTGAATCCCCTGTTTCCATCCTTTCATTATATGTTTGTGCATAGAGAATAATCAGTGTGTTATCTGAGAGGTTTATATTAACAAAGATAAAGGGCAGGTCAACGTTTTGGGCAGCACGATTATATAAAACGCTTGCCTCTGCGTGTTCCTCAAACGTAACAGTGTTTTGAACTGGTTCCCTCCAAATTAAATTAGGCGTATAAAATGTTAAAAAGCTCTTCAAATGCCGAAAATAAAACCAACTTAGAGTGCTAGATTAATTAATTTACAGAAAGAGTTTCTGGGTGATTTAATATCTACAGATAATAGGGCACTGGTTTGTGGAGCGTGTGACAAAAATATAGGGAGTGAGAAAAGATTTCAAATAGTTCAGCACATAAACACAGCAAAACATAAGGAGAATTTAATCAGAAAACTCACAAACAAATAACCTGTTCTAAACAATTAGTAGAGTGTTTAGGAAGTAGGGTTACTGAATTTTCCAATGACTTGTGCCAATCATTTTTAGCTGCTGATATTCCCTTGTTCAAAATTAATAATCCGATATTTAAAAACTTTCTTCCCAAGTGTACTCAACATGGGCCTGAAGAAAGTACACTGTGTAAGACTTATGTAAGGCATTGTTACAATAACGTATTGTCAAATATACAAAATTTAGCGGATCAGTTTGTGTGGTTGTCTGTTGATGAAACCTCTGATTCTGAACTCCGTTCTATGGCTAATATAATCGTGGGTGCCTTAAATACTGAACAAAAGACTACAGCTTATCTCCTTAAAATGTGCAAATTGTCGGCCACTGACAATGTAACTGTGACACAGTTTGTGATGGACTCTTTGAATTTACAATGCCCATATGGAATCGAATACAACTGGTTGCTTTTATTTGTTACCTTATATGGTAAAATAAGGAAACACTCTGAAAGGTATTTTTCCTAACTTAATTCATATAACTTGTTAGGCACACGCTCTTCATCGAATTTCTGAGACAATACGCGATTCTTTCCCACTGGTAGATAGATTTGTGTCCAGTACAAGGAGAATTTTTGTTAAATCTCCTAAAAGAGTTAAGTTGTTTAGATCAACAACACCTAATATCCGACTTCCTCTTTCACCGGTGTTAACTCGATGGGGAACATGGGCCGATACAGTTTTATATTATGCTGAGCACATAAAAATAATCGAAGAGGTTGTTATTTCATTGGACTCGAACGATGCTTCATCAATAGAAACTGTGCAAAATATTCTGTCAGGCACTGCGTTAAAAGAGGATCTTAGTTTCATATCTGCCCATTTTTCTTTCTTACCAACAGCCATAACGGCATTGGAAGCTGTAGGATTTCCTTTGCATGAATCACTTACTGTGCTTGAAAATAAAAATATGTGATCTAAGTTTGGTTCCTGGTAGCATAGGACAAAAAGTGAAAGAGAAAGTGAATTATGTAATTTCAAAAAATTCTGGTTATAAACAGATGTGTGGTATTCGAGACATCCTCGGAAGAAAACTATCTGTCACACCAAGAGAGTTGACTCTGTCTCTCTGAAACACTTAACATCATTTAAATATGCCCCGATAACATTTTGTGATGTGTAAAGAAGTTTTTCACGTTACAAAAGTGTTTTGCCAGACAATAGACGACGTTTTATTGTTGAAAATTTGTGTAGTGTTGGTTTTGAACTGTAATTTAGCAGTTAATACTAGCAGCGAAACCACTTCTGCTTCAACCTCTTAGGAATAAGGTAACTATTATTTATACTAACTTGTCTACTGCAAAGGGACATGAACTGTTCTAATGAAATAGTGCATATTTTGAAGTTTTTAAGAGCATATTTGCATGCATATTTCAGTGCTTTTTAGAGCATGAACTTCCGAGCCCTAGTAATTACTGGGTTTAGTCGTCCAGTTACATGGGAATGTGCCTGGCTGGGTGCAGTCCAGGATCTCCATTCAGAGATCCCCAACATCAGCTCCCGCCTAGCCACCCTGAGGGAGGCCATCACTACACTCAGCGATGCTATCACCAGTATACACAGCTGCTCTGCCTCACCAGAAGACCGACATTGCCACACCACACAGGCTTCTCCAGAAATATCAACAGCCACACCAGATTAAGACTCTCCATCCACACTAGTAGCACTCCGACAACGTTCCAGGGGCTTTTACATCCATGTCGGCCGCGGCTGCTACAAGCTATGTCGACACATGAAGTGCATAAACTTCCCAAATAGACACCACGACTCACAAACCTGATTATTTCAGTCACCCATCATGACCATCTACGTCATTCACCACTTACTACTGAGTTCACCACTCACCACTATCACCATCTCTAGCTACCAGGGGGCATTCAGGGCTTAGGTCATGTTTGTCCTGTGCCACTTCAGTAATCACTCGCTGTTACTCCCACTGGCATATAGCTTTCATCTATCACCACAGAATGCGCAGGTGCTTTATTGCAGCACTGCAGCAGTTAGGTTGGACCTCAAGACTTCTGGTGGATTTTTTTAGTGAGTAGTGCTGCCCTGGTTCGAATACACAGTAGTAGTCTTACACTCGCAGGCTTGCCTGCGGAAAGTGCCTTTTTCCCCATCACTAACAATAAAAAAACCAGGGATCAAGTTAAATAAAGATTATCACCACATAATTAACTTATCTAGTTAAGTAAGTAAAATAAAAAAAGATTATCGGCATTTGCAGTGTGACGGCAGTGTGGGTATAAACAGTTGTTTATAAACATAGTACAGTACGCTCTCTTCTGTAGCTGTAGACTGTCGAAGTTATGTCAGTGCTGTTGCTATTGTGTTTACATAGTGAATGTATGTGATCCATTTGGGCTGTTGGCAAACATGAAGGGTTGCCGAATTCTATTTCTAAACCTAAGATGCAAATTCAGATCCAATAATTACCGAATATTCCAAAGCAAAAATATACTCAAAAAGAGAAAAAATAGAACATAAAACCTATAATTAGCTAATCATTGTAATGATAAAAAAGAAAACAATAACTATATAAGTTTAGCTGTTTCCTGGATATGCACTTTTACACTTTGCGAGAAAGGGAATCACAATATGTAATTACGTAAGAATCAAGGCCCTAGTAATAAATGTAGCAGGTGACTTGAGATGTTCATTATCTGTTTATAATTATCACTGTAATGGAAAAATGGTTATGAATGGTAATAAAAAATTAAAACACAAATTTGATGAGAGCATGCCTTTTTATTTGCTTTGAAGTTGCTTTTCAGCTAACTTTATTTGTAAGTATAACAATTTACTTTTTTTTTTAATTAGCTCCATTTTAGCCTCGTGCTTTTCATTCATGAATTTTATCTCTTCCTCGTGTCTTTTCTTTATCATTTCCTGCTCTTCCTCAGCCCTTCTCTGTCTTTCATCAAATTCCTTCTGGAGCAACTGTTGTTGAAGCACTGCAACATTTTTCCTCTCCTTTCCCCAAGAGAGAAGACTTTTGCTGCAGACAGAGGGTGTTGTACTCACCCGCTTTCTTTCTGTGAACATTACAAAATGTATGATTACACAACAGTAGGATGACTGTTCTTTCTAAAAGCACATAGTGTAATTAATGTGTACAAGATTACTTTTAAAGATGGGTCAGCAGTAGAAACACGAACATTATTACCAGAACCACAAGAGCACCACAGATTATAACCACACGGACATTAGGGCAAGGTCAGGCACTAGCTGTGTTACTCCAGGATGCATAGTACAGTAAAGTGCAGTAGTTGTGAATAGGGGATCCAAGTATGTATTAATTTGTAATTGAAATAACAAGTATGCCTAAGGTGCAGGACTGCAGTTATAAACTCATGCATACAATCGTGGACGACTTGTATTCAGATGTAGAAGACATTAAATGTAAGGTTGTTATACAAGTTTTGGTTTTGAGATATTGAAAATGTACATGGTCATACAGTGCACCACGTTACGGAAATAATGTTTGTGTACCTATAAATTTATGGATTGCAATTCAATGTGTTACATATAATTCAATTTTTAATTGTATTGTCCCATGTACAATTTAATGGCTACTCTGTAACACTGTATATAATTTCCAATTAACTGCTCATCTACAGGTACATATTTACTTTGTACGCAACTGTATGTTATTTGATTCCGTATGATAAGAGGAAGCTTTGTTTATTCTGTCACTGACCGATAGAGACGGGTATGCTTTTCCGTGCTTATTACATATGAGATGCTTCAAATATAAACAGACAAGACAAATCTGCAGTAGCCTTCAGGACATGTGACCACAACATTATTAGAGCCTATCAATTTTGATTTGCCACCACTACCAACACCACTACTGTGTAACTTGCCCTTGAAATATATTAAAGTGATGTTTGTGTTTCTAATGCTTTAAAAGTTAATAATCTAAAACTCAATTTTCTTTCTAACTTCTTCCAGTACACTAAATGTAGCTGAAATTCGTGCAAGCCTTTGACATGGATGTGATGCTACCTAAATTGATATATTACATGAACTGTAGACTTTTCTTATGAACACAGCAAGGCAATTATTCATTGTACATTCATACCATAAAATTATCTAATTTAGCAGATACAAAATCATGTATGTTGACAATACTTGGATGTATGGGTGGTTTGCCAAATGTAACATCTACCCCTAAGAACATCACAATGTACTGTTACTCTAATCACCATTTCTAAGGTGTCTCAAATTTACCGAGTATACTAATTCCAGCTTATATATGCACATATCTCTTGTTTTCAAAATCAACTTACACTATTTGTCTATAAATTACCGAACAGAGTAATAAGTCTTGCTGCACAGGTATTTTTTAAGGACCAACTTACATTTTTCTACATTCCTGGAATATAATAATTAAAAATTGTACCACATTCATAATTAACTTCTTATGTTAGCGTCAGTCATAAATTTCTAAAAGAGCTCTTACCTGCACTGCTAGTTGTTTGCAAAGCAGCACTTCTGGGCATTCTCAGCATCTTAGCCAAGAAATCTCTCCAGTCAGGATCTGTAAATTAAAACATTTATTAATATTATTATTTATTTATGCCAACAAACTTACTGTTGGTGTTTTTAAACACACAAGCCAAACATTACGAACTGGTTTGAGAATTTAATGCCATTCTGGCAGTTTGTCACAATAGCTCAGCGGTTAGAGCAGCCGCCCGGTAAGCGGAAGGTCTGTGGTTCAAATCCCAGTTGTGGCATTGAATTTTTAAGTTCCAGTTGTACCTCTCAAAATTTATTAATATACTTATTATATTCCTCTACCCTTTGCATTCCTCATTACATAGGACCCGAAGTAAAAACTAAATTGTATGTCTTAGCTCCTATGTATCCAAACAAGTTTAGAAAACTGTGTGCATAGCATGTGAGCTGCATAGATTTTATATAACGATGAACAGGAATGTATGAAATTTAATATTTCCTGCCAAATCACAGCAGGAAATTTTCCTTTACTCAACTATCCCTTTACTGAGAGTGTTGTGTTCTCAAAAGAACTAGGTTTATTGTAACATTCAGAGACACCTTCAGTCTCATGTAGTGAGGTATACCTGTGTGCACAGAAACTTCCTACATAAAACTATTTATTTTCGCTTTCCAACTGCAACTAGCTATGTAGTCAATAAAACCACAATTTTGTCATGCAGAAGTACTCTTTTCAAAAAAGAAAACAAAAGTGTGTTAGATTTAGAAATAAAATTGAGAAAAGGATTTACTCTATAAAACTGAAATTTGATTTGATTGACCCTTAAGGTTTTGAATAGAGTATGGTCACAGAATCGCTATTTAATGTGCATATACATAATTCCTGTGTTGCACAAAGTATACATGTAATTAATGACAACTACAGGGAAATATCGCTGATGACCTAGAAGTTGAACGCCCTTAAACCAAACAAATACAGGGAAATATACTGCGGGACCTAAGCTGCAAAGCGTAGCCGAAAAATCTTTTTTTTTCATGCAGAGGAGAGTAAAGTCTCCACCTACAAAATGACGGGAAAGCATTGCCGAAACAAGAATGAAGACAAAATCCAGTGATAGCCAATACTACTTATTAACTCAGGATTACTATCACATACCCTGTAATTCTTAACATAAGTCCTTCCCTCCATCATACTGTACTGGGTTACCATAAGCTATACACAACCAGTAACTGAGATGTATTTAAATAACCACAATCAGACATTCATGCACAAGTCTCTGGCTCTACTGTGGAATGGAGTGAATACCTGAGCACAAAACTTATTTCACTATTGAGAAAAACGTATATTAAGTTAAAAAGGCCCAGGAACCTTCCAAAAGTACACATGTAGCCTCCTGACCCAAAGACCATATCAAATCCTACACTCAGGAATCATAATTTTGTCTCCATATAAAATCAGTAGGATAACGTTAAATTACTTGGTAACTAATGGCAATTGTTCATGTAGCCTATACAATAAAGGCGATTTAAAAAATTAAAAAAAAAATAGTTCTGTAAAATTCAAAACTACATGAAGCACAATTCAATACAAAAAGCTGCACGACTGTAATTTTTGTTTGGAGCTGCCCCTATACTTTTGAATGAGTGAGTGAATGAGTGTGTTTAAATACTTGAGGGGTAAAGCTGCTGGATCATATTGGTAGTTTGGTATATGTGGCAGTTTTATAGATTTGTCTTACCTTGTGCTACAACTGCTTCAGCAGATTCAGCGGCTGAAGTGCTGGGAATATCCCAATCAGTATTTGGGACAGCAATCACCTCCACAGTGCCAGCTGGTTCATCTGTAATACCATTATACACTAGTACAACACAATTACTCATGTTTACTCTAAGTTACAAATATGAAAAACTACTGCAATCCTCACCAATCAGATCACTGTCTGAAATAGATTGCAGTCCAGTGCTTGTGCTATCCATCACTTAATTGAGGAAATCCTCTGCTGGTGATGGTTTTGGAGATGGAGGCTTTCCTCCTCCTGTACCATAGAGCATCATCTTTCTTTCTGCATTTGCCTGCCGAGCTCTCTTTTTCAACGCTTCATATTTTTCTCGAAGCTGATACCGAAATTTAGATTTCAAATCGAATGGGATTTATAAAGACACGTTTTAGTTTAATTGCCGGATGTGAGATTTGCGACAAGTGTTGAGTAGTAACATAGGTAGATAATAGAGTAGGAAGTGTTGTAAGGTGAGCAAGATATGAGTAAATAATAGTCGTTAAATTTGTAGGATAAATGCATTATTGGTTTGAAATTAACGAGTCATGGCGTCATACCACATAATTTGAAATTCATGGTCAAAATTCAGGTCTGCCAACCTTAAAAGTCGCGCGATATGTTTAATAAAATAAAGAAAACATCGTTTAATCATAGAAAGGTAACTGTATATTCGGAATTCAAAAAAGAACATGTTTTAATAGAAAGGGACATTTCTAAATTGTGAAAAGGAATGAAATAGCATTTTGGATGGGAGGCTTTCTTTTGATGACGCCATGAAATTTAAAATTGGGAGAAGGTTTTTTTTCTAGCCAGAAAGCGTCACCAGTCACCCCAGATCGGTGGCAGACTTCGCTGTGTACACATGTGAGTTGCGATTGCTCTGCGAGGATATATGTATTGAAAGTGGGCATAACTCCCGAAATGTGTCAAAGAGTGGAAAATAAATAGTCTCCAAAAGTTATTCTGGGTGATCTATAAAATATACTCGCGCATACCCTGGATTATAGAAATCTCATGTTGAGCATAGTCAGAGCCGAAATACAAGTAACGACAACGGTCGTTAAGCTACAGCGAAGCAACACCTATTTAGCTTCAAATGGCGATCCAACGTGTGGCGTCGAGAGAAAAATAAAATACAGACCAACCCCAAGAATGAACTAGACCAGCATTGAACCAGTGATTAATAAGAAGGACGACCAAGCCAGCATCGAACCAGCAAACAAGAAAGGAGGTGCCCAGCGTGTCAACATCGTCAGAGAACATTGTGTGAAACATGTGGTGAACAAGTTGAAGTGCAGTTACAAAAAAAAAAAAAAAAAAAAAAAATCATAATACTGAAAATTGTGAAATATTGGTGAGTTAGATGCATGTAAATAGTTCAAAAAAAATGGAAGGAGAATTAGAAATGCAAGCTAGTAGAAAAACACATGCAAATAGCTTAGAAATGGAAGACAGTGATAGCGATTTTCTAGGTTTTGAGAGTCCGGAAAGTAATAAAAGGGTAGTTAGGATGGAAGAAGGTAGTCAAAATATAATTGGTAGCAGAATATGCCAAGAAGTAGAAGTTCAGAACATTAGAAAAACACCTAGAGGTAGCTCAGAAATGTTTGGTAGTAATTCAGAAAGGCCAGCGATTATGTCAGAAATAGAGAATATGTTTCAAAAGATAATGGAAAAGATGAGTAAGATAGATGAAACTAGTAAAGAATTAAGAATAGAGTTAGGACAGAAATTAGAGAAGGGACAACAGGAATTGGGAATGCAATTGGAAAATCAGAAGAGAGCTTTCGAAACCTTTAGGGAAGAAGTTAGGGAGGAAATTAATAAAGTTAGTAGTGAAGTAAAAGAAAATACAGAACAGGTTAAGGGAGAATTAGAGACAATAAGACAAGAAGTAAAGAATTCTGAAAAGAAATTAGGTCAACAAGTGAGTGAAAAATTAGATAAAGAAAGGGAAAATGTATCATACAGATTAGACAAACAAAGGGAAGAAATTAGAGAAGAGTTACAGGGGTGTAAAGTTAGAATGGAAAGATCTGATGTAGAAAGTGAAAGGCAGGCTAGAAATTTGGAGGATGTTACAGACCAAATAAAAGGGGTAGTAACAGAAATTACTCATGTAAAAGAGGCCTTAGAAAATTTGAAATTAAATGAAAATGCATGTAATCACAACAATCTTAATAATGAAGCTGCAAGAAACGAGGCAATACCAGGTGTATCAGCTGATATTTCGATGCAAAATAGGGGTAACAGTAATTCCCATTCTGATCTCAGAAATAGCTCAGGGACAGGTGACAATTCAAATTTACATTGGCCTAACCATGTCTTAAATGAAATGACACCTCCAGTTTTTGAAAATGAAGATTCAGATGATCCGAAAGCCTTTATAGAAGGGTTACAAGAGTACTTCACGGTGAAACATATACCGGAGGAGTACAAGATGGTGATAGTAAGAAAATGCCTAAAGGGTAATGCTGCCAATTGGCTAGGCCTTTCTATGGGTAACAATAATGATTACGGGACCTTTAGAAACATCTTTTTAACCAGATATTGGGGGGCTAGTAGGCAGGCTAATATTAGAGTCGAATTAAGCAATGGAAAGTTTAATCCTAGATTGGAGGAATCGATGGTCAACTATTTTATGAGAATAGCGAGAAAGTCAAAGATGTTGGATCCTCCCCTAGATGAAAAAGATCTAATAAACATAGTTACTCCACATTTTCCGGAAACGCTTCAACACTACCTAATCATAGCCCGACCCGGTAGCATTGCAGCTACAATTGAATTATTACCAGCCTTAGAAGTCAATAAGCCAAAACACGAATTTGGAAATAAATATCAAAAAAAAGAAACTTTAAATTCTTTTGGGCAAGGGGCACAGTATTATCAGAATAGAAGTGAGGTTAGGGAAAGGTATAAAGGACCATTACCAAGGATAGAATCGTTCCGGTGGGAAAATCAAGGTAGATGTAACCAGGAAGGGCATCACCAAAATAGAAATGGTAATCTAAGGGGAAGAAATATAAGGGTGAATTATATGAATACAAATAGATTTGATCGGGGTAGACGGGGACATTATTTTGGACGTAGTAGAAATTCAAATGATGGGTATTGGACAAACAGAGATAATGAGTTTAGACCGAGGTCACCAAGACAGGGAGAAAGATGTTATAATGGACGAGATTCCCCTGAAAATGCAGAAATGGCTGAGGCCATTAACACGGTCAAAAATATGGTAGGAAGTAACCCCGATTTAATGCAGGAAAACAGAAGTAACAATTCGGGAAATAGTACAGGAGCCATACATAAAAATCCGGGAAACGCCAGACCCAGTCAAGCGCGCCTTCAGTGAGAACTGGGTATCCTAGTAATGATTGTGATAAGTACTCGGAAATAAATAGTCCTGGAAGGCAAATGATGATTGAAAGGAAAAGAGAATTGAAAAATAGAATCGACGAAAACGAAAAAGTAGGAGATCCACCTAAAATCAAAATTGGAGTAAATGGAAAACAATACAATGCAATTATAGATACGGGATCAAATAGCACAGTATGCTCACAAAATTTTTATGATAATTTACAAAGTAGTGGTTTTAAAGTAATGTCTTTACCAGTTAATGGGATATATTGCTCGCTAGCTGTGGGAAAACGAAAAGAGAGAGTAAAATTTCAAGCAATAATAAATATTGAAATAAATTGGAGAACACTAGGAATTTTATTTCTGATTGTAGGAAGACTTGTGACAGATATTATAATAGGTTGTGATTGTCTTTATGCCTGGGAAGCTGCAGTGAATTTTAAAAACATGATTGTAGAAATGAAAGTTGAAGATGAGACCATTATAGTGCCATTTGTGGAAGATAGTAGTTCAGAAACTATTGTAAGAGAAAAAGAGGAAGAAGAAATCCAAGGGGATACATTCTTTGTAGAATATGTTAAAGTAGGAGCTATGGAATTAACTGAAGTAAATGTCAAAGAGTACAGTGTCGATAATAAAGAAAATGTAGAATGGGATAAAAATGATTTCATAGACAATTTGAGGTTTTCTGACGCAACTAGGTACTATGATAGGGAGGGTAGTGAAGACTTAGAAGAATTGTTGCGGGAAAAGGTAACTCAGGCTGATCAACTAAATGAACAACAGAGGGATAAACTGTTTAAAATATTAATCCGAAATAAAGAAGTATTCTCTGAGAAACCTGGTAAATGTAATATTTATACTCATTCATTTGAGATGATACCCATCAAACCTTTTACACATAAAGCGAGAGCTATCCCTAGTATCATAAGAGAAGGGAAAAATGTACTAGTTACTGCTGATGCACATGGGGAGCTACCAGTAGGACAATTTGGATGTAGATATATGTTTGTTCTTCATGATGTTCTTAGTAAATTTATTAAAATTTATCCTGTTAGGAATATCAGCAGCAAAACATGTGTAGGAA
Organism: Tenodera sinensis; assembly: GCA_030765045.1. NCBI lineage: Eukaryota > Metazoa > Arthropoda > Insecta > Mantodea > Mantidae > Tenodera > Tenodera sinensis. The sequence goes on from CM060962.1 coordinate 306,344,014, forward strand.
AGATAATAAAAGATTATGTGCCAAAATATGGCAAGATTCAGGCAATCTTAACAGATAATGCTACAGTTCATCGGAGCAAAATTTTAAAAGAAACCCTAGAAAATCATGAGATAAAGTTATATCATTGTTCCTCATACTTTCCATCAAGGAATCCAACAGAACGTGTCCTCTGAGATATAGGAATTTATTTACGTGTACTTACACATCATAATCACAAGGATTGGGTGAAATATTGTCCATTGATAGAAAAGATTATTAATCACACCATTAATATAACTACTGGGTTTGCCCCAATAAAATTAATGTTAGGAATTGAACCAGAACCAATATTGATCGGGGTACCAAAAATACTCAAAATTAATGACATTCAGTTAAGTGAAGAAGAAAGAGCGAAAATTGCTTTTGAACGAATCAAGAAAAAGGCAGAGAAGCAAAAATTAAAGAAAAAGAGTAGAAAACATAAATGGGAACCTAAGATAGGCGATTGGGTACTAGTTAAAGACCATAAGTTATCAAGTGCATTGCGAGGTAGGCACAAAAGAATGGAATTGTTATATAAAGGTCCTGCAGAAATTATATCAAAATTTGGTTATCATACCTATGAAGTAAAAGATGTTAAAAATGAAAAATGTCTGGGAAGGTGGCATAAACAACTCCTTCGACCATACAAGAAACCGTGTTGTACCTTCGAACCTTGATTGCATGTAAAATTCGAAGTGTCATTTGTTCTATTGGCGCCCAATCAGCTTTAAGATAAAATTTAAATTTTAGCTTACTTGAAAACCATATATTGGTCAGGTACTTATGTATTCATGACAAATGCAGAATGTGAATTTCTATATACTACAAAGAGCTTAAGAATATATATTGTATAGAGCTCACAATAAAAGCTTCGCATAGAGAGAAAACAGAATATTTAATTTGTAAACATTTGGGAAAAAAAAAAAAAAAAATTTAGATGTATAGATAGTTATCACAACAAGACAAAGAAAGAACTGGTCTGAAGAGTGTAATGGATTTATATAAATATATGTACATTTTAGTGCTTAAAGGATGTAGTAAAGATATGTGTTACAATAACGAAAGTGCAAAATCACAGTGCACGTGATAGTGAGAGCGAAGTGAGCAAACATGAACTAACTAAAAGAAGGAAGTATAAAGAAAGACTCTTGAAATTTAAACTTTATATAAAAGTTTCACAGAAGAAACCATAACATATTGTAATTAGTATTTAAGGATTAATGTTAAGTCAAGTGTACAATTGTTTGTCATGTTATAAAGATTAATGAGAAGATATGTTAATAACCAATTTCAAAACAGTGTAATTGAAAATTGTATATAATGGGAGTGTTCCCGATTATTCAAAATTCAGGAGTAATTTTTAATTTTTCTTTCGGGCAAGACATTTACATTATTTTATTATGAAATAATAAAATAACATAAATGGGGGCATTTGATACCGAAATTTAGATTTCAAATCGAATGGGATTGATAAAGACACGTTTTAGTTTAATTGCCGGATGTGAGATTTGCGATAAGTGTTGAGTAATAACATAGGTAGATAATAGAGTAGGAAGTGTTGTAAGGTGAGCAAGATATGAGTAAATAATAGTTGTTAAATTTGTAGGATAAACGCATTATTGGTTTGAAATTAACGAGTCATGGCGTCATACCACATAATTTGAAATTCACGGTCAAAATTCAGGTCTGCCAACCTTAAAAGTCGCGCGATATGTTTAATAAAATAAAGAAAACATTGTTTAATCATAGAAACGTAACTGTATATTCGGAATTCAAAAAAGAACATGTTTTAATAGAAAAGGACATTTCTAAATTGTGAAAAGGAATGAAATAGCATTTTGGATGCGAGGCTTTCTTTTGATGATGTAATGAAATTTAAAATTGGGAAGAACGATTTTTTACTAGCGTGGGGACGCCAGAAAGTGTCACCAGTCACCCCAGATCGGTGGCAGACTTCGCTGTGTACACATGTGAGTTGCGATTGCTCTGCGAGGATATATGTATTGAAAGTCGGCATAACTCCCGAAATGTGTCAAAAAGTGGAAAATAAATAGTCTCCAAAAGTTATTCTGGGTGATCTATAAAATATACTCGTGCATACCCTGGATTATAGAAATCTCATGTTGAGCATAGTCAGAGCAGAAATACAAGTAACGACAACGGTCGTTAAGCTACAGCGAAGCAACATCTATTTAGCTTCAAAGCTGTAGGGATGTTCGCTGGTTGGTTGTTTGAGAGTTGAATTGGGTGGTAATGAGCTCCCAAGCTCTCTCCTAAAATGCCAAAATGACCAAATGAATAATATACTTTGTAAGGCTTTAAAGGTTTGAAACAAATGTGTAATAAATGTAACACACACACCCACCTTCTGCTTCCACGTGGCAGCTCCTGTGGCTTTATTTTCCACCACAGCTTTATTCTGTTGAATAAGGTCCAACAGCACCATATTCTCCTCTTCAGTGTAATTGGCTGAACGCTTCCTCATATTGGTACCTTCCATTTGAAATGTAGCCTAATAACTATAATACTAACACCTAACGCCAACTAACCTAACACTAAGCAGAAATCTAACCTACACAATATTTCCAATAAATTAACGAATAACTAAATAATACTAAGTTAAAATTTATCAGGAATAAATAGTAATGAAAATATAACGAGATTAATTAAGAAAAAGTATATAAACTGCTCGTTGACGCCTATTTGCAATTAAAAATTTTCGATACAGTTCACCCACGAGAGAGCGCTACAAGCGTGGCAAAAGCCTAGTGAAAAATGTTACCAAATGTTTTGCATGACATCAAAATCCTCAGGATAGTAAACCTACAGTCAAATTGAGTTCGTAATATGAGGCGCCGAACTTAACTAACAGTTAGCAATAACTTAGAAGTAACAAACCGTGGCTAGTAACCGGAGATCGTAATACAGGCCGTAAATGTTGAATAGTAAAATAATTCAAGAATAGAAGCAGAGAAGGAGAGAGAGAAACTGTGAACTGAAACTTGATTAAAATTATCAGAATTTTTATGAACATTTATTAGTTAGTATGAAACTTAAAATAAGTGATTTACTGTGCTGGTGTTACTTATTGGATTCTGTTCTTGTATATCCAAGTATATCATTCATGGTTTGTTTAGAATGTACTCTAAAAGGTTTTTTCTTGCTTTTCTCGATATCTTAGTTTAACCTTTCTTTCCAACTGCTCTTCAATCATTTCTGACAAAAATACACTTTTTAAAATTCTTTTATTGCATCCAGTAATGAAAATTATGCTTCTCCTTTCTATAAAATAGCTTTGAAAATAAGTTTCTAATTGCCTGCATGTAAGTTTAAGTAATTTTGATGAACACACAGCTGCAGTTTTTTCTCTTTACCTGATTATCCTCAACTTATGCACAACCCCTAGGGCTTGCAAGCGAGTGTGTAGGTTTAGACGCCTATCAGGGAGCACAGGAACCTATGTACCAGACAGAGTGAAGATCTGGAAGTGGATGGTTAGTAGGAGAGTGAGGAAGAGGATGATATGAAATGCAGGAAAAATCAATGATTGGAAAGGTGATGGAGCAATTGGTGGAATCAATGGCAGGGGAAGCTGGAGAATCTGGAGAAAACCTGCCCTGATGCAGCTTCGTCCACCACGAATACCACATACAGGTCTCTGGGATGGAACCCTGGCCACCTAGGTGGTAGGCGAATGCTCTAACCACTCGCCCATGGTGCCGCCCACATGCAGCTGCAGTGCTGATCAAAATGCATGGCATTTTCTATTCATACCCGGAATGAATTTGAACCAAACAGCCCTAAACCAAATGGAGTCAGTTTCATTCAAAAATGTAGATATCTTCTTCATCATCATCACCACCACCACCATCACCGTCACCGCCACCGCCACCATCATCATCGTCATCATCCTCCTCCTCCTCTTCTTCTTCTCTTCATTTACTTTCAAATTTTATTTCCATTCTTGACATTCATTATTTTTTGCAATTACTATACTATAGTTTCCTTTATGTATTGCCAAAAATACACATAGATTTTCTCAATATTCCATAATTTGATTCCGTATTTTATAGAGCTGATCTGTTTTAATTTGGTGGAACTTGTCATATCCTTTAAGTGTTTAATATTTATTGTGGACAACTCATCAGCTGATGTCCACTCATACATTTCTACCTGATCAGATTTAAAAAAAAAAGCCCCCTAGCCTGCGCAACTGCAGGCCAGAGGGCTCCTGTATCCTATATCCTGATCAGATGCAGAAATTGCCAACTTCAAGTTATGGTTCTGAATTCACGCAAGGATCAGATCTGAACTACTAGAATATTATGTGTGATGATTTGCTGAAGTATATGAATTGACCTATAGACACCTTTAGTTTCACTTAACTCACTTTTGATCCAGATGCATTTAGAAGACCACCATCTTCATTATCAATGGTTTCTTGACTGGTGTTTGAAGAGGAAGAATCTGTTGCGGTTGTAACTATGCTGCTATTTGGGTTACTGGATGTAAACTTGTACTTCAAAACTCATGGCTGCATAAACATGCTTCTTTATTTTAATTTAAAAGGTGAGTTAATTAATAACACTGAACAACACTTACAACATATTTTTCCGGGACGCGTTTCGAAGGTAACTTTCCTCCATTATCAACCGGACAATAACTGGGTTTCCATGGTGCTTGATGGTGCAGATGGTGATGCTTCTTCTGGTGTTTCTTCTGGTGGTGGTTCGATGAACTTACTGAAAATGTCTATCGGAGGAATGTCGAAATTAAATACTCGGTTTCTATTTTTTAAAATAAAGATTTGTTCCCATGTGGACAGTTCTTGTTTTCCGGTTATGTGTTTAAGAAGTTTCAGTACTAGCTTTATGTCATGATTTTTTGTAAGAATGTTCACCTAGCCATGAATTTTAAAACACTAAAACACATGACATTCAACTAAGAGACATGAAGCTCATCAGCTCGGAGAAATTTCATGCCAGATTGTACCATGAGACGATAGAAATATACAAACACAAGGCAAATTTCAACCACAAAGAAGAGTGGAGTAGGCTACACAGAACATGCATACCAGCACTAGAGTACCTAAAAATCAAAAAACGGCCTACAGCAATGAGTGGCGATGAGAAACACGACAGAACTGGGAGCACTGGTATTGGATATTTGCCAACCAATCAATGACAAGGGGCAGTACACCTTGTATATATAAGGGAGGCAGACTCTCTGTCCTTCACTCATCATTGGATCCTCTGAAGATGCTCCACACAGACTTGAGCAAAACGTCAGGAGCAATTCCTACAGGTCGGCCATGGCCTACAAGCCCGGAAGATGTTTTATGCCAAATGCACACCAGCCGTGAAAGCCTAAGCACATACATACTACATGCAGAGGTGAATTACACTGGCCTGGACTAAGTTTTAGAGTATGAAATTTATTCTACTAGATAAACATATCAACACAAGATCAGACATTCTGCAAATCTGTGTCATCCTGATTCTCTTATACGGAATACAAACCTGGACATTCACCAAAGCACAGATCCAGATGATACAAGTGAGCCAGAGCAAACTGGAAAGGAGACTATAGGCTGTTACACTCAGAGACAGGATGACGAACGAGGAGCGAGACAGAGGAGTGCAATATAGGATGCGACAACCAATGTTAGGAGGACCAAATGGGGAGGCCACATGGCCAGAATACACCAGGATAGGTGGACCTATGCAACAACGGTATGGTACCCAAGATGACGGAAAAGGAACAGAGGACGCCCCCAGGAGTGATGGGTGTCCAGTGAATGAGAATGGTGAGAGACAGAGTAAAGTGGAGAGAAATGTGGGAGAGGATAAAAGCATAGTGATCGATAATGCAGTGGAAAAGAGTAGAGCAAAAAGTGTGTGTGTGTTCAGAATATCAGTAGCAGGGGAAGATAGACACAATCACAATCATGTAACCAGCAAGTAGGGGCAGTAAGGAAGGTGCAAAAACAAGACTGTCCAAGGGAAATTTAACTCACAAAGGCTAGCTCACTCTGCGAGTACTACTGAGCTAACCCTACCATAGGTGGTAGGAAGTCCTTGCTCGACAGGGATCTTACGGGCTTGTTTATTCATTTTACATGCAGAGTACATCCTGAAGTTTACATCCAGCAACCCAGATAGCAGTTGAGAAACTGTTGATAATGAAGACAATGGTCCTCAAAACATTTCCAGATAAAAGTAAGTTAAGTGAAACTGGAAGTGCCTATAGGTCGACTCAAATACTTATACAAATCATTTGAAGGGTTTCACTGTTTATATTACCTCGCATATGTTAAGTTGAATATTATGTGTGATACTGAGTGATGAGCTTTTGGACTCTGGTGGATATATATAATTATTGACTTATTACTGGAAATGCCTTTAGTATCTGATTTATCTCCTTGTTTTGAGAGTTGTATTTTGCATGCCCCATTTTAGTTAACACGGGTTGTGTTTATAGTAGGACATAGTTATATTAAACTTAGAATCTAAAATTTTAGTTTCACTATATGTTGTTGTTATTGTTAGCTAATGCTGGATTTCTGACAATGAAGTCATTAATCCTCTTGCTCTCCAATATTTTTCAATGATGGATAGGGTGCTAGAAGTGGTCGGGCATATTGGAAGGTGGGCTCGGTCCATTTCCTCTTGCAGATCACACAGAGGACACAGTGGTGAAGAATATATCCCAATTGGGTTTAAATGTTTTGCGAGACAATCATGTCCTGTAATCAACCTGAAGGTTGCAACTGCCATTTTTCGCGGATACTCAAGGTTTCGCTATATACCTAATACTAATTTTCCTATCATATTAGCAACCTAATTATTCTCCCTGGTGTCCCCTGTTTTCCATAGCCATTTTTTTCTCACCTTGCTAATAAACTTTCCAACTTTTATTATGTTTTCTTCTGATCTTAGATTCCAGATTCTTCTACCCCTTATTTGATTTGGTATGTTCTCCCACTTATGCAGAAGGAATTCATCTCTCCAATATTTTGTTTACTGACAGTCAAAATTATAATGCTAAGTGCTTGTCTTCTTTTTCACACATTGGACATCTCCCCTTTATATAACCATTCCTTATGCCCCTTGAGTGTGTTACTCCTGTTCTAACCCATGCCAACCCTCCTCTTCCTACTTTATCACAGATTTCAATATGTTTTCCTCTGTCCCAATTATTTTTCAATGTTTTATATAATTTCAGAGATCTCTTGTTATTAAGATTAGCCCACAATTCCAGTGTCCAACTCTTTTGACCAAACTTTTTCTATCCAATGGAATTGTACACAAAATAAACATGTCTGTCACACTATGATTCATTTTGGTCCAATACAAATGACAGTTCACGTAGCAAGCGCGAGAAATAAACCAAAATATTAATTTAGCAATTGCTATATTAAGTATAGGTTTGGGATATATTTCCACAAGTCTCAGTAGGAAGAAAAGAAGAATTAAAAGTAAAAGAGGTTGTCATGGTTACAAAGAAGAGAACAGGACACAGGCCGAGCTATGTTGGGCCTACAACAAAACAAATTGAGGTTAGAGGATCTGGAAAACTATTACCATTTTCTACGAATTGACGGGAGATTTATTTCTCAACCTTTTACATCATGTGGAAGTCAAAATTACAATCCAGGACACAAATATGAGACAAATGCGAAAGAGATGAGGAACAATTGTAATGATTTTAATCTTAGTATGGATGGACAGGAGATTTGAACTTATTTCATAACATAAAATTTAAACATACTGTTAACTGGATTTCTTATTATTTATAAAGTATAGCTATGTAATAACCACCTCAGTAACGGTCACGGAAATTCCTTAATGTATCTTCCAGAAAAAATTAAAACGTTTTATTAAAATATCCATCACATTAAAACTGCCACGAGCAGTACATACACAACAGCTGACTGCATGTTGCGTGCGCAGTCCGCCATATTGTTACGTTACTGTCGCTGATTGGCTATTTTCAAGTTGTTGGATGAAAAAAATTAGATGCAACTCACTCGCATTGTATACAAACAGATTGGATACAAAAGATAGGATAGAAGTTGTATGCAACAAAATCGTATTCAACTCTCGATGTCTCACAATGTTCTTTTGTTGCATACAATGCTTTGGACCAAAAAGTTGGACAGTGGGACATCGGCATAATTCCTCTTTTTCATTATCTTCAATTCTTGTTTTCATTTATTTCCAGAATCCCTCCTCTATTCTTCCACTGTCTAGCCATAAAGATCCCATACCTATTTCCTTAGAATTTTTGAAGTTTATATATCCAAGTCTCTCTCCCCTTTATGCTTGCTTGTACTACCAAACACTGTTTAACAGTATGGTGGATAGTGTTAGACAAGTGGATCTCAAAAATATTATATAAAATGATACAGTAAAGGCTATGTTCCTAATAAAATTCATAACTTGCAGCTTGCCTTTCTGTTTAATAGTATGCAGGAGTTCACAATTTTCAAATTCACTTTAAATTGTACAATAACTTATGCTATGTTGATAGTGATATGGGTGATTGGTTCTTATCTTCATTCATTGCAATGCACAGTAGGCCAGCTGGCAGTCAAAATGTGACAAAAGCAATTTTATGGAACAATTAATCTCAGTAATAAGTAGAAATTAATATTAACAGCTTTGAGACACATACCAGTGCATAAATGTAATATAGGTATATTTAGTGGTCTTATCTCAAATAAATGGATGCATTTTATGAACTTCTTTTGTAAGCAATGGGAAACAGCGCTTCTAATAGAGCCATTATTTTGGAAGCAGAACTATTTCTGCAATCTCTATCCCCTGTGTAATTTAAAGATGATCTCTTATTATGCATGCAAAAAGAAAAACGGTTCTCTCAGGATAAAAGCATGTGAGAAATGTTAAATTTCAGTTTAGTTTCTGTAGCATTTCATTTCGAGCCAGGCAGAACCTTGAATATGTTCTTGCATTTTGTTTTCCCTGGAACTGCTAACGGATCATGCATACATAAGGTTTCCTGGTCCTTACCGATATAAGAATGGCAATCATCACTTGACATTTCTTTCACTTCATTCCCATCATCGCACAACTGCTCAGATTTACTGGAATTATCTCAATTATTTCCACTTCATCATTCCTGTCATAGAAATCAGCATAATCCTCTCTGTCGATGATTCCAGAAGACGCTCATTTCTTCTGGCATCAATCCCTTTCTTTGTGTGAATCTGGAAGACAATTAGGAAAATTGTAAAACGAAAGTAATCTTCACAACTAAATGGTAATTCACACAAAGTGTTTTTGCTAAATAAAGTTTGGGATATTTGAAATGTTCAGTAATGATTAGATTACATTTACTTATGACCAGGCGTGTACAACACAGAGTGCCGCCTTGGTGTATTTGTCCACTTTACACATCAGTCACATCAGTTATGATGGGCATAAAAATGTGTCAACAGTGACATTCTGCGCCTGATTAACCCACCAAGGAATATCTAGCACAATTTTGGTGTACTTGGTGCCCTAGCTGAATTACTGAAGGAAAACTAAATTGGCAGTGCTTTATACCACCACGTACCCGCCACAGGGTTAAAGAATCTGATGGCACCAGCAAATTTTTCAGCAGATCACTCATTGTATTATGGCAAGAACTTTTCTTGTATGAGGCTGTTGGAATCTTTTAATATCTTTGTTATGTGCGTCATGTGTCTCCTCAGACATTTGGGCAATGGATATCGTTACTGAATTTATGAGATCCATGAATTAGCACTTTGTGGACACTAGCAGAGAGCTAAAGCCAAGGGTACATCTTTACAAGTCATGCAGTTTCAAGCACATATTTATTTTTTTATTAGTACTAAGCTTCTTTACATATATAGATACAAGGAATATAACAAAGTGCTCAGCCAAGGCTGTTAACTTACCATAATCCTTATACAACTTCTACCAGCTACATATGTTTCTCTTAAAATTATAATTTGTTTATATCTCTTTTGAGTGCCCAGTACCATTTCTTTTTCATTTTATTTAAAAAATCTCCAGCTTTTTTATAGTCTTTGCTGAACATTTTAATTAATGCTACCTTCCTGTCCATTTTAAGCCATTTCTCATTAATGCATTCTTTTCTCCTAACCTCTGTCCCTTTACATTCAAATATTATGTGCTCTAAATCTTCTTTAACCCCGCATATTGGGCACAGTTACTGCGTAAATCCTTTTCTCGTCTCCTTCAATCTCCACACACCCGCTCTCACCCATGCTATACCCTCTCTTTGTTCTTTATTTAGTTTGTTTATATATACTTCTCTTTCCCACATACTTTTAATGTAATGTGCGATTCTAATGATCTTTTTCCAGCTTTGTCCCCAAACATTGTTTGTATTTCCATGTCTTCCAATCTTCTCCTAACTCCTTTCCAGAAACCCTTTACATTTTTTCCCTCATTCTCCAAAAATTGCCCCATACCACTGCTTTCCAGGTTATATTGTAACTGTAGCACCATCCAATGCCTTTTAAACTCTTTTCTTGATATTCTAAGCATTGTCTTAGCAGGTTCTTTTCATCTAGATTTAGAATTCTAAACCAAAACTTAAGTGCTCTCTCCATAATCACACCTTTCATTCCTAGTCTGCCCATTTCAATTTGAGCAAATTCCTTTGCTGTAGTCTCAAAACTTCTCTTCAAAAAATCCTGTGTACTGCATCCACGGCTTCCAGACCCCAAATTTCACTCCCATATAGCATTTTTGCTTCCACTACCATCCAGCACATATACTCGTAAAACAAATGTGCTACAATTTATCTCCGTTCCAGAAGAAATTACTAAAACGCTTGTTTCATACATGAATTTGAATGTGTTTTGGCCCACAGTATTTTGCTGACGATGGTTGCAGATTTTGCCAGTACACGGTTTTTGTATCATCAACTCCTTGATCATAAAGCAAAAGCAGAGCAAAGGAGACCAAAACAATTTCTGCATCAGATAAATTCTTGATGACCTGTACTAACATCAGACCCCCATTTGCTGAATAACCTTAGGTTACCCTATTTAAAAATCTGATGTGTTGCACTCACATGACTTTCTCTACTCTTGTACTAACCATTCCTACAAACTCTTATACCCTATATGTTCTTCGTGTTAGTTGAGATAAACATTTCCAAAAATTATCTTATTTGCTTATTTCCTTGTAGGTGCAAGGGGAATATGGGAGTACAGTAGCTTTTGAGTGATAGTCAAATGTTTTAAAACTTTCAAATTCTGTTCTCCTTGCACTGTAAATATATAAAGAAAACTGAATATCAATGTTCCATTTGACAGAAGTTCTCCAAAACTCACACAAATAACAAGGGATATCTCCGAAATAGTTCACTCTATAAACATTTTAATTAGGCTTAAATTGTGTATTTTAGCAAGATCTACATTTTCTGTAGATTAATGACTTCATTGTCAGAAATCCAGCATTAGCTAACAACAACATTTTCTGTACAGTAAGATTTGGTCTATCTATGCAGAAGTTGTCCAGAGTAAATATGACTACAGGCAGACACAGACAAGAAAATATGAGAAAATATCCTTGCTTTTGCTACGAAGAAAATTGAGCTCCCATCACTTAATGTCAGAACTGAAGGGCTACTTTAAGATGCTTCTTCCTTTATTGAATGAAATGGTGTGCCAAAAGCTTACACAAAAGTATTATTAAGTAGCGAGCAAAAACTAAAGTGCAAGTACCTTAAAGTTCTGCCAATCCAAACCCTGCTAATCCGACAATCTGCTTAATTCAAACAGGGCTATGAAAAAATATCTGCCAAATTTATTTTGAATCTTAAAACAGGACAAAATAAAGATTAAGATTAAACTGGCTTTTGCAAGTAAAATCATAAATGTATTAACACAGAAAAATATGAAAAAATGCTACAGGAGTAAACAGTGAATCTGCCAGCTATCTTATACACAAAAACTAAAAATCTGATGTGTTGTACTCACATGACTTTCTCTACTCTTGTACTAACCATTCTTACAGACTCTTATTCCTATATCTTCTTTGTGTTAGTTAAGATAAACATTTGTACAAATTATCTTATTCCTTATTTCGTTGTAGGTAAAAGGGGAATATTAGAATACAGTACGCTTTGTGCTATAGTCAAATCTTTTAATGGTTTGACATTCCGTTCTCTCTGCACACTTAACATATAAAAAAATGAACGATAATGTTCCATTTCATGAAAGTTTTCAAGTTTTCTGAAGCTCACACACATAACAAGGAATATCTCCTAAATGGCTCACCCTACAAGAAAATTTATTCAGACATAAAATGTCGATTTTAGCAAGATCTACATTTTTTGTGTAGTATGATTTGGACTATCTCTAACGGTTTACTAGTTATGCAAAAGTCATCCAGAGTAAATACGACTGCAGGGGCTATGGCCAGATAATTCAAGGTATACATTTCATTTGTCATAAAAATATCTCAAACATATGACATTTTAATCAAAACCGTTAGAGGCATTTTCAAGAAAATCAAAATTTTCCAAAAAGTTTCCATGTAAAGGGTAGTTTAGGGTGGGGTTATTTTCTTCAAAATCTTTGTGTCACATTCTTGGAAGACATTAAACTTAAATACCAAATTTGGTTTTTAACCGACTTTTCATTTTTGATTATGTTGTCCACTGACAGACAGACACACACACGGACCTTTTTCTAAAAATGTTTTTTTTGGATTCAGGGGGTTTCAAGACATATACTTTCAGTGAAATCTCAGCATCGAATTTTTGGGTGGAATACATTACTTCCCCTACTTACCAGTAGAAAAGTAAAAATGGAAGGCCTAGACCTACTAACAACGTGCATAACAAAGTTTGAATGCAATTTGTTTTACGTTAGCAAGAAAGCAAAATGGAAAAGCTAATCAATACTTAAGAAGTGAAGTCAGTGATCTTCTTTTGATGCAATACACTGAAATTACTTGAAGAGGTAATGTTTTGCCAACTTTCATTCCGACTTTCAGCAGGCACTCATGACTCTGCTTATGAAAACATTACAGTAATTGGTTTTCGAGCCTCAGAATATAGTTGTAAAATAAATTACAGAGCACTGTACTAATTTCGTATGTTGAATCATTTCAACACATAAATGCTTTAAGCTCAATATGTTTTCGTATTTAATGAGAATCCACCTGATCCGAATTTTTGCTAATCAGAACATGGTTTGGTCCCAATTAGTTTGGCTAAGTGAGGCTCTACTGTATAATTTGCTTGTACATTTACCACTATTCCATGTTTAACACAGCAAAACCACATGTAACTTACATATATTGACGGAAAATCAGTACAGAAGTAACTTATCAGGAGATATTTCAACATACAGGTACAATATGTATTTAAATTGTTGGGTTAGCTCCTGTCCATATAAACACTGTAAAAGGCTTGGTACAAATAAACATTTAAATTCAGTGGAAAATATTGAGTGTAACTCAATTTATTATAGTGAAGTATGAGTCTCTAATTACTTTGTTATTTGTGGATTTAAATTCACACTTCTTTACATTATTTCCACATATAAATTAACAGGGTGGTGCCATGTTAGCGGTTGGAGCGGTTAGAGCGCTCATCTACCACCTAGGTGATCCGGGTTTGATCCCAGGGATCCACATGTGGTACTCGTGGTGGACAAAGTGGCGTCAGGGCAGGTTTTCTCCGGGTGCTCTGGTTTCCCCCGCCACTCATTCCACCAATTGCTCCATTATCACCTTTCCAGTCATCAATTTTGCATGCATTTCATATCATCCTCTTCCTCACTATCATATCTGGTGATTGGCTGACCACCCGCTTCCAGGTCTTCACTCTGTCCGGTCCATAGGTTCCTGTGCTCCCCGACAGGCGTCTGACTCTAGGCACTGGCTTGTAAGTCCTCACTCTCATACTGACCACCCACTTCCAAGTGTTCACTCTGTCCGGTCCATAGGTTCCTGTGCTCCCCGACAGACGTTTGACCCTAGGCACTGGCTTTCAAGTCCTCACTCTCATACTGTGACTTTGGTGGGTGTAAAGTAAAGAAGACAGATGTAGTCGAGATAAAGAAACACTTTTATTTCCGTAAACAGTAACTTTGTACACTCGTTGCAACAGCAAGAAAGTCTTTACCGATTCACCAACAGCACGGCTCCGAATTAGTAACACAAAAACTGTCCCTTCTCACACTTTACCGCTATTTATATCTCCCAGGCACTATTCTGGAAACGTCAGGAAAGTTCAGTTATTATTGCGGTGAAATACAAAGCAGAAAATTCCAGAAGTCTCTATCCCTTTCTCCCTTTCGGCAAGAGCCCCAACAATGCGGCCATTCTCTGTCTCTTTCCTTCGGCTCCTTTGCGGTAGTGCCGACAATAATGCGATGGGCGACACTACTGATCACCCACTTCCAGGTCTTCACACTATCCAGTCCATAGGTTCCTCTACTCCCCGACAGGTGTCTGACTCTAGGCACTGGCTTGTAAGTCCTCACTCTCATACTGACCACCCACTTCGAGGTGTTCACTCTGTCCTGTCCATAGGTTCCTGTGCTCCCCGACAGGCATCTGACCCTAGGCACTGGCTTGTAAGTCCTCACTCTCATACTGACCATCCACTTCCAGGTCTTCACACTGTCCAGTCCATAGGTTCCTGTGCTCCCTGAAAGACGTCTGACCCTAGGCACTGGCTTTCAAGTCCTCACTCTCATACTGATCACCCACTTCCAGGTCTTCACACTATCCGGTCCATAGGTTCCTCTACTCCCCGACAGGCGTCTGACCCTAGAAACTGGCTTGTAAGTCCTCACTCTCATACTGACCACTCACTTCCAGGTGTTCACTCTGTCTGGTCCATAGGTTCCTGTGCTCCCCGACAGGCATCTGACCCTAGGCACTGGCTTTCAAGTCCTCACTCTCATACTGATCACCCACTTCTAGGTCTTCACACTATCCGGTCCATAGGTTCCTCTACTCCCCGACAGGCGTCTGACCCTAGACACTGGCTTGTAAGTCCTCACTCTCATACTGACCACCCACTTCCAAGTGTTCACTCTGTCCGGTCCATAGGTTCCTGTGCTCCCCGACAGACGTCTGACCCTAGGCACTGGCTTTCAAGTCCTCACTCTCATACTGATCACCCACTTTTAGGTCTTCACACTATCCGGTCCATAGGTTCCTCTACTCCCCGACAGGCGTCTGACCCTAGACACTGTCTTGTAAGTCCTCACTCTCATACTGACCACCCACTTCCAGGTGTTCACTCTGTGCTGTCCATATGTTCTTGTGCTCTCCGACCAGGGTCTGACCCTAGGCACTGGCTTGTAAGTCCTCACTCTCATACTGACCATCCACTTCCAGGTGTTCACACTGTCCAGTCCAGAGGTCCCTGTGCTCCCCGACAGACGTCTGACTCTAGACACTGGCTTGTAAGTCCTCACTCTCATACTGACGACCCACCTCCAGGTCTTCACACTGTCCAGTCCATAGGTTCCTGTGCTCCCCGACAGGCATCTGACCCTAGGCACTGGCTTGTAAGTCCTCACTCTCATCCTGACCACGCACTTCCAAGTGTTCACTCTGTCCAGTCCATAGGTTCCTGTGCTCCCCGATAGACGTCTGCCCTAGGCACTGGCTTGTAAGTCCTCACTCTCATACTGATCACCCACTTCCAGGTCTTCACACTATCCGGTCCATAGGTTCCTCTACTCCCCGACAGGCATCTGACCCTAGACACTGGCTTGTAAGTCCTCACTCTCATACTGACCACCCACTTCCAGGTATTCACTCTGTCCTGTCCATATGTTCTTGTGCTCTCCGACCAGGGTCTGACCCTAGGCACTGACTTGTAAGTCCTCACTCTCATACTGACCACCCACTTCCAGGTGTTCACACTGTCCAGTCCAGAGGTCCCTGTGCTCCCCGACAGACGTCTCACTCTAGGCACTGGCTTGTAAGTCCTCACTCTCATACTGACCACCCACCTCCAGGTCTTCACACTTTCCAGTCCATAGGTTCCTGTGCTCCCCGACAGGCATCTGACCCTAGGCATTGGCTTGTAAGTGCTCACTCTCATACTGACCACCCACTTCCAGGTGTGCACTCTGCCCGGTCCATAGGTTCCTCTGCTCCCTGACAGGCATCTGACCCTAGGCACTGTCTTGTAAGTCCTCACTCTCATCCTGACCACTCACTTCCAGGTGTGCACTCTGCCCGGTCCATAGGTCCCTCTGCTCCCTGACAGGCATCTGACCCTAGGCACTGTCTTATAAGTCTTATAAGGTCTTATAAGGGGATGGTAATCAGAAGAAGATGAAGAAGAATTAAGAGAAAGTTCAATTATTTACCACAGCAATTAATACTGGCAAAATGATTGTTCATTGTATCAGAAATTTAGGAGATAGGAGAATTTAAACAAGTGAGATGAAGTTAAAGCGGGTTTAAATTAGGAGAGGCTTTGTTTAATTAGAGTAAAGGATTTATGAAGAAGTTTAGGCTGTGAAGAGACAAAGGGAAGTAATAATTACAACAAGAAGTCTTGCAAAATACAGTGTGCACACACACATACACATGCGCACGTACACTCACTCACACACGAATAAAATGAAATTACATTATATGTTAATTATTTTTTTTATGCCAAACAACTTACTGCTGGTGTTTTTAAAGCCATGTGTGGGCAAAATTTGACAGGCAGAATCAGGTCTGAAAAATTCAATGCCATAGCTGAGATTTGAACCACGAATCTTCTGTTTCATGCACGGCTATTCTAGCCACTGTGCTACCGTGGTCAGCTTGCCAGTATGACATTTGTTATATTGGACATGTGTTATACTGGTACTTTTTGAATGAGGGAAAACAAGTGAAGATGTTAAATTAAGAATGGATGTAATATTTTTGAAAATAAGTGGTTTACATGGATACGTAGAGGACTTTCTAGGAATGCTTCTCTTTTTAAAGGGGGAGGTTTCAGAGGACCTCAGAGTGTGTATTTCTGCTGGAATCACAATGATTAATTTTTGAATGGAATGTAATACACACCACTTCTACCTAGTAAATGGTAGAGAACGTAAAAGTAATGTAACTCGTACAAATTGGCATGCTTTGTTCTACATGGACGTGGTGAATCAGGAAATAGAAAGGAGAACCAAGGATCTTAAAGACTCACTTTTGATGTTAAAGCGCATGCTCATTTGATCATATTTAGTGTGCTCTTAAAGATGGTGGATTAGGGCATTTCTACACTTAAGCTCACAATTTACACCTCATTGTAGTTTCTCTGTTACGAACTTACTCGGAGGAAGTGGGTATTGTGTATGTGATCTGTATATGGAGAGAGAGGGGGAAATACAGGGAGAGAAAGGGGGAGGGAGAGAGAGGGAGGCAGAGAGGGAGAGGGAGGGGGGCAGAGTGAGGGAGGGAGAGAGTGGGAGAGAAATGGAGAGAGGAAGGGAGAGGGAGGGAGAGACAGAGAGGCTGGGAGAGATAGGGAGAGAAAGGGAGAGAGGGAGACAGGGAGGGAGAGGAGGAGAGAGAGGGGAGAGTGTCAGACCAACTCAACGTGGAATGTGTTAGTTCCATGACACTAGGGTAGGTTGTGGTTTTTACGCTAGGGGGCCAAGCTAGAATATCAGTTGGGATGAGAATCCAATAGCCATTTTTATGAAACCTGTCTCCTATCCAAAGAGGAATACTGGTAACTTAAGTTTTATGGGTCCAAGGCTCAGTTGACCATTGGTTCCATAACTTTCAAGTTTCTGTTATGACCTACCTAGTTACTGGTCATTAAATTACTAAGGAAAAGTAATATTTTGGTTCGTAATTGCAGGTTACTGAAGTTTGCTGCAGAAAGTCCGGTGGAAACTGCACAACGATTGGTCTTTTGGACATTGTGTTAAGTAAGGAAGTAAAATATTTGAAACGGAAGGAAGAAAGCCTAATGCCAGAGTACAAATTTTGGTGTGTTGTAATCAAAAGTATGATCTGAAGCTTTCCTGGCAACGAACACATTCAAGATGTTCTTGAGCTTCAAGTCAGGTGTAGTGATGAAGAGCCATCAACATTTCGGGGGTGTACATCTCTCCCATCATCAGGATGAGGAATGACTTACAAGAGTGAAAGGACCAGTATATGTACTGTCCACTAGTACGTACCAAGTAGAAAACACCCAGTTAATGTGGAGGAGGTTCAATGCTCCATTGGAATCTATGTTTTCTGAGCTGGTCAATCTCCAACTTTAAGGCTGGTTTCCAGGAGGGACTAAACTGCAATCCAGCGTCACAGTTCAGTGTGCTCTTCTCAGAGGAGAAGGACAGAGCCTCTTTAACCCTCCATTCCCAGAAACTGCTACATTTTGCCACAATGGTCGTTTCTTTGAAATTAGCTCTGTGGTCTTTTTCAAAGCAGCGCTCTGCCAGCCCTGACTTTTCAGGCTGCATTAAGTGTATGGACCATTCATGCTCCTTGACTGGTGGAAATGGTCCTGCTGGTTTGCCCTATGTACGGCATCCCGCATTCACAGGGGATGCGGTATACCCCTGGTACATTAAGCAGTTTGTCCTTTACCATCTCACTAGGCGTTTGATCTTCAAAGGCGGTTTGTGGATGGTTCTGATATTGTGTTTAACAAGAATTCTACTCATTCTACCAGATAAATTGCCAGTATATAGAATGCAGGCAGTGGCGGCAGGCTTGTCTGATGTTTGTTACGATTGTGGTTTTCTTTTCCTGGCCTTGGAGACTGAGGATTCAATATCATCTACGGAGTAGCCATTTTGGCAGAAAGTGTGCCTCAGGTGCTGTAGTTGTTGCTGTAGGTGGTTGGGATTGGAGGTAGACACAGCCCCGTGGGCCAGATTTCTGTAAGGATGTACACAGAAACTGGATAATTTTATTAATTACTCCAACTTCACCTATTGGAGGCTACTTAAAATAAGAAATATGCAAAACAATATAGAAAGATTAAATCACAAGAATAATAAGGAGGAATAGGGGCTTAGGTCCAAATTGACCTTACCTAATTAGTTCATGCTTTGGTCGGCGGCAGGCTGTTCATGTGAAAGAGCCGCCAGCATCTGAGCCAAGTGTGTTATTAGACAAAAAAAAGAACAATAGAAAAGAAAAAACTGACTACGAGGCATGTGGAGGCATAAGGCTGCAGCAAGCCACAGAAAATTGATGGAGGTCCTCTGGTTTTGAGATTTACTCAAGGTTAGGTTATGGCTAGTGTGTGTATCTGATTTGATTTCAAATAGTGAGTACGATTTCACAGTGTACTACTTCCAGTTTGTTAAATTAAATGAGTATAATATTACAAATTGTGCAGTAAAATAGGCGAGAGCAAACTTTATATGGTTGATAAATTGAAAACTATGTCAATATTTAACAACACATTTTGCTCTAACTTATAATAATTTTAACACAGGACCAGTGTTGCAGAGGATCCTCTCCTAAACTAGTCTGTTAAAATTATTACAAGCAATCAAAAATATGAACGAATTAGAAACTAAAAGCTCTGGAAGAGCTTGCAATATTACTAAGATAAGTCAAACTTTTAGTTTCTAATTTGTTCTATTTTAGACTCTGTTGCTTCACTGTTAATAGCTTCAGTTTTTCCTTAATGATTACAAGTAAGCTGGAGCAAAATATGCTCTTACATATCGACATAGTTTTTCAGTTTATTGATATGCTCCATTATTTTAAACACTTCATTATCATCAGTTTTATATTTTATATGGTTGCCTAAATCTTAGGTTCCTTGATAATGCACAGATTTGGTTTGGTAACACGTGTGTTTAGAAGGGAAACTAAAAGTACTGCTATTTTTGCAGATTACACTAGTGCACATAGTTTGGAACTTTCTTCTGTGCATACATAGTATTAACAAAGTAGAGGACTTTACTGACATTTAGCAATGAATTTTGTATATAAGAAAGTTTTTTGAAAGGGGAAGTTGTATTGGTTAAATGTTTGCATCTCCTCTTAAACTCTGTGAGATATGTATTTTCATTTCCTAAAATCCGTTTCCTTCAATGTTCATTCAGAAGGTATTTATGGTACCATTACTGAAGAGTGAAATGGATATATTAGAATTAGTTTGTAAAGCAGAAAACAATTATATTGAACCAATATAAAAACATTCTTAATGTGACATTGATGATTTATTGGTAGGTTTAGGTAAGCCTGTAACTGCAAAAAGAATATTTTAGTGACTCTGTAGTGACAAACGTTAGCAAATCTTTTGGTTACAATTCCCTGGCCTCAATAAGTAAGCCAAGAACTTCTACGGATGTTATGTGGTACTTCTCCACATAGCTGGGTTAGGAGGGTCATAAATATCACACTTTGCTCCTTGGTAGGCAGCGGTTCACTCACTTCTATCTGTAAAATGGGTCAATAATATATTTCAATCTTTAAATCCCTCCGCAGTACATAAGAGCTTAGTTTATCAACTTGGGGACTCAAACCAAAACTGATGCTTTGGTTTCACTGAGCAATTTTAAGCCTTAGTTATCTATGGTTCGCTTGGAAGTCAATCAAAAACAAACTCTGTGGTCAATATGTAGAAGTATTTGAGTCAATCTTTAGACACTTATAGTTTCACCTCCTTTTGTATCCAGATGCGCTTTGAAGTTCATTTGTTTTCATTCTCAATGGCTTTTTGACTGGTGCTGGAAGAGGAAGAATTAGCTGTAGTTGTAATTGTGCTGCTATCTGGGTTGCTGGATGTTAACTTCAAGATGTTGTCTACCTGTGGTATTTCTAAAGGTTGACTCAAATAGTCCTACACATTAAGTTGACAAGGTAGTGATTCGTACACGATTTCAGTATTTCAAAACATAGCTTTAGTTGAGGATATCTAAGCTTCTACTGCTTCGATCAAAATTTAATTTGGGATGAATATTAAGTGATTCATTGTGATTACAGTGATATAGAGAACATCAAAACAATTATTTAATAAGGCAAAAACTGATAACATGTTTTTGAAAAAATATAATATATATAGTACTAACTGTACAAATTCCTTCTACAACATTCAAGCATATGTGTTGAAACTTTTGTAGTGCACTACGCAATGTGTATTCATAACTGTTAACCTAAATTTACTTAAATATCTCTGGCTATATTCAAAAGAGAACATATTTAACTTTTGTAAAAAGTAAATTTATTTTTGCACAAATATTTTTTTTTAAATTTTCTGTTTTGGATTTTTTCAATAACAATGGGTTACGTTTGTAGAGTACATGCTTCTGGAACTACTGTAAAATTTTCATTCAAATAGGTTCAGTGGTTTTGAAAAAAAAATGTACCTGAGTTTGAAAAATGTCAAGTTACAGAAAACTACATTTAAAGAAAAGTGTGTCATCTCTGAACCCCTCTTTACCCAGCATGGCCCAGCGCTCCGCCATATTTAAATGGGGTAATTTAAAGCCTTAAACCTTACAATATATATATATATATATATATATCATTTTGAAGAGGAAGGTTTCTACTTTTTTTAAAGATGAAAAACAAAAAATTGACTTTTTGAGCCGAAATCACTACCCGGTCCCCTTAATTAAAATGTTTCACTGATTATATCACTTCACATAAGTTACATGGAAAAATCTGCAGTGTTTAAAGGCTGGCTTGTTTATGTATAATGGGGGCTATGAAAAGTATTCCATGAGGTGCAATGGAAATCCTCTTAACCATGTCCCCTATTGATGTATACGGTGTTACAAGAAAAGTTAGTCCATATTTTGAGAAGTGGTAATATACACCAAAACAAGAATAAAATATCCAGAAAACATGGGCTCTTTAATGCATACGTTAAGAGCTGTGAGCACTTGTTCATTTTTGCCACTGTGAAACACATCTCTTCTACTGCAAGCTCTTTGCCATTCCAAATGACCTACAGAATACAGTAAACAAATAAGAACACAAATAAATATAATAAATATTTAGAGACTGGGCTTCACATATCTTTGACATTAGTTGTTAATATAAAGTTGCCTTATATGCCTTACACAGGATCTTTCATAAGTAACTGAACATTCAAAAAATTGATCAATTTTAATTATTTCTGGACAAGTTGTACAAATTTATTAATAAAAACCTTTCCTGGTGCCATACAGCCAACTCAGTTCCTAATGTGCTCACCAAAGTCCTCTAGAGAGAGATTTTTTGCAATGAGTATCGCTGCTTTATAAAAGACATTATTTTGTTGAGGTTTGTTTTTTGCATTGTTTAAAGGAATGGAATGGAGAAACAAGGTGCCGTGTACTCAACTGACTTTACTACAATGAAGAAAAATTGTTGCCTAGTTTGATATAGGGAAACGAGTGACCGAAATTCAGCATTTATCCTGATCACAGTTTGGTACATGATGCCAGGTGCCCCAACAAGAAGACATTCTTTCAGTTGGTCAAACATTTCAGGAAACAGGATACGTAATAGGCAAGAGATCAGGTTGGCATCTTTCTGCAATGTGAAGAAACCAGCGATTGTCATGATGCTTTTATTAATAGCCCAAAAAAATCAATGTCCAAAGCTGCTCAGGAATAGAGCATTTCTCATCTTTGGTGATAATGGATACAGAACGACAAAACAGGCTTTCCTGGTCTGACGGGTTACCCTTCCAATTGTCAGGGAAAGTGAACAAATCAGGGAAACCAGTGACTGAAGTGTTTATTAAGTGTTTATTAAACTGAATGGTCACTCATATGCTGTCACTGTGGCAAGAAATGGTCTACTTGGGTGTATGCCATGTTACAAATGGAACCCATATTAGACTTGTAATCTTGTAATCATAACTTCCAGTGTTGCTTCAATTTAAATTAAATTAAGAGTCAAAATCCTATTGTATACTGCAGAGAAAATATGTAAGTGTATATTTATATATATATATATATATATATAAAGTTCACATAAGTTCATCAGCCTTTAAAAATTGGAAAAACAAAAAGGAATTTAGAAACTACATAGAAGGAACACTCAAGAAATATCAAATTGCAATAAACAGATGAATTAGCCATAGCTTTATCATTTTTACCTTCTCTACTACGTACAGTAAAGTAGAGGAAGTATTGTATTCCACCCAAAAATTGAAAGTCGAGATTTCACTGCAAAGATATGTTTTAAGGGCCTCTGAATCCAAAAAGAGCATTTTTCGAAAAAGGTCTGTGTATGTGTGTGTGTGTGTGTGTGTGTGTAGGTGTGTGTGTGTGTGTGTGTGTGTGTGTGTCAGTCTGAGGACAATATAACTCAAAAATGAAAAGTTGGTTAAAAACCAAGTTGGTATTTAAGTTTAATGTCTTTCATGGATGTGACACGAAGATTTTAAAGAAAATTGCTCCACCCTAAACTACCCTTTACATGGAAGCTTTTTCGAAAATTTAAATTTTCTTGAACATGGCTCTAAAGATTTTTATTAAAATGAGATATGTTTAAGATATTTGTATGACAAATGAAATGTATATTTTGAATTTTCTGGCTATAGCCTATACAGTACTGTTCATTCTGGATGACTTTTGCATAACTGGTAAACCATTAGAGAGACCAAGTTTTACTGTAAAAAATCTAGATCTTGCAAAAACAGACAATTTATGTCCAAATTAACTTTTTTATACAGTGAACCATTTTGGAGATATTCCTCGTTATTTGTCCAAGTTTTGGAAAACTTAAACTTTCGTCAAATGGAACATCGTTATTAATTTTTTATGTGAGCCATGCAAAGAGAAGAATCCCAAAGCTTTAAAAGATTTGACTGCCTCTCAAAGCCTACTGTATTCTCATACTCCCTTTGTACATACAAGAAAATAATTTCTGTAAATGTTTATCTCAACTAACACAAAGAAGATAAAGAAATAGGAGTTTCTAGGAATGGTTAGTAGAAGAACAGAGAAAGTAATGCGAGTGCAACACACCAGATTTTTGAAGAATGCTAAGATGCACACACTCACACAGAATAAGCTTGGTAGTTAAGTTCAGTATCTTGCAGGAATGTGACACAAAGGTTTTGGAGAAAGTCCCCCCTTCCCCCATCTTGAAATACCTGTTACATGTACTTCTTTTCTAAAAAAAGTTCAACTTCTTAAAAATGGCTCCTAAGATTGTTATTAAACTATTATTTGAGCCTTGTATAACTGGTAAACTGGAAGAAGACAAAATATTATTACTCAAAAAACAAAGATCACATTTTAAACTTACAAGTTATGTGAAATAGTTTTTTGTGCTCCTAGCCATTTGAAATATTCCTAGTTATTGGTTTGAATTTTCAGATTCATTTTTTTAAAGCTCATCTCCTTAGTGCAGTAGTAGCACTGCTGCTTACCAAGTGGAAGACCCTGGTTCAAGTCCTGGTACCAGTTTGGGAATTTTCTGCTGCTGGGAGACCCGGTTTGGGTTGCACTCTACCTCATTATGTCCCTGAAGGCCCAATGGACAAGTTACCTGATGAAGAGGTAGTGGCTCCTAGCTGTGAAGAGAGCATAACCGGCTGGGAGGGTCTGAGGTGTTGACCATGTCCCACCCTCCAGCTCTGCCCTCTGCTCATGACACCTGCAGTGGACATAGGCAGGGGACACAGTGCCTGGGCAGTTGACTTTGGCCCAGTAACTGTTGTTTTGCTGAGGTTTAGTTTAGTCATATTTTTCTTAACTGGGAAGTTGATACTCATACTTTTTTCTAGTCTTCTAGAGAGAATGTAATTTCAGAGCCATCATGTAGTAATGACCTCTTTAAAAATCTATTGCTTCATCAACTGTCTTGTGACAAAATGTGTAAATGTGAATAAAATTTTATCTCGACTTACATTGATTAACAAGTTTTTATAATACGAGTTTGTAAAAAGAGTGATAAAAGAATAAAAATGTTTTAAATGTGGCACAGCGTGCCAACTAATGCGTGCCCTCATAGCCCCTGCCCTAGGTTGCACACGCACTACTGCAGAGGCCTGCACCTCTGGAACCAACAGTAGCCACAACCTGCGCACAGAAAAACAGCAGACCTAAGAAAACTGTTCTCGGTGACCTAAGGATGGTCACCATATGGGGTGTTCCCCAACCTTAAAGACTAGAAAATGTAAATTGTTAGATATAAGCACATGAAAATTGTAGCCTGTAAGCCAGGCCCAATGTACCGGCACCAGGCCAAATGTTTTTAGTAAAGGAAACTGGGAACTAACTTCAATTGCCCTGAGGATGGTGGCAGAGTTAATCACTGAAAGCTTGGGCAGTTACTCAAATTTGATCTGGGTGTTAGCCCGAGTGTATCTAAACCTTCTGTGGGCTAACTTGGCTCGAGGATCATAAAAGTATCAAGTCGCTTTCACCAGCAAGTTAGGGGTGGGGGCAGAAAACATATTTTGCTGTCACAAGCGTCGAAAGTCCACCTCTCAGTTTGTCTTGTGTGGTGTTCAGTGTCGGACTACTTCATGGTGAGTGCAGATGACAGAGCTATTGCTATGTGTTCACAGTCCACCACTTATTGGATGGAGGGGATCGAGCCTCTCCCATCTTCCCCATAGCACCAACGCCAGAGGGGTGAGTAGTTGCTTCTCTTTTCAACATCTCTCTTTCTTTAAGCTCGAGCCAAGATAAACCACACAGGGTATAGCTAGCATCAGTGTATGCAGTTACATCTGCTATTGTGACTACCAGATTGTATTGTGCGTATAAAACCTAACCCTAACCTAAACTCCCATGAATCGGATACCTAAACTTATATGTTCATCTATACGTACATGAATTATAATTATCACTTTGATCACGGGCTTTGGTATGGTGTTTGTCAGTTCTTGGCAGTGTTCTTAGCCCTCTATTGGCTGCTTTTGCAAAATGCACAGTGGCATCTGCAGAGATACTCGGAAATCACGAAGATGACATTGGGCCAAATGCGAACCACTTATTCAACTTTCCCAAGTTTCTGATTCACGGGAGGTTAGGTTAGGCTTAAAAGTATATTTTTGTTTGTTAACAACGCTAGGATCCCATCAGCACGGCTGGTGTGTCGGAATTTTGTACCGCAGTTCTTTTACAGACAACTACCTAACCCATTGAGCCACCCAAACTGACAGATTAGCTTAAGATGTATGAGTGTGTCCCCTTAATTTGGTTATGATACAATCCCTCAAGAAGAACAAACACAAAACATTGCCAATTCAGTGGAATTTGTTTCTCATTTAGGTAGGCAGTTCCCATCTGCACACTCAGTAACTGGAAGGTAGCATGTATGTTGTCCTTATGTCATTATTTTCCTGTAAAAGAAAACATAAAAGGGGCAGGGGGGGAGGTGAGGATGTGTTCCAGGCTCTCCAAGAACCAGCATTGGCTCCAAGCAATGTCCTAAGGTAACTACATAATTATATTTCACTTTTATCAATATTTAATATGTGGCTATAGGTGATAAAGTATAACCGACGAAATTTTGTCTGAACTATGAAGACTATAGTCCACGAAGTGTCTGCAGAGTGCATAATAAGAACTATACTAATAACTGGACTAATTATGTTAGGAGTTACTTTTAGACTTGTTGTTAGAACTTCTGGAACCTATGAGTCACCCACACTTTTTACGACGCTTTCTTTTATTATAAAATTATGATGATATGACAACAAAACATGACATCTTGCCTCTATAGCACATGTGCAGAAGTGAGTGCAAATCTAAGGACGGAGTAAAGTCTGATAGATTGGCAAGGTTTTAAACTATATGTGACTTTTCCAATAAAAAGTCCTCATTCCAACTCCTCATTTACACCTTGCACATAAGCCATTATTTTCCCATCCAGGATAATTGGGATTTAGCTTTATAGATCCTACGGCCATGCTTTGTGATCTAGGGCTCTCAATCTGTAGGCTATGCTTTGTTGCTTAAGGGGACAGTCAAGTGAAAATCTTAAATTCCATGTTTTTAAAGATAGAGCTTTGAAATTTGGTATAGACATTTCTTTTGCTTGAGGTAATCACTCTGCAAAATTTCAGTCTTGTACTCCAATTATTTTCTGTTTTATTAATATTTTAATTAAGAATTTAATTGTTTTATATAAAATGCTCCTTGCAGAACAGTTTTTATATTTCATGTCCAAAATTTGGCCAACATGTTCTTAATGCACATACAAATAAAGTTTGGGCTGGGTTTTGCTGTGTTATGAAAGCATAAAGCACAATAAGTTTTTTTATCTGCAATTTTTAATTTTGTTTAAAATAAGTCATATTTTTAATATTTATTGTCACATAAATACTCAACTAATTCTCATCCAAATCCAGACCAAATTATAAAACATAGGTTCTGAGGAGCTTATATTTAAATTTTCAGAACAAGCTGGCCAAAATTGCTCTGCAAGGGACTTTTTATGCGAGGAAAAATGTAGTTTTGAGAAACAGATATAAAATTGAATTGATTGCACTCACCACTAAAACTGCCCTGCACCATATGTTTCACCTTCCACCTTCTTCTTCATCTCCTCACATGATGTTTTCAGCATCTTAGGCCTCTTCTTTTGTTCTTTGCTCTTCTGGTCACTCCTTCTCTTACTCTGTACAATGTTTCAAAGTGGCATAAACAGCACTCTTCATCTCTGAAACATTAGTAATATTACTTATTATTGCATTCCTGTAATAATGTGTTAATTTTAAAATGGTACTTTCCTTCAGGCTGCCATCTTTCCGACCACCTAAAATCACACATTTAGTGTGCCATTCTTTTACAGTATTCCTAAGAGCAGTACCAACTCTCTTTGCAATATGATCTACACATTCCTCTTTTTCTATATAAATGTCTGGTCCATACAACTTTATGTCATTTATATATGACCATGTGGATGAATAGCCATCAGAGAGCATGCTGGTGTATCGCATATCACATTCTGATCTTGATCGTTGCCACAGAATTTTGCCTATTTCTTTATCCACACTATTTGGTGACATGTCATCGTTCTTTTGACATTTACCTGCTTTCTGGTGCTGAGAATACCATTCCTTAAATTCAGTCGAGGCTTTGCCAAAGTGCTTAGAATATATCATACACCCTAAACAAAATTTAGACGATACTTCATAATCAACAACAATGCCAGTAAGAGTGTCAATTATGAACCCAACTCCATAATTTGACTTGTGGCCTCGCCTCATTCACGTACCATCGAAGGAGACACTTATGTCCAATAATTGAGATGCTCCGACAA
>CM060962.1:306379700-306652200 GCA_030765045.1 Tenodera sinensis
TTTTAGTCAATGTACGATGTGTATAAAACAGTACAGATGGCTACCTGTATCTTATTTAATACGAAATTTGAAAGCTCTGGTCCACAGATTATACCAGATGATCGACTCTGTGTTAAGAGCGTGATGTCATAAATGGCGCTGATGTCGCTATGTTTCATCACGGCACCGGTGCAAACTAACGATTCTGCCGATAATGCAGTATGACTCTATATTGACCGAGCAGTTCTCCCCACCCCTCCTTCGTACGTATTGCTCGCCAGAATCAAATGTCGAATTTCTTTCGAAACCAACTCGCGCAGTCACGAATAGTTCACGGCACATTTCAAAATTTCACATATTAGCGTAATACGCGTTACAAGAACTACGTGGAAGCCATATGCGGTAAAGGACTCTTATCCACGTAGCTGATGTATCGCCATGGGCGTCGCGAAGGGTGGACAAGGGGGGGCCGTGGTCAACTTAATGTGCAATAAATTACTGACTATTAAACTACTATTTTAAAAGATCAATTTTTATTTAACACAAATTAACATGGTTATATGCAACGAATATTATAAATATTGACAATAAAATAGTGAATTAATATTATCTGATTGCAAATTTCAAACATATGCCCCCCCCCCCAACCTGGAAAAATGTCTGCCGACGCTCATGTGTATCGCATATTACGCTGCTATGCGAAGATTGAAAATGTGTGCGCGAGATGCGACTTCGAAAGAAGTTCAGCAAAAAGAACCCACTTCTAAACTTGACATTTTCCCCCCTACAAGTAATAGTTGTCTTCAATTAATCATAATAACTTTAGTAACCAGATGGAGAGTGTCAGATCACAAATGGTTGAGATTATGCAATACATTTTTATTCCTTCTCCCTCAAGAATTTCAAAGTAATAGCTATAGCAATCATAACTACACACTGAGTTAATGGCAGAGGAAAGCAGGAAAGGATACCACAGGGTTATCTGTAATGCAATTTTCTTGTACACAGTGACTTAGTAATCATTTTTAAAAAAATGTGAAAGACAAGCTTAGTGACCAAGAAATTAAAAACTAAACAGATACATGTAAATTCTACATGAAGATATACCAACAACTATGTACAAAAAAACAGCACTATCTGTTTTAAACAGAAAACAAACAAGTCATATTAACGCTTATGTTTATTAACATCTGAAAAGCAATTACACTTTAATATATATGTACATTACTTTGTGCACAAGTTTACAAAAGTATGTATTAACAGAAAGATATGAAATTTGAGATTGTCTCATATGGCATTCATAATTTAAGAAAACGTTTAAAATTAGTATACGAGACAGAGTCAGCAATCAAGCAATATGCAAAGTATGCACAATACATATAACACTCTCCAAAGTAGGTGCTGTCAGAACCAATTAGGCTCCCCTGAAACAAACAGGAAACAGTGAAAGTAATTCATCAGTGTTTCATATAGTTCATTTCCTAAACATTATCAAGTCCTCTTGCATTCAACATTTAGTTTTGTGCAATTTGCTACTCTTAGTGTGTATCCTATGGTACTACCGACACATCTTATATCCCTTCCTATATTGTTTGCTAGTTGGAGTTGGAATGTTGGAGTGAATCGTATTCTTTTCACAAAACTGATCAGTTCAAAACATTAAAACCCAGCACAAATTTCTGAACTTTCTAAGCCTGCTTGATACTGCGCAGATTTGTTTCTCAACTGTTAGTGTGACTGTGATTGTTGATTCATTGTGTTGTGATGGCATGTGTATGTGCCCTGGGTGTTTGATCCTGATGGGCAGCGATATAAATATCTGTAGCATGGTGTCCTTCAGAAGGAAAGCGTGTGCTGGTCCTGTGTTGTAGATTTGCAGTACAAAAAAGAACTTGAGCTTAATTAAGAAGCCTGTGAGAAAAATTAAGCAATTTGTCATGCCCAATATAGAATGGGATGCTAACAACTATATCACTTAAAGTGTGTCCATAAATAACAATTTAATTTTTCCTGTATACATCTCTAAGAGTAAAATGGCATTGTTGTAATTAAACCCCATATTACTAAATGATTTGGAGCAAAACAAATTGTCAAACACCTATTATACTTCACCTAATGCAATTTCAAAAAGTATATTTACATTAAATGAACATAGCCTATCACAGTACAATGATAAACATTCTGAATAAATCCAGCAATTAATAATTGTAAAACAGGCATATTTAAGGTATATCTTTACCTATCAATTACAGTTGTACAGCTAAAACTAAGTTCCAGGACCATATGAAAACTTTGTATACATCTGTGCTGCAAATATAGTTTTAATGTAACACAGAATGAAATACAATCGTGCCATCAACTGTATGACTGTTGAAAGAAAACTGCTTCCACTGCTCCAATTATACTTTAACATTATTATTTATTTATGCCAACAAACCTACTGTTGGTGTTTTTAAACACACAGTAAGTTTGTTGGCATAAATAAATAATAATTACCATCTGAAGGTTATTTAATCCTGGGATATAAAGCACTTACAATAGTCAGTCACCATTGGGGTAATTTGTCTCTGATGTGAGACTGCCTTTGTGGTTTACCAGGAGAAATATGACCTGGTTTGAGAATTTAATGCCATTCTGGCAGTTTGTCACAATAGCTCAGTGGTTATAGCAGCCGCCCGGTAAGCGGAAGGTCAGTGGTCCAAATCCCAGTTATGGCATAGCATTTTTAAGTTCCAGTTCTACCTCTTATACTTTAACATATTTATACAAATGACCCAACCAAATGAAAAAATTTGGGTTTTACAAGATACTATAGCTTAACAATTGATGGTGCAAAACATTCGGTTGGCCCATCATGGATAATGTAGTGTATTGACCAATACCCAATTTTTATCAAAATTATTTACATTAAGGAATGTTGGGTGCCTTGATAAATAACATCAGTATATTATTATTGTTTTAAGATTATTATATTGCCTCCTGAAACTCTAAAAAGCCATGCAAATAACCTTTTTCCCAACCTTGTTAGAAAGCAATACAACCTATAGTGATGGCATGTAGAAGGGAGTTGAGTCAGGTCAGGGAAGGTGGGGAAAGTGGTATTGCCAACATATGAAACACAGGAACGATGTGAGCAACATGCAGGAAATGGCATGTGTTCTTTGTGAAGTGCTGATGTTGGCAACATCTGGACAGGAGAGGGAAGGGATGCAGCGTAGAGGAAGGCTCCCATGATGCCTTGCGTGAAGTACCTGCAGATAATTTCATTTCATTGCTTCACTTTCTGCACCTTGTCTCAATAAAATGCAAGTCAAAGACATTTACAGAAATAAACTACATATTATGTGTGTCAATTATTATTCCTAAAGATATATTCTTAATATCTGTACAATAAAACAGTGCAATAGTATTAAAAGTGTGGGAAAATCTATTTGAAGAATTCTGGTCAATACGCTACATTATTCCCCATCACTAACTACAAAATATCCAATTATTTTTAATAGATTCGCCCCTCATCCTCAGCAACTGCTTTATGTTCATTACTCAGCACCTCTAAACGCCTCTTAATTTTGTAAATGTAAAATTCTAGTTTCACCTGTTTACCATAAACTTGCTTCTTTATTTCACCAGAAATTTTATCACATCTTTCTTTACTGAAGTTTGTAGATTTAAATGACTTCCTTGATAAAATGACAGTATTATTAATTAAGGAAATTGAAGCTATTAACAGTGAAGCAACAAGATTCTAAAGTAAGAACAAATTAGAAACTAAAAACTTCACTTATCTTAGTAATGTTGCAACAAGAACTTGCAACATTACTAAGATAAGTGAAGTTTTTAGTTTCTAATTTGTTCTTACTTTAGAAGGACAGTGTTATTTTGTGCAGCTAGCAAAGAAGCTTAACCTTAGCATGTGATCCTAGTCCATTTCTTAATGCTGTAAGATTGTGTAAGTAATCTCTCAGTGACAGAATTGAAGAAAAGATAATTTATGAAAGATGTAGCAATGAGTCTGCCATTGGGTTATGAGACAGTAAAATGGAAAATGTATTAAATATAACTTACTTCACATGATACATGAAGGAACTCTGTACCACAGTCATGAAGATGCACTTCTGGAGGTGTTGAGCACTGCAGCGGTCCAGTTTACTATGTATACAGTTCTGAAATTCAGAGAATGCAAAAGTGAACTTAATATTTAAAATGGGAAAGAAAAGCCTTTCAGTTTTAGTTTTGTAACATTTATAAAGCCTACTATAAAACTCCTACTATACATGCACTCCTACAACATGATGTGTTGGACTCACATGACTTTCTCTGCTCTTGTGCTGACTATTCTTGCAGGCTCTTATTCCTATATCTCCTTTGTGTTGGTTGAGAATCTTCTTGTAGGTGCATGAGGAGTGTGGGAATGCAATGGACTTGGAGCGATGGTGAAATCTTTTAACGCTTTCAAATTCTGTTCTTTTTGCATGGTTAACATATAAAAAAAAAGAATAGGGAATGTTCCACTTGGCATAAGGATAAGTTCTCTGGGGCTCACGCAGGTAACGGGGAATATCTCAGAAATGGTTCGCTCTACAAGGGTATTTGTTTGGACATAAATTGTGTGTTTTAGCAAGATCTACAATTTCTTAGCTGTTTATTTATCTATTTATTTTAACTTTTTAAGCGGTTTGGCAACTGCAGCATCATACCAGGTATTATATAGGGTAGAATATGTATAGATGTCATGCTTTATATTAGACATAGAATTTGATTAGCACTTCTTTATGTATACTTTTATTCTATCATAGAAAGAATGTAAAACATGGCTTGTTTTTGTGTCCTAAAGGATGGGAGAGAAAATAACACCTAAAAGGTAAGGTTAGGTTTATTATATAGTAGAACGCTTTTGTGATGCTGCTATGAAGATATTATTGTATTATAGTAATATATTAACTTTATTGGTGATTGAGAGGTAGAATTGGAACTGAAAAATTCTAATAAGGATAGAGCAGCCACATGGTAAGCGGAGGGTCTGTGGCTCAAATCCCAGCTGTGGCATTGAATTTTTCAGTTCCAAATCTACTTCTCAAACATTGAATACATACAACTTGTGTTTCAAAAACACTAACAGTTAGTTTGTTGGCGTAAATAAATATTTACTGGTGATATTTAATTCCCAAGACAGTTACATAATGTATTTTCAGCAAAATTTTTTATATAAGCAACCAAAACAGTCTTGTTTAACAGGCTAAGTTTTTGAAAACAGGGAAACTTATTGACATATTGAAAATATGAGATCATACTGAAAGTCATGAGCAGCTTATTGTTAGAATTCAAATTCCAATAATGTAACAAAAGTGATTGTAAATAGTAATCTACAGGTTTTACATCATATGTTGCCATATTGTGACATCATTAGCTTCTATCACACGACCAAGTGCAGTAATTCTAAAATGGCAGAATAAATTTTCTCAGGGGTCTCCATCTAGGGGATATGTGAATGGCAACCACAAGGTACCCAAGCTGAGCAGAACATTACTTCCACTTACTGGTGTTTTGCTCCTCACTGTAACTTTTCTATCTGACCTTACCTTGGTCATCTCTTGTTCTCTTCCAACCCCGATGCTATTAGGGTTCCTGAGGCCTAGGGAGTCTTTATTTTTCCAACCTCTCCATTTCCCTAATTTCTCTATAAAACCTTAACCCCTAATATGCTGACCTGTCATGGCATGTAATACGTCCTCTGATTGGTAATCAAAGAATATGGTCTGTGAATTTATTTTGATAATTCTCCCGGTCAGGTCGGTGAGACCCGTAAACCAACGACAGGTGTGGTCCTCCAGACATTCTGGGGGTTGTGAGAGAGCGATGTGACCATCAAAACATAAACATATGGTGCTCTCTAAAAAACAAAAACGGTTACTGTTACTGCTATTGCTCTCTTCAATATCAAATTATGAAATATGACTCGAGGGGTAAAATGTTCTGGAGTTAAAATAGTCCCCCATTCGGATCTCCGGGCAGGGACTACTTCTCAAGAACCAAAACATTACATTAATAGAAGATCTAATATCAGACTTCTACAATGGAATGCGGGTGGTCTCACACAAACAAAAAGAGTAGAACTGAATAAAATTGTATTTGACTATAATATCGATATATTTTTCATACAGGAAGCAAATCTAACAAATGACCAACTTAAATACTTCAATTTTACTGGTTTTCTATTACACCTACTACCCAAAAATAGACAGATAAGTAGTGGAATATTAGTTGGAGTCAAAAAGGATATTAAATCTTCCTTTGAAATTGTTAAAGAAATGGATAACACAGATAAAAGTGAATTAATAAAGCTAAATTGTTGGAATAACAAAACACATCTACATTTATACAGTATTTACAATCCTCCCAGGAATGAACCAGATCTCTCTCTTATTGACCAATTAAATAAAACAATCGTAATTGGGGATTTCAATGCTCATTCCAAAAGATGGGGTTATGAAAAAGTGGATTCTACAGGGAAGATAGTGGAAGAATTTTTGAATACAACTTTTGAACTGATTTATAGTAAAGAAGATCCCACAACCTTCATACATTACTCTGGAGCAGGCAGTAACCCAGACGTCTTGTTAGCTACAACAGATATTGTTTCAAAAATTAAAAAACAAGTTATAGAAGATTCAAGTTCTGGTCACAGAGCAGTAATTGCTGATATAAAACTAGAGAATACAAATAACAGTCAAGGTCTTATGAATCTGTATTGGAACTTCAAAAAAGCAGATTGGAACAAATATAAAACTGAATTAGAACATAAATTTAAAGAACAAACAAACTCACAGCTGCATGACCAAACAGATCGTATGAACAAAAATTTCTGTAAAGTCATCCTAGAAACCGCAAAAAAACATATTCCTTGTGGAAGAATTAAAAATTTCAAACCCTTTTGGAACCCCCAGTTAGAAGAACTGAAAAAACAAAGGGATATAGCTAGAAATACAGCTGAACAAACAAAAAACATATTGGATACACAAATATGGCGAAAGAAATGTGCCTCACTAAAAAAGGAAATTAATACTGCTAAACGGATTCACTTTAATAATTTCTTAGAAAAAATGGATTATAGGACAGATGGTAACAAAGCTCATAAGTTCATAAAAGATGTCAAGGACACGAAAGAAAACAACAGCACACCTATCATACACAACAATAAAATGTTAGTAAATGATGCAGTCATAGCCGAAACATTCAATAAATATTATGCTAATTCACATAAAGTAACAAGAAATAATAAAAAGGAACATAAATAATTTAAGAAAGATTTGAAACAAGAAAGAGAATGTGATCCTAACACTCAGTGCAATATCTTTTTTCGAAACTTTAATATGCAATCTAAAAAACAAAAAGTCTCCTGGACCAGATCACATACATCCAGAGTTCATAAAAAACCTTGGAAAAACAGCAAAACAGCAACTGCTGAAACTCTACAATCTATCCTGGAAAACCACTGTACCTCCTGAATGGCGAAAAGCAATAATTGTCCCACTCTTGAAGAAAGACAAAACAGCATCAGAAATAAAAAGTTATAGACCAATAGCTCTTACTAGCATAATAGCAAAAGTGATGGAAAGAATGGTGTCAAACAGGTTAAATTGGTTTCTAGAATCACAAAATTTAATATCCCCATGTCAAGCTGGATTCAGAGAGTTCCACTCTACAAATGAACAAGTCTTACTTCTCAGTCAAGAAGTCAAAGACCCCGTCAATAGAAAAGAAGATAATTTATCAGTTTTTATTGATTTCCAAAGTGCATATGATTCTATATGCAGAACAAAACTACTAAAGGAAGTAAAAAAAATAGGGATACAAGGTCCAATGTTTTCATGGCTATGTCATTTACTAACACAACGCTTTATTGCAACCAGATATGGAAGAAACATATCTAAATGCAAACAGGTACACCGTGGCTTACCACAAGGCGCAGTGCCCAGCACAACACTTTTTAATACATTTATTAACGATCTGCCACAACAAATATAAGAATCAGGTGTGAAGTGTGCACTATTTGCTGATGACTTAGTAATGTGGACTTCAAAACCAAAAAGCAAAAGTACAGAACTAGAAAAAATCATGCAACAATCCTTATCCAACTTACAAAGGTGGACCAAAGAAAATTTAATGACTGTTAATACAACAAAATCAAACTACCAAATCTTTTCACTAAGAAAAAAACCACTAAAAATAAAACTAAATTTTGAGGGTCAACAATTACCAGAAACAAAGCAAGCAAAGTATTTAGGAGTTACGTTTGATACCAAACTTACATGGACCAAACAAATAGAAAACGTAATACAAAGAGCAGAAAGGCACCTTTCACTGTTAAAACGTCTAACAGGAATTAAGTGGGGATGTTCCAGAGCAACTCTTAACACAACATACAATGTATATATAAAGCCATTATTTACTTACTGCAGTGAAGTTCTTGTAACAGCAAATACAAAAAAAATTCAAATCTTTCAAAACCAAAGTCTGAGATTAATTACAGGTGCTATCAAAACCACACCAATAGCAGCTATGGAAATACTAACCAACCAATACCCCATTGAATATGAAATAAAAAAAGCGGCTCTTATTCAACATGAAAAGTTGATTAGACTCCCATTCAATACATGGCACAAGAGAAATTTTACACATACACTAAAGACTCAGGAGAGCTTTCTTTCAAAAATTCAAGACATCAGGAAGAATGTACACCTTCCTAATTCAAAGGAAAGCTTCATATCTAAAGTCAATCCGACACATACATTAGACATCACATTATTTACATCTGACAGAAGAAGTTAAGAAAAGTGATACTCCAACTGGTGTTCTAAAATTATATTGGCATTAGAGACAATCCATACTAGATTTCCAGAACATGAATGGCTTCATATTTATACTGATGGATCATTGATATCAAACAAAGATGGAGCAGGGGCTGGAGTCACATGTCACCTCTTTTCCTATTACAAATCTTTAAGTTATGGAACTTCTAACTTTGATGGAGAAATTGAAGCAATTCGAATGGCCCTACAAAATCTTTTGTACAGAATTTTACATTTTCAGCAAGCAGTTATTCTCTGAGATTCCAGGGCAGCAATTATAGCAATTACTTCCAAGTTGTCACCAAAAAACCAAACTATTATAGAATGTTGGAAAATGCTTAGCCATGCAACAGCACTTCATAAACACCTAGTCTTCCAATGGATAGCAGCTCACTGTGGACTGAGTGGTAATGAGAAAGCTGATTTGCTTGCAAAAAAGGGAGCAGCGGTGTACAAAAATCTATAGTTAATCTACCATTTTATGCAGCTAAAAGATTAGTCAACTCTGAATTCAAAAAAATTATTGCAAAATATTACTATGAACAATCAAAGAATAAAAGATGGGAACTATCAAATATTCAAACAGTAATTCCTGAGTATCCTTGAAAAACAGCAGTTGCAACTTTCAGGTTGATTACAGGACATGATTGTCTGGCAAAACATTTAAACAGAATTGGGATATATTCCTTACCACTCTGTCCTCTATGTGATCTGCAAGAGGAAATGGATCGAGACCACCTTCAAATATGCCCGGCCACTTCTAGTGCCCCATCCATCAGTGAAAAATATTGGAGAGCAAGAGGATTAATGACTTAATTGTCAGAAATCCTGCATTAGCTAACAACAACAATAAAGCCTAAATTGGACTCCAAATGCACTTTTGTTGTTCACTAGTATTCGCGAACTATCTAGTTACAAACTGTTTATTATTATTATTATTGTTGTTATTGTTATTATTGTTATTATTGTTATTATTATTATTATTATTATTATTATTATTATTATTATTATTATTATTATTATTATTATTATTATTATTATTATTATTGTTATTGTTATTGTTATTGTTATTGTCATTGTCATTCTTATTCTTATTATTATTGTTATTGTTATTGTAATTGTCATTCTTATTCTTATTGTTGTTGTTATTATTATTACTATTACTATTATTATTATTATTATTATTATTATTATTATTATTATTATTATTATTATTATTATTATTATTATTATTATTATTATTATTATTATTATTATTATTATTATCATACATAAGCAGACTAGATTCGAACTACAGTTGATTTGCAAAAAGTAATATTAGTCAGGTCCATACCACATGTCGTCAACACAGTTCTATATTGAAAATAAATAAGTAATGCAGGTACATTACAAATCAGGTTATGTCATGATTTATTTAATACATAGATTATAATTACCGATGGCCTTGTGACAACAGACTTACTTTCTTCTTACTGCCCATATTCTCTTGCACGTCTTTCAAATCTTGCGGGTTTTACAAATACAAGAATATTATTTGAAGGTTTACAAGATATGCTTTTGCTCTGCTGTCATTGCGATTTCAGAGAACGTTAACCACAGTATCCTGTAAAAACCAAATGTTTTCATTTGGTTGGGTCATTTGTATAAATATCTTAAAGTACCTATAATTGGAGCAGTGGAAGCAGTTTTCTTTCAACGGTCATACAGTTGATGGTACAATTATTGTATTTTGTTCTGTGTTGCATTAAAATTATATTTACAGCACAGATGTAAACACAAAGTTTTCACATGGTCCCGAAACTTAATTTTAGCTGTACAACTGTAATTGATAGGTAATCATATACCTTAAATATGCCTGCTTCACAATTATTAATTGCTAGATTTATTCAGAATGTTTATCATTGTACTGCGATAGGCTATGTTCATTTAATGTAAATATACTTTTTGAATTATTATTTATTTATGCCAACAAACTTACTGGTGGTGTTTTTAAACACACAAGCCGTGTGTGGGCAAAGTTTAAGAGGTAGAACTGGAACTTAAAAATTCAAATCCCAGTTGTGGCATTGAATTTTTAAGTTCCAGTTCTACCTCTTATACTTTTTGAAATTGAATTCATTATGAAAATTGGTATATAGTGTGCCTTTAGTGGAGAGAGTTATAGGCCCTTTTTTTTTTAGTCAACAGTTGACGCCCTCACATACATGAATACAATTTTGCACCCTTTTTTAGGGAATTAACTGGCAGGGAGCATGATTTTGCCTTTTTTCAACAAGACTCTGCAACAGCTCATTGTCTTTCGATGACAACAATTGAAAGTGTGTTTCAGGACAGAATTATTAATAGAAATTAGTGGCCCCCTTGGT
The DNA here is from genome assembly GCA_030765045.1 of Tenodera sinensis. Taxonomy (NCBI): domain Eukaryota; kingdom Metazoa; phylum Arthropoda; class Insecta; order Mantodea; family Mantidae; genus Tenodera; species Tenodera sinensis. The sequence continues at coordinate 306,390,895 of CM060962.1, forward strand.
CCCCCTATCTAACCTCTTGCAATTTCTATCTTTGGGGTAACAAAGCATAAAGTGTACAAGACAAACCCACACACCCTGGAAGAATTTAAACAAAATATCCGCCAGCAGATTACCAGCCCTTCTCAATGTGAACTATGGTGAGTGATGGATAGTTTCCTAAAGAGGTGCCAAAAATGTATGGATAATGACTGACTGTTCTATGACAGCGGTCGTCAGCAGCAAGTGCAGAGGAGCCATACAGACAAAACACAGTGCAGCCGATTCAGAGTCTTTTGGATCACCCATTATATCCAAGTCTCTCTCCCCTTTATTCTTGGTTGTACTACCAAACACTGTTTAACGGTATGGTGGATAGTGTTAGACAACTGGATTTCAAAAATATTCCATACAATGATACAATAAATGCTGGGAACTAAGAATGTGTTCCTAGATAAAATTCATAACTTGCAGCTTGCCTCTCTTTTAACAGTATGCAGAAGTTAGTAATTTTCAAATTCATTTTAAATTGCACAATAACTTATACTATGTTGATAGTTGTATGAGTGATTGGTTCTTCATTCATTGTAATGCACAGTAGGCCAGCTGGCAGTCAAAATGCGACAAAAGCTTTTTTAGGGAACAATTGATCTTAGTAACAGGTAAAATTAATATTAATAGCTTTGAAACACATATCAGTGCATAAATGTAATAGCTATATTTAGTGGTCTTCTCTCAAATAATTGGATGCATTTTATGAACTATCGTACTCCACATCAGTGTCCGAATGGTGCTGCACATCGTCCAAGCTTGCCCCCTCTTCTTCTTTCCCTTGCAAATCAGTTATTTCACTCAAATAAAGCAATTTTTGTGCTTCTTCACAGAGAGGAGTCTTTTGTTTTTAATACAGCTTTTGTGTACTTGAAATTAACCCTGTGCGAGGCATGCTGAAGGTGGTTAAATCAGTGGGCGTGTGCTGCATTCAGTGCCGCCTAACCTTAAATAGCATTTCATAGGCAACTTTTGTTGTTTTCTGATAGAATTGTTAATGCCAGTGTTTAATATAACATGCATATAAATACATACACTGGAATAAATGAAAATGCATGACATTTATGTAAGCCTGGCAGGCTTATTGAGCATGTACTGAACAGAATCAGAATCACTGCATCTGCAAAATGCAACAAGCATTTGTGTATGGCATGAGATTCCCTGGACTGTAGTTGTCTCTGCAGTTGTTAAAAAATGCATAGTGGAGATAGTGGATAGCAACAAGTTTATCAGTTCCAAGTATTGTCAAACCTCAATAACTGGAGCAAGAACAGAAAGCACTTGCAGGTAAATGCTGTCCTTAGAATGGTCATTCTTGCTCCATTTGATGCCCACAGCTCTAATAACTTTGTGCACCCTTCTTTTTGTAAGCAATGAGAAACAGCGCTTCTCATAGAGCCATTATTTTGGAAGCGGAAGTATTTCTGGAATCTCTATCCCCTGTGTAATTCGAAGATGATCTCTTACTATGTATTCGTTCATGTTTGCAAAAAGAGAAACAGCTATCTCAGGGTAAAAGCATGTGAGAAATGTTAAGTTTCAGTTTTAGTTTCTGTAGTATTCCATTTCGGGCCAGGCAGAACCTTGAATATGTTCTTGCATTTTGTTTTCCCTGGAACTGCTAACGGATTATGCATACATAAGGTTTCCTGGTCCTTACCGATATAAGAATGGCAATCATCACTTGGCATTTCTTTCACTTCATTCCCATAATCACACAATTGCTTAGATTTACTGGAATTATCTTGATTATTTTCGCTTCATCATTCCTGTCAAACAAATCAGCATAATCCTCTCTGTCAGATGATTCCAGAAGATGCTGATTTCTTCTGGCATCAATCCCTTTTCTTTGTGTGAATCTGGAAGGCAATTAGGAAAATTGTAAAACCAAAGTAATCTTCACAACTAAATAGTAATTCACACAAAGTGTTTTTGCTAAATAAAGCTTGGGATATTTGAAATGTTCAGTAATGATTAGATTACATTTACTTATGACCAGGTGCGTATCATATAGAGTGCCGCCTTGGTGTATTTGTCCAAGTTACACATCAGTCACATTGGTTATGATGGATATAAAAATGTGACTACAGTGACATTCTGAACCTGAACAACCCACCAAAGCATATCTAGCACAATTTTGGTGTAGCTGGCTTTTTACTATTTTTTTAAGGAAAGGGCTTTTTACTATTTATTTTCCATCTGGATAATATTTTTCATATTGGTAGTATTGCATACGATGATGCAACTCAAGAAGATGTCAATATTATAGCCCCTGTATTGCATATTTTAATGATTTTTATGTTTCTTTTTTATTATTTTATCGACCTGGATAATATTTTTCATATTGGCAGTGCTGCATATGATGATGCAACTCGCCAGGTGGCGAGAAGCAATGCTGAGTCATGTTGTTATGTAGTGAATCCCCTTTTTCCATCCTTTCATTATACTGGTTCCCATCAAATTAAATTAGGCGTATAAAATGTAAAAAGCTCTTCAAATGCCAAAAATAAAACCAACTTCGAGTGCTATATTAATTAATTTACGGAAAGTTTTCGGGTGATTTAATATCTACAGATAATAGGATACTGTTTTGTGGAGTGTGTGAGAAAAGTGTACAGAGTGAGAAAGATTTCAAATAGTTCAGCACATAAACACAACAAAACATAAGGAGAAACTTCGCAAACAAAAAACCTGTTCAAAAATAGCTAGTAGAGGTTTAGGAAGTAGGGTTACTGAATTTTCCTTTGACTTAGGCCAAGTATTTTTAGCTGCTCATATTACCTTGTTCAAAATTAATAATCCGACATTTAAAAACTTTCTTGCCAAGTACACTCGACAACATGTGCCTGAAGAAAGTACACTGCGTAAGACTTATGTAGGACATTGTTACAATAACGTTTTGTCAAATATACAAAATGAATTAGCGGATCAGTTTGTGTGATTGTCTGTTGAAGAAACCCTGATTCTGAGTGCTGTTCTATTGCTAATATAATCATGGGTGATTTAAATAACGAACAAAACACTACACCTTATCTTCTTAAGGATACCCATCTGTGAAATTTTGAAAATCTACAGTTTTCATTGGATTGATTTGAAATTTTAACACAACAATCACTGTATAGTGAGGAGTAACTGTGCTAAATTTCATACATTTAGGCAGATTATTTGCCAACATATTAATATTTTATTACATATTTTTTAATATTTGTATAAATGGTTCCCCATGATGCAATTTTGATTTGAAAAACTTGATAATTTTCAGTTATGTCCTGTAATAGAATGTTAGCAAATTGATGAGATAATTTCTTAATATTGTTATTAGTTTGGATAAAAATAAATTTTAAAGTTTAAATTCATTATTTTTTTCATTTAAATTTTGAAATGTAAACTTTAATATTTAATTACTCAGCAGTTATTCACTTTATGAGAAAATTATCTCATCATTTCTTTTTAATGTTATTTCTAAGCAGGTACACCAAATTTCATGCATAAGTACTGAAAATTGCATCGTGTGGAGCATTTTAAACAGCAAACAGTGCTAAAAATAAAAACGTGGAAAAAACTAAGTTTGAAGTCATAGCAAGGATAATCGAACTGTATGGATTTAAATGGACACGACCACTTGCAGGCAATCAGTTAGACGGCCATGTGACATAGATAAAAAGGTCGTAAGGCTGTGAAAAGCATATAAAAATAAAACAGACGATTTATACTATTTGAAAAAACAAAAATCCATTTTTGGCAATTTTGGAAATTTTTAGCCTTTTTTCACAGATGGGTATCCTTAATGTGTGCAAATTGTCGGCCACTGACAATGTAACTCTGACCCAGATTGTCATGGACTCTTTGAAATTACTATGGTCATGTGGAATCAAACACGACCGGTTACTTTTACTTGTTACTGATGCAGGTCCTTATATGGTAAAATCAGGACAAACTCTGAAAGGTATTTTTCCTAAATTAATTCATATAACTTGTTTGGCACACACTCTTCATCGCAGTTCTGAGACTTTACTTGATTCTTTCCCATTGCTAGATAGATTTGTGTCCAGTACAAAGAGAATTTTTGTTAAATCTCCTAAAAGAGTTAAGTTGTTTAGATCAACAGCATCTAATATCCGACTTCCTCCTGCACCAGGTTAACTCAGTGAGAAACATGGGTCAATGCAGTTTTATATTATGCTGAGTACATAAAAATAGTTGAAGAGGTTGTTAATTCATTGGACTTGGAAGATGCTTCATCAATAGAAACTGTGCAATATTCTGTCAGGCAATGGGTTAAAAGAGAATCTTAGTTTCATATCTGCCCATTTTTCTTTCTTACCAACAGCCATAATGGCATTGGAAGCTGTAGGACCTACTTTGCATGAATCACTTACTGTCTTTGAAAAAACAATACATGATATAAGTTTGGTTCCTGGTAGCATAGGACAAAAAGTGAAAGAGAAAGTGAATTATGTAATTTCAAAAAATTCTAGTTATGAACAGATGTTTGATATTCGAGACATCCCCAAAAGAAAACCATCTGTTACATCAAGAGACTTGAATCTCTGTGAAGCAGTTAACATCATTTAAATATGCCTCGATAACATCGTGTGAGGTGGAGAAGTTTTTCACGTTACAAAAGTGCCTTGCGAGACAACAGATGACGTTTACAGTTGAAAATTTGTGCAAAGTGTTGGTTGTGAACCGCAATTTAGCAGTTAATACTAGCAGTGGGACCACTTCTGCTTCAACCTCTAAAGAATAAGGTAACTTTATTTATTATTTATACCAACTCATCTTGTCTACTGCAAAGGGACATTGTTTTAATTAAATAGTGCATACTTCTTGGCATATTTTCAAGTTTTTAAGAGCATATTGCATGCATATTCCAGTGTTTTTTAGAGCATGAACTTCCAAGCCCTAAACATAATGCTAAGTAAAGAAACAAGACATTTTGTTATTATGACTTTAATGTTACATATTTTCTTTTTATTTCCATGAAATTGTTTTCAACGTCCAAAAAATAATGAATAAGAAAAACAGATTCCTCACTCAACATCGTCATTGGTTTCAGTATTTGGAAATGTGCTAAGAGCACTTTCAGATATTTTCAATGCTCTAGAATTTCCAGAATGTGGTCCAGATAAATGAAAGCAGGTGCAGCAAGTCCTATTTTTGCTAGATTTCCTGCATTTGGACCAGAATACTTCTTAAAGGCTTTATATTTGCAGATTTATTTCCTCTTCTGAGAAAACTGGCAAATCTGGAATCATCATCTTTCCTTAACTTGTACTTGAAGAATAACTACCGAAGGATACCTTTTGAAAACAGAACCACTGCAGGTCCCTCCAAATGATCTTTTGTCCAGTTATGTCAACCTTTCCTGGAATGAGTTCTTTTCCCAACAGTGCTGAAAAGTCATAGAGGTCCTCTTTAAATTTGAATTGATTGAGTGCTAAAGCATTTACATCTTGGGCTGCCCTTCAACTTGGGTCCTGGCCCTTTTTTTATAGAGCAGCCTCTTAAGATTTCTTACATAAATTTACATTTTGAAGTGTGCTGTTATTTATCACTTTCGCTAATGTTAGTATCCAATTATAGTGCTCCATTTTCACAATACTATTGTTTTCCCCTGAACTAGGAACTTCAGCTAAAATTATAATTGACAACAGAGATATGTTCAACTAAAGTGCAGACTGTTGCCCAACACAGTCTAAGTCTTAAAATTAGTAATCACTAACAATAACTCCTCACTACCCTATCTCCTGCTCTTTCAATGTGTTAAATATGTTGGTTACTTTCTCTATTTCATACTTATTTAGCATAAAGTTTATGCCCTATTTTCACATTTGACCATACTTAGATTCAAATGTTAATTTGAATGTATTTATCTGTTCCTCCTTAAAGCATACCCCATGTTAACTGGCCATAACAGATAGTCAATGACACTTTGCCCATTCATATTCACGAAAGTCAACTCCCCCACTTCATCCTCACCTTATTTACCATTTAAAATATCTAGAATATTCACTTCACAAAATTCAATTAATTTTTTCACTTTCTTTGTCTAAGCACTTATCTCTGCTATGCCTACCACGATTTCTTTTTGATCTTGATTCACTTCCAGATAACATCTTACTCTCAATATTCACATCTTCCTCTCCTATTTTGATATTAAAATCACCCGTTATTAACACTTCCATATTCCTGTATTTCTCACTTAATCTTCTAATAACTCTTTCTAAAATCTTTATCATGTCGGGGTTATAGTACTGTGAGGAGGTAGGTGCATTATACACTATACCTAAACGTATTTTATTTTTCAACCCCTCAAAGTTCCAGAACCCTAACCTCCTCCCTTTCTCCCTTCCCTGTTGTGAGCCGGTTCCATTCTAATCTCTCTTGCTCCATAGTTTGATTCCCTTCCCATCTTTTTTTTGCACCTGTGATGTTTTCTACAACCAACACGCTTCCGTTTGGTGTTGATATAATGCTATCCTCTCCTTCTGTCCCACTACTGGCTGAACACACCTTCGCTCCACCTTCTGCCAATTCACGTGCTGATTGTGCTTTCTCCCTCCTCGGTGATATAACCTTCTTTCCATCTGTTTCTTTCATGTCATTCATTCCTGACATATGCCCTGCATCATCTTCCTGACTCTTTTCTAATCCTTCTTATGTAACCGTTCCCTTTTGATGACAGAATGTGCTTCAACTGTCTTTTTTCTCCAGCTGGTCTCTGGTTGCACTTTGAACTTCCGCTTGCTGCCGGTGTAACTTGTCTCTCTCTGGCCGTCGAGAAATTGAGCTGAGTCGTATTCTGTTGCCACAATCTAACATCCCACTTTTTTGTTCAACCACTATCCTCCCATTGATCCAAAGCTGTAAATTCTTAATGAAAGCCCCTTTCCCTTCCATTCTGGCTGTCTTCATTTGTTGAATTAATTTCCTTTTCAAAGCACGCTGTTCTACCAATAAATGTCTGTTCCTTTAAGTTGTTTTGCCCTCTTCAGCACTTCGTGTACAAACTGGGTAGAAGTGAATCTCACCACTGTCATTCTTGTTCCACTTGATCTTCCCACCCTAAATGCTTCAGGAATTTCCTATCTCTGTAGTACCATTTTAAGTTTTCCTTCCAAGATCTCTCTAACTTCTTGTATGGGCCATACTCCCATCCTTTCTTTCACTCCTGCAATGACCAAGTTGACCTTGCAATATCTTTCTTCCAAAACCTTCACTCTTCTTTTCACATGTTGTACCTCTAATCTCATATTTTCTATATCCTTGCCTATTTCATCTTTAATTTCCATTAATTTTTTCCCACTCCATCCAGCTTATTTGCTGTCTTTCGTCCACATTCTTCATTCTGACCAGGATTTCCTCCATGACACCTTGATTCCCATTGGGTCCAGGGTTGATTTCGATTCCACCAATTATCAACAGGGAACCTACTATACATAGTAGAAAAAATATGTTAGCCATCTCTTCTATGGCTTGATTCCTATTAAACTCATTCCATTTTAGCCTGTTAAAGGTTCCAATCCTTCCTCTGTATACTACAATGGTTACTCCCATTGTTCCTTATTCCCTTTCTCCTTCCACTCTAGGAGCTCACTACACACACATCCTCTCTCTTCCAATGCTAGCTTTGCAATCCAGGTCCTCTTTAGACATTTCACTAACCACAAATGGCTTGTTCATTCCTGATAAACAAGTTGCATCCTGTATAATCTTCGCAAAAGTTAAAAGCATATGGAGGCAGGTCGTACTGCAGACTCCAGCGAATCCTAAGCTTGCCCCTCCTATCAGCGCTGCCGAATGTGGTACATGCAACTCACACGCTCTTATGTACAGAACCTCTGCCGGTACATGCACTACGCTTGGCAACAGCTCTCTGCTTAAACATTGGCCAGCATTCACATGCCTTTAACTTTTGAGAGCAGTGTAATGAGGATGATGAATAAGAACACGATACTTCCATTTCTTTTTTTTCTGTGATCACATAATTTCTATCACTCTCCATGTGTGTATGACCTAATATTAAGAATTAGTGGTCAATAGATTGGGAAATTGGGTGTTCCTGAAGTGCAACCATACACATTATGGCAATGTGACTGTTTTTGATTTGTCCTTGACAGGAATCGGAATACATAAACTATTTTTTACATCTAGATGAAGTTGTTTAATGAATTGTGAAGGTAAGATCCTATTCATTAGTCGTCCTTAAGACTTGTATTTTGTGCTAAGTGAAACTTGTTTGTCATCACAGCAGCGAACATTAAGTTTTAGCTCCATAGCTGTCTTTTATAGAAGACAATGGAGCTACTGACTACTGGGGTTTGCATGCATTGCTGTAGGTTGAATGTTATGGCTTTCCTTGTAGGATCATTTATTAAGAGTGCTTTGCCAAGTCGGCCTTTCCTTGGTGCATTTCTTACTCTCAAACTCTAGTATTTTTCGCCTTCAGAGATTTCTATCTTCAGTTTAAGTCTATCACATGTCTGGTATGCATCCACTTTTGGTTTCTGTAGTTCAAGATCATCAGAAATAGTTTCGTAGATCCTCCTACTAACATGTTGTCCAGGAATAGCATTTAAATATTCGTCATATAAGTACTTAAAGTGGCACGAGATGGTAACTGGTTTCTTTGTGTTTTTACTGAAATGATATACAGAATTGCAATACTTTGATTTTTCAAGTGTATTGTTGACAAGCCAGAGTTAGTTGTTTTGCATTACTCAATCTTCATATTAGTGCCATGAAAATATATACTCGGTCACTAGATAGGTGTAGTGTCAAGTTGGGTAAGTCATTTAAATTTATAGTGCATAGCAAGTTAAGTGAGCTCTATTACTGACTTAACCAATTTCGCACTGCTGATTCGATGGAGTAAAATAAGCTAAGTCAAAAGTGAGAGACTTAACTGTCTTTGCACATGCACAACTGATGACTTCATGACATACCTCCTTTTGCACACTCATTTTACTAGGCTATTATAAGTGATATGACTTAACTGATTAGACGCATTGGTAGAGCACACAAAGTTACACCAAAGGCTGTGGAGAACTCATTTTCGGTATTTCTTGACATAGCCACTTTTGCACACCCAGTTGAGAACTTATGGTTCACATTAGATAACAAATTTAACTATAATAGCAAGAACATAACTGTAAGAATGCCAAATATTTGCTTTTTAGTTTGATTCAATGTGCAGCTTCTGCACAAATTGTGCAATAAATTATGGTAATATGTACTGTGCTGTAAATTGCTACCTGTTGAGTTTAAGAAAGATATAGTAGTGTACCACATGGTATGTGTCACCAGCTATTAATAACGCCAGAAGAAAGTGTTGACCTTGTTCCCTACATCTCCCTCAATCTCCTCAGATTTCCTACTGTTTTCAAACAGTATGTGTCATTAAGTGTATCATGTGTGTTTCAACTGGATTATTTTTGTGTATTGTCAAAGTGTTTGGGAGTGTAATTCAGTGTACAAGTGTAAAATGACATCAAAGCGAAAGAAGTTCATAATTTCAATGAATAAAAATCAAATTGATACATTGAAGAAAACAGCTGCTGAATTGGAAGTTGCTGCACACCAACTGAAAAACATTATGGCGTACTTGGAGAATCAGCCCAACACCACTCCAGCTAAACTATTATTGACAAAGTGTTTGCGTGACCGCACTACATTCAAAAGTCACATGTGATTAAAACAGAAGACTGTGGAACAATTCTTTATTAAGGAATGATGTGATTCTATGGGATTAAGATTTTTATACTTTTAATGTCTTGTAAATAATACATACTATGTACTGTACTTAATTTTGTTACAAGACATAGTATGCTTACCTAAGGATTAAAGAATTTTGTTTTACTTATTGCCCATATAACCTAAATTACCTGGAAGACTGCCCTTGGTCCCAGTTAGTCCAGATAAACCAGATTTTAATGTACTGAGAGACACATTAAACAGTGATTATTATGGATATTTCTTTCCTACTAGAATTGTTGAAGTCTAGTATGAACTGGTGCTTCGAGGTGTGCAGTTCCAGTCAAGAATCTGGCCTTCAAAGGTTATTACCAGTTATATTTAAAATATCAAGGGAACCACTTCCCTGGTCAAGTTTGATGGTAAATGTAAAGGCAGAAATAGAAAATGGTTCTATATATATATATATATTAGAAGCAGCCTTGGTGAAATTCAGTCAAATGGAATTCTTTTATTCTGTTACATAGCATGAGAGGACATACTCAATGTAGTATGCCTGGAATATTTTTTAACCTTTCTTTGGCATCTGAGCCTTCAGCATTACAAGTTAAAATTACTGATTTTTTAGCAAAATTTAATTCCCTTTTGGAGAAGTTAAAGGAGTCAAAAGTTGTAGAAAAAGAACTGAAAGGTTAACAAGCACTGTTTGTTAGCTAGAATGAAGGAAGAAGTAACTAAGGTAGTATTGGAAGCCATTGAGTTTAAACTATTTGTTGCTGCTTTTACTAAAGTAAGATAGCCAAAACTCTGGCAGATTTACCTTGATGAGTTAAAGGGCAAGAATAGATTCACTTGGTATATTGATAACATTTCGAATTAAATTGGTTCAAATTCTAAGGCGGATATCTCATTATATAAAATGATAAATCTGTTTTACAAATGCTGCACCTGTACCTTACAGGTGAAGTAGCAAAGATTGTCATTGGATATACAGGGAGATATATCCAATGAAGCATGTGGTGAGCCCATGCTATGAGGTTCTTCATTTCAATTTACAGCTTCATCACAACCTAGTGTTTAAAATAGTGATCCCAGATTCTAAAATAAAAAACGTGGGACACTTCAATATTATAACTTGTACTCACCTTTAGGAGGCCTTTACGGTATTTGCAGTTACTCCACTGCTAGAAGGTAACATTGCCACCTCTGTTGGGTTTTGTGAACTGTATTTTGTAGATCCATGCATCAGAGTGAAAATTTTACGATTTTTAACAGGAATCAAAAAAAAATTCCCACACTTATAGTCGCTGAAATGATGTTTTACTGTAATCTCAGCCTTCAGTGTGTCAATGTCCATGCGATTTCGCTCTTTTGTCCAAACTGCATTCACAAGGGATAATATACATTCTACAGCAACGTTGGTTCCCTGAATACAAAATGAGAATTATAGCAGTTTTTTAAGGTTGTCAAGTGATACTCCTTGCAACAACTAGCTTCCTTTTAATGTTATCGTTATTGTTACCTTCATAATTAGTTTTTTATTGACTTAGTAGCAACTTCCTATCTTAAATTAAACCAAGTCACATTAACCATTGCAGGAAGGTTTACCTTCAAAGATGCTCTGCACAGTTGGGCAGGTGATAATGCCTTCATATGCAGACTGTATAAAATGAGGATGCAAAAACTATATTACTGTGGTGGTAACTATATTTGTGTCCTACATTTTTACTGCTCATGTCACAATTCGAGGCACCAATTTCTCAAATTCCCATCAGACGTAACTGAAAGCATAAGACAAAACAAGAAATTAATAGAAAAGTAACATTAAAATGTGGTACAAATGTAGGTCCCACGGGACATAGGTTTCAAAATTGGTACTGTCCTGCTAAAAGCGAGATGTCTGGGGTCCCTAGTTTAAAGCAATGAAGCATAAACCATATCTATCTTAACAAAAATGACCGATGTTTCACTGTTGGTTAGATGCTAGCCTACTGATTCCAAGATTGTGGGTTCAAATCCGTTCCAGACCAATGGTTTTTAAGTGTGCTTAAAAATGACAGCTCCATGTCTGTAGATTCACTGGCATGTCTAAATAACTCCTGCAGGATGAAATTCCACTGCACTAGCGATGCTAATGTGAACCTGGCAATTGACAGTGTCGTTAAAGAAGAAAATAATTTTTTGTTTAACTTATGATGTTTTGCTGAATTTGAAATTGTTTTTCTCTTGTAATTCATTTGAACAGTTAGATCATATTTCAAATTTTTAGCTCAGAAAGTCTTAAAATGAGATGAAGTTAGAAAATGAAATACTGTACACTATTGAAAAGGACATTAAATAGTTTGAACTAATAACTTCTAATACTTGCATAATTTACAACAATCTTTGCTACCAAGAATGATAGCAGCCAGGAAATGATATACCAATTGTCAAGAGTTCAGTAGGATTTATTTCACTTAATATCTCTAAGGGCCTGTATTACGATCTCCTGTTAAGGTTTCGGTTAATGATTAACTGGAAGTTACTCCAAAATGTCTGTATTACAAACTTCAGTTAAGGGCTAACCAAGAGTTATTTCTGGAGTTACACTAACCGTAACCTCAAGTAGTGGTTAGTGCGTTAACTTGGAGTTTACTCGCTTTCACTCAGAAAAATGGCATGCCTCCAGTCACAATTACCTGTCGAAAGTGATTCAGAATGCGGAGAGACAATTTCGAGGAGTGGAACGAGGAAGAGTTCCGACAACAGTACAGATTGTCAAACAACACGACATCCGGCGTTTTAGCAGAGATACGACATCAAATTGAATTTACGACAGAAAGGTAAGTTTTTAGCATCTACAGAACATTATACAAGCATAGTTTTATACTCCTGACAGTCTTAGAATGAAATAAAATGAACCAACATAAATTATAAGTATATCTCAATGGTCATTGGGTTATAACCTATTATAATTGTTCTGGCCCATAATTGTAGTGGTTTGATACAATACAATGTTTTGTACAATTGTTTTTACATCAGTACCACGTTTTAATGAACATAAATTTAATAAACGGAGCATAATAAATTGCACATTTTGCGAATAGAGAATACATGGAAAACATACAATATGTATGTATAGGTACATATAAACATTCAAGAAGACGTGGAGCCTAGATCATTGTCTTCAGCTACTAAACGTTGCATTTATTCATTGTGTACATAACGATTTTGTGCTTCTTTAATGAGGACCTCAAAAAGAATCTAAAGACTGAAGCTGAAAAACCTGCATATACTACGGTAACCAAGAAAGGGAGAGCCGAATGCAAGCCAAGACAAGATGCAAATTTTGTGAGCTTCAATAGATATCAAGTTGTTGACGTGGAAGAAGAAATAGTGGAAAGTGCTGTGAATATTGAAAAGAGATACAATCCAAAGCCAGCTGGAAAGCGTAAGCGCGTGTTAATAGTAGGGGACTCAATGTTAAAATTTGCGGGTAAAGAGTGCAAGGAAGAGGGTTTTGAAGTACGATGTTTTCCAGGCATAAAAATGGACGAACTACAAGGTAAGGTAAATGACTTTCAATTGAAGGAAGCAAAGCCTGAAATGCTAATACATGCGGGCACCAATAACATCGGCAGGGGTACTAGTGCTAAAGAAATTATGGGGGAAACTATGGATATGATAAATAAAGTTAAATCCCAAACACCTGAAACTAAAATAATTATAAGTGGAGTACTACGTAGGAGAAATGTGAGCGTGGGTAGTATAGTTAAAATAAACAAAGAGTTAAACTGGTTATGCGAGAAAAAAGAATGTTTGTTTGTAGATGGTAATTTTTGGTTAAGTGACAATGATATTGGTAGAGATGGTGTACACTTAAATAGAAAGGGGTCACAAAAATTTGGAAATTTAATGTGTGATGTTATCTATTCTCTCTTAAAGGGAAACTAGAGAACAAAGTGGTGGATGGTAAAAAATATAAAAACAGGGAAAATGGTAACTTTTACCTAATGCATCAAAATGCTCAGTATGCATCCAACAAAATAAGGGAACTTGAAATTATGTTAAGTGAATGTAAACCTAATATTTTGGTGTTGACAGAACATGGGTTTAATAAAAATCAGATTAAATACTCTAAGTTAGTAAACTATGAGCTAGCAGCAAGCTATAGTAGGCAATCTCATTAGGGTGGTGGGGTAGCAATCTACATAAAAAGTGGAATAAATTTCACAGTACTTGACTGGGTTGAGGAATTCCAATCAGAAATGGTGTTTGAGGTAGCAGGAATAAAAATACAAATAAAAGATTAATCATATCTGATTATTGGACTATACAGGTCGCCAAGAACTAAGGTTAATGAGTTCATAAAGAGCCTGGATAATTTTCTAAACAGAACCTGTATAAATAAGAAAAACATAATAATTATGGGTGACTTAAACATAAATTCTTGTGAAAATACAGGGGACTATAAAAGTTTAAATGATATATTAAGAAGTTATAACCTACAAGATGCCGTTAGACAGCGAACAAGAATCACACCTACTTCATCCACTGCTATAGATTATGTAATTAGCAATCTAGCGCAGGACAGTTATAAAGTGAAAGTAGAGGAGTTTTGTATTTTGGATCATTGTGCTCAAATATTGACAATATCAGGAAGAAATATAATCCCGGAAAAAAATATATATATAACAAAAAGACAAACTAATGAAAATAACCTAATGTGGCTTCAGGAAAGCCTAAACCAAGAAGATTGGAGGTTAGTATATAGTGTAAAGAAAGTAAAAAAAATAGGAATACAAGGTCCAATGTTTTCATTGCTATGTCATTTACTAACACAACGCTTTATTGCAACCAGATATGGAAGAAACATATCTAAATGCAAACAAGTACACCGTGGCTTACCACAAGGCGCAGTGCCCAGCACAACACTTTTTAATACATTTATTAATGATCTGCCACAACAAATATAAGAATCAGGTGTGAAGTGTGCACTATTTGCTGATGATTTAGTAATGTGGACTTCAAAACCAAAAAGCAAAAGTACAGAACTAGAAAAAACCATGCAACAATCCTTAACCAACTTACAGAGGTGGACCAAAGAAAATTTAATGACTGTTAATACAACAAAATCAAACTACCAAATCTTTTCACTAAGAAAAAAACCACTAAAAATAAAACTAAATTTTGAGGGTCAACAATTACCAGAAACAAAGCAAGCAAAGTATTTAGGAGTTACATTTGATACCAAACTTACATGGACCAAACAAATAGAAAATGTAATACAAAGAGCAGAGAGGCACCTTTCACTGTTAAAACGTCTAACAGGAATGAAGTGGGGATGTTCCAGAGCAACGCTTAACACAACATACAATGTATATATCAAACCGTTATTTACTAAACTGCAGCGAAGTTCTTGTAACAGCAAACACAAAAAAAATTCAAATCTTTCAAAACCAAAGTCTGAGATTAATTACAGGTGCTACCAAAACCACACCAATAGCAGCTATGGAAATACTAACCAACCAATACCCCATTGAATATGAAATAGAAAAAGCGGCTCTTATTCAACACGAAACGTTGATCAGACTTTTAGTTTCCCTTCTAAACACACGTGTTACCAAATCAAATCTGTGCATTATCAAGGAACCTAAGATTTAGGCAACCATATAAAATATAAAACTGATGATAATGAAGTGTTTAAAATAGTGGAGCATATCAATAAACTGAAAAACTATGTCGATATGTAAGAGCATATTTTGCTCCAGCTTACTTGTAATAATTAAGGAAGTATTGTATTCCACCCAAAAATTGAAAGTCGAGATTTCACTGCAAAGATATGTTTTGAGGGCCTCTGAATCCAAAAAGAGCATTTTTCGAAAAAGGTCTGTGTGTGTGTGTGTGTGTGTGTGAGTGAGTGAGTGAGTGAGGGAGTGAGCGAGCGAGTGTGTGTGCGTGTGTGTGTGTGTGTGTGTGTGTGTGTCAGTCTGAGGACAGTATAACTCAAAAATGAAAAGTTGGTTAAAAACCAAGTTGGTATTTAAGTTTAATGTCTTTCATGGATGTGACACGAAGATTTTAAAGAAAATTGCACCACCCTAAACTACCCTTTACATGCAAGCTTTTTCGAACATTTAAATTTTCTTGAATATGGCTCTAAAGATTTTTATTAAAATGAGATATGTTTAAGATATTTGTATGACAAATGAAATGTATATTTTGAATTTTCTGGCTATAGCCTATACAGTACTGTTCATTCTGGATGACTTTTGCATAACTGGTAAACCATTAGAGAGACCAAGTTTTACTGTAAAAAATCTAGATCTTGCGAAAACACACAATTTATGTCCAAATTAACTTTTTTGTACAATGAACCATTTTGGAGATATTCCTTGTTATTTATGCAAGTTTTGGAAAACTTAAACTTTCGTCAAATAGAACATCGTTATTAATTTTTTATTTGAGCCATGCAAAGAGAAGAATCCCAAAGCTTTGAAAGATTTGACTGCCTCTCAAAGCCTACTGTATTCTCATATTCCCTTTGTACATACAAGAAAATAATTTCTGTAAATGTTTATCTCAACTAACACAAAGAAGATAAAGAAATAGGAGTTTCTAGGAATGGTTAGTTGAAGAACAGAGAAAGTAATGCGAGTGCAACACACCAGATTTTTGAAGAATGTTCAGATGCACACACTCACACAGAATAAGCTTGGTAGTTGAGTTCAGTATCTTGCAGGAATGCGACACAAACATTTTGAAGAAAGTCCCCCCTTCCTCCATCTTGAAATACCTGTTACATGTACTTCCTTTTTAAAAAAAGTTCGACTTTCTTAAAAATGGCTCCTAAGATTGTTATTAAACTATTATTTGAGCCTTGTATAACTGGTAAACTGGAAGAAGACAAAATATTATTACTCAAAAAACAAAGATCACATTTTAAACTTACAAGTTATGTGAAATAGTTTTTTGTGCTCCTAGCCATTTGAAATATTCCTAGTTATTGGTTTGAATTTTCAGATACATTTTTTTAAAGCTCATCTCCTTAGTGCAGTAGTAGCACTGCTGCTTACCAAGTGGAAGACCCTGGTTCAAGTCCTGGTACCAGTTTGGGGATTTTCTGCTGCTGGGAGACCTGGTTTGGTTTGCACTCTACCTCATTATGTCCCTGAAGGCCCAATGGACGAGTTACCTGATCAAGAGGTAGTGGCTCCTAGCTGTGAAGAGAGCATAACCGGCTGGGAGGGCCTGAGGTGTTGACCATGTCCCACCCTCCAGTTCTGCACTCTGCTCATGACACCTGCAGTGGACATAGACAGGGGACACAGTGCCTGGGCAGTTGACTTTGGCCCAGTAACTGTTGTTTTGCTGAGGTTTAGTTTAGTCATAGTTTTCTTAACTGGGAAGTTGATACTCATACTTTTTTCTAGTCTTCTAGAGAGAATGGAATTTCAGAGCCATCATGTAGTAATGACCTCTTTAAAAATCTATTGCTTCATCAACTGTCTTGTGACAAAATGTGTAAATGTGAATAAAATTTTATCTCGACTTACATTGATTAACAAGTTTTTATAATATGAGTTTGTAAAAAAAGTGATAAAAGAATAAAAATGTTTTAAACGTGGTACAGCGTGCCAACTAATGCGTGCCCTCATAACCCCTGCCCTAGGTTGCACACACACTACTGCAGCGGCCTGCACCTCTGGAACCACAGTAGCCACAACCTGCTGCACAGAAAAACAGCAGACCTAAGAAAACTGTTCTCGGTGACCTAAGGATGGTCACCATATGGGGTGTTCCCCAACCTTAAAGACTAGAAAATGTAAATTGTTAGATATAAGCACATGAAAATTGTAGCCTGTAAGCCAGGCCCAATGTACCGGCACCAGGCCAAATGCTTTTAGTAAAGGAAACTGGGAACTAACTTCAATTGCCCTGAGGATGGTGGCAGAGTTAATCACTGAAAGCTTGGGCAGTTACTCAAATTTGATCTGGGTGTTAGCCCGAGTGTATCTAAACCTTCTGTGGGCTAACTTGGCTCGAGGATCATAAAAGTATCAAGTCGCTTTCACCAGCAAGTTAGGGGTGGGGGCAGAAAACATATTTTGCTGTCACAAGCGTCGAAAGTCCACCTCTCAGTTTGTCTTGTGTGGTGTTCAGTGTCGGACTACTTCATGGTGAGTGCAGATGACAGAGCTATTGCTATGTGTTCACAGTCCACCACTTATTGGATGGAGGGGATCGAGCCTCTCCCATCTTCCCCATAACACCAACGCCAGAGGGGTGAGTAGTTGCTTCTCTTTTCAACATCTCTCTTTCTTTAAGCTCGAGCCAAGATAAACCACACAGGGTATAGCTAGCATCAGTGTATGCAGTTACATCTGCTATTGTGACTACCAGATTGTATTGTGCGTATAAAACCTAACCCTAACCTAAACTCCCATGAATCGGATACCTAAACTTATATGTTCATCTATACGTACATGAATTATAATTATCACTTTGATCACGCGCTTTGGTATGGTGTTTGTCAGTTCTTGGCAGTGTTCTTAGCCCTCTATTGGCTGCTTTTACAAAATGCACAGTGGCATCTGCAGAGATACTCGGAAATCACGAAGATGACATTGGGCCAAATGCGAACCACTTATTCAACTTTGCCAAGTTTCTGATTCACGGGAGGTTAGGTTAGGGTTAAAAGTATATTTTTGTTTGTTAACAACGCTAGGATCCCATCAGCACAGCTGGTGTGTCGGAATTTTGTACCGCAGTTCTTTTACAGACAACTACCTAACCCACTGAGCCACCCAAACCGACAGATTAGCTTAAGATGTATGAGTGTGTCCCCTTAATTTGGTTATGATACAATCCCTCAAGAAGAACAAACACAAAACATTGCCAATTCAGTGGAATTTGTTTCTCATTTAGGTAGGCAGTTCCCATCTGCACACTCAGTAACTGGAAGGTAGCATGTATGTTGTCCTTATGTCATTATTTTCCTGTAAAAGAAAACATAAAAGGGGCAGGGGGGGAGGTGAGGGTGTGTTCGAGGCTCTCCAAGAACCAGCATTGGCTCCAAGCAATGTCCTAAGGTAACTACATAATTATATTTCACTTTTATCAATATTTAATATGTGGCTATAGGTGATAAAGTATAACCGACGAAATTTTGTCTGAACTATGAAGACAATAGCCCACGAAGTGTCTGCAGAGTGCATAATAAGAACTATACTAATAACTGGACTAATTATGTTAGGAGTTACTTTTAGACTTGATGTTAGAACTTCTGGAACCTATGAGTCACCCACACTTTTTACGATGCTTTCTTTTATCATAAAATTATGATGATATGACAACAAAACATGCCATCTTGCCTCTATAGCACATGTGCAGAAGTGAGTGCAAATCTAAGGACGGAGTAAAGTCTGATAGATTGGCAAGGTTTTAAACTATATGTGACTTTTCCAATAAAAAGTCCTCATTCCAACTCCTCATTTACACCTTGCACATAAGCCGTTATTTTCCCATCCAGGATAATTGGGATTTAGCTTTATAGATCCTACGGCCATGCTTTGTGATCTAGGGCTCTCAATCTGCAGGCTATGCTTTGTCGCTTAAGGGGACAGTCAAGTGAAAATCTTAAATTCCATGTTTTTAAAGATAGAGCTTTGAAATTTGGTATAGACATTTCTTTTGCTTGAGGTAATCACTCTGCAAAATTTCAGTCTTGTACTCCAATTATTTTCTGTTTTATTAATATTTTAATTAAGAATTTAATTGTTTTATATAAAATGCTCCTTGCAGAACAGTTTTTATATTTCATGTCCAAAATTTGGCCAACATGTTCTTAATGCACATACAAATAAAGTTTGGTCTGGGTTTTGCTGTGTTAGGAAAGCATAAAGCACAATAAGTTTTTTTATCTGCAATTTTTAATTTTGTTTAAAATAAGTCATACTTTTAATATTTATTGTCACATAAATACTCAACTAATTCTCATCCAAATCCAGACCAAATTATAAAACATAGGTTCTGAGGAGCTTATATTTAAATTTTCAGAACAAGCTGGCCAAAATTGCTCTGCAAGGGACTTTTTATGCGAGGAAAAATGTAGTTTTGAGAAACAGATATAAAATTGAATTGATTGCACTCACCACTAAAACTGCCCTGTACCATATGTTTCACCTTCCACCTTCTTCTTCATCTCCTCACATGATGTTTTCAGCATCTTAGCCCTCTTCTTTTGTTCTTTGCTCTTCTGGTCACTCCTTCTCTTACTCTGTACAATGTTTCAAAGTGGCATAAACAGCACTCTTCATCTCTGAAACATTAGTAATATTACTTATTATTGCATTCCTGTAATAATGTGTTAATTTTAAAATGGTACTTTCCTTCAGGCTGCCATCTTTCCGACCACCTAAAATCACACATTTAGTGCACCATTCTTTTACAGTATTCCTAAGAGCAGTACCAACTCTCTTTGCAATATGATCTACACATTCCTCTTTTTCTATATAAATGTCTGGTCCATACAACTTTATGTCATTTATATATGACCATGTGCATGAATAGCCATCAGAGAGCATGCTGGTGTATCGCATATCACATTCTGATATTGATCGTTGCCACACAATTTTGCCTATTTCTTTATCCACACTATTTGGTGACATGTCATCGTTCTTTTGACATTTACCTGCTTTCTGGTGCTGAGAATACCATTCCTTAAATTCAGTCGAGGCTTTGCCAAAGTGCTTAGAATATATCATACACCCTAAACAAAATTTAGACGATACTTCATAATCAACAACAATGCCAGTAAGAGTGTCAATTATGAACCCAACTCCATAATTTGACTTGTGGCCTCGCCTCATTCACGTACCATCGAAGGAGACACTTATGTCCAATAATTGAGATGCTCCGACAAAATTATTTATTTCTTCATGTTCATCGCACACTGCCACCCTAGCCATATTCAGAATTTCCAGTTTCATTGTTTTGCCTTCTTCTAAAATTACATTCAAGTGGCTTGTAAATGATTGTTTACTCAATTTACTTATACCCATGTGAATTGAAAATTTCTCTAGACTACTATAACCTTTCCCCATATTAGCAAATGCTTCTACAGCCCTTCTGTTTACTAAGAATGGGGCTCCTGTATACTTCTGTAGGAACCACTTTACAATGGGTACATTGCACAGGTAGCTTACTACAGAGTTCAAAGCTTTCAGTAATGTGAATTATGACTGATTTAGTTTTACAATCTTTGCACAGAAGGTCCTTTACTAGCTCTTGAAAGACAGAATTATGCACTATAATGAAATTAATTAATATGCCTGTCAGTTCTGGGCATAAATTCAGAAAATGCTGCTAACTTCTTTTCTGAAGCTGTAGGTATGACTTTATTTGTATGCTCAGAATAGCTTTCATTATTGCACTTATCAGATTGTGAAACAGTAACACCAGGACATCCTGGATTCACAGATTGCATTTTGTTGTATACAGTCAAACCTGCTAATTTCTTCTTTGAGGGCCTTTTCTTGGGAATCCTACTACTCCGTGGTGATTTTAATTGTTGCATTTTGCAACAAACCATTCAGGCACTGACAGTTCACAAATAACACAAGGAAAGCACAACACAAACTTTTGTTTTGGTGCTGTGTACACGTGGTTTACACCGCCAAGTTTATAAACATAAACTCATGGAGGAAGCCATTGTGTACATACTAAATCAACACATACGCTCTTATTACAATATTTCTATGGATAAAATATAACTTAGCAAGTTTATAAACCACAACAACATTCGAAATTAGCGTTAACTTTGTGCCAACCCATGTTCTTTTCTCTATCTTTGCATACTTCTATATATTTCATTAATTTCTGAATGGTTCATTGCTAATTTGACTCTGAATGTAAACAGATGATGTGGAAACAGGTTAGCCAACTACGCGGTACTTTCAAATACTTCACCTCCGATCAAAATTATAATCGGAAACAAACATTGATTTGAAGAAAGGGGCGTGCACCAGTGCACAGGGCAACGAGCCATATGGGAGCCTGCTGTGGGTTCTCGGGAACAGTTTGGTAGGTATACAACAAGCAACTCCTTGCTGAACTACCAAGAAGGTAGCTCAGCAAGCAGTTGCTTGCGAGATACTATTCCATTTGCAGCTTCCTTAAAGCACTACTTGGGACTTTTGTACCGATGAACATGCTCTCCATGCCCCCAAACCGTAAACATCTCATCATAAGTAATACCACCCTCTCTCTATCCTCTGCATGCTATTAATTCTGTTTCCTAATATGTGATTATTTGGCAACTATTATAAGATTTACCACTAGAACACGAATTATTATATATCTAATACTCCATAAAGTTACCTATGTTGCCATCTCTGTATTTTCTCTCAAAGTTCTTCTTCTTCTTGTTCTTCTTCTTCTTCTTCTTCTTCTTCTTCTTCTTCTTCTTCTTCTTCTTCTTCTTCTTCTTTTTATTTTACGACGCTCTTGAATACAAATACTTATTCATTTAGCGTCCTCCTCCAATGTTTGTACTAAATGACTAATTTGTCAATTTAGCATCCTTTAATATTTTAAATAAGCTGCTTTTTTGAGTACTATACTTTAAGAGTTTAATTTTACATTTCCTAATATGTTTAATAATTGTGTGGAATACTAATTTTGGATTATAATTTAATAAATTTGTTATTTTAATAGGTCCCAGTATGCCCAAATTGTATATAGAACTTAGAAACTCATTGATTTCATTCTTATATAAGTTGCAACCTTATAATGTATGCTCTTAAGTTTCCATATTCACCGCAACTGCAGTAGGGAGAGTCTTTCTTCTTCATCTTAAACAAAAACGCAGGGTTTAGTGCAATATTAAGCCTCATTTTGATTATGTTGCACAAGTGTTGTCTAGGATAGTATATATGTTTGAACCAAGGATTATAATTTTTGTTATTTATCCAATCGTCTTCAGGATGTTCCTTTAACCATTGTGAAGTTGTTTTACTCAGAGGTCTCCATCTAGGGGATATGCGAATAACGACCACAAGGTACCCAAGCTGAGCAGAACATTACTTCCACTCACTGGTGTTTTGCTCCTCACTGTAACTTTTCTGTCTGACCTTACCTTGGTCATCTCTTGTTCTCTTCCGACTCCGATGCTATTAGGGTTCCCGAGGGCTAGGGAGTCTTTATTTTCCCAACCTCTCCATTTCTCTATAAAATCTTAACCCCTAACATGCTGACCTGTCATGGCATGTAATACGTCCTCTGATTGGTGATCAGAGGATGTGGTCGGTGAATTTATTTTGATAATTCTCCCGGTCAGGTCGGTGAGACCCGTAAACCAACGACAGGTGTGGTCCTCCAGACATTCTGGGGGTTGTGAGAGAGCGATGTGACCGCCAAAACATAAAAATATGGTGCTCTCTAAAAAGAGGTTACTATTACTGCTATTGCTCTCTTCAATATCATCAGTGAAAAATATTGGAGAGCAAGAGGGTTAATGACTTCATTGTCAGAAATCCAGCATTAGCTAACAACAACTTTTAATATGATGAAAGATATCTTTAGGTGGTAATTGTACATTTATTTTTTCTTCTATCTTTCTTGCTTGTTTGGCCAATGCCTGCTTTCATATTTCCTTCATATTTCAGAACCTGTGTTAGTACCATGTCTATCAGTGTTGCCAATTTAGTTTTTTTTATAACTAAATCTAGCGTTTTCGAAAGAGTAATGTTACAACATTTTGGCTTTAGCTATTAGCTACATGTTTGGCTATGACAATTTTAAGTTTAGCTTTTTTCTAGCTTCTTTGTGTACTAAATAATGACTACATTAATAAAGGAACCATTTAGGGGACATCGCTTCTTACATTCGAGCCCCGGATCCATATAGTAGATGCAATAATAACACGTGTCAAGGTCAAAACTCCAGGTAAGTCCCTTACAATCGAAATATTATGCTCAATTTGCACACGGCATTGACCGATGCGTCTTGAGCAGTGTATTAACATTCTTCTCTCGGTGAGACTGCTCGATCGGAAATATACTAAGTTGTATACTCTGTTCATCAAGAGATTAGAGGAGATATAAGCAAAGCACCGGTTTGTATCACTCCGCGGCCACGTGCTTCCACAATGACGCAACACAGTTACCTACCACTACGCGTAGGTATAATATGCATTTTACACTACTAAAATGATATATTTACTTGATCCAAATAACATATAGCACGTGGAAATTAACTGCTACTTACGTCTTCTCTGTCCACAATAACACTTTTTCATTTCCTGCTCACAATCTCGAAACCAATCTCCAAAGCAGCTTGTGGAGGGAAGTTCGTTTTAAATCTGGAAGATCGGGATCATAGTTAACTGCCAACAGCACTTCGTTTAAGGTGGAGGTTCATTGTTAACAAAGAACTGGTGAAATTTTCGACGGATTGCAGATCTCACACTCACAAATTCGTCGCAAACTACATCCACCATTTATCTGGCATGTGGTCGCTTTTTACCGGTATCTTCACCAACTGACGATTTTTCGTTGTGTGTACTGTAAATATTTGCAACTGACACACCGGTAAACTCGGATGTTAATTTCATCACGTCTTTGTTAGCAAGTTCGGGATATTTCTCGCAGAACTTGTTAAATACGTTCAATATTATGTCTTTTAACCACTTCAAAACGGTTTTCCGCGCTTATGTTTTACAACACTCACTTGTTCTGCCATGTTACTTTCATACTGAATAATGCACGCGCAGAATGAATTAGGCTGGTTACAGATTCACTTAACTGCGTGTTCTTACACTTTAACTATGCTTAGTACACTTAGTTCATGCTTTAGCAAACATTAAGTGACATTTCAGACCTCAGTAAGAGTATTTCTTCAAGGGACTATTTACACGGCGAAAGCGTCAAGAGGGCGCGCTGTGGTCAAAACGCACGTGGCTTTGTTTACGTCTCCTCTAATCTCTAGATGAACAGAGTATAATTGACTTGTGCTTTCAAAGGGGTGTATAAGTTCGTATGCTTTCTGTTGGGTGTGAAATCAGTAAACAGAGTTGTTCTGAATACTTTTTTTTTCGTACTGAAATAGCAAAATGCCACCGAAGTATACACAGGAGTACAGACGGGAGTGGGAACCTATGGAGGAGTTTAAGGGTTGGCTTCAACCAGTTGTTAATGACAAAACAAGAGCGTATAGCAAATATTGCAGATGTGAAATCAATTCCAAGTTAAGTGATTTGAAAGTTCATGCTAAAAGAGATGAACACAAAAGTTTTCAGATCCCTTTCTAAATAAGCGGCCAGAAAGTAATATATTTCAGTCCTACATCCACTTCATTAGGGATACATGAACCAGCAGAAGCCAAGCTGGCTATGTTTGTTCCTTGCTATCATGTGATCATTTATCCAAACTTTGTAAAAGTGCTTTTGCAGACAGTAAACATTCTGGCATCCATTTACATAGTACCAAATGTAGCGAAACAGTAAAAAATGTGCTAGCACCTCACTTTCTTAAACCAAACAGCAAGTGCTGTTATTCCTAATAGTTTCCAGAAAGTGTACTTATAATGATGGGCACCAAGGATAATTATTCAACAGCAGCTAGCACTTCCTCAGCGGAAACTAATACAGAGCCGGACAAGGAGGAGGAAGAAGAAGAACTATCTTTTGAGAATCTATAGGTGAGTGATTATGTGCATTAATGTTTAGCTTTTTATATAGCTATTTTGAACTACTATTTAGCTATTTTTTGGCGTCTTTCTATCTTCCATTTAGCTTCTTTCTGTCGACATGAGTTGGCAACACTGATGTGTATGAAATAGAGCAAACATGTGTTCAATACGGGATATTTGCAACTCCTATATTCAGGTGGGTCTCCATTTCCCCCCCCTATTCTGCATTTTGTGGCTGTATTTTGTAGCTAGTTCTGGAAGTGGTAAAATGATTATTTTTAAGCACTTGCACTTCTTACGTTGTATTATAGGCAGTTTCTAAAGTAATTAATTTCTTTAAACTCCTTGCTAGAGTACGAGAAGTATTACATTCTATTCTAAACCTTAAATCAATTTTTCACCAGAAATAAGACACGTTTTGTGTTATCTTGAATAAACAAATAAAGAAAGAAAATCATTTTCAAAGTGTATAGACTTTGTAGCTTTCTAGCTGTGGCACGAACTTCTCCCATTTTAAACTACCCTTTCCATGAAAGAGTTTCTGCTGGTGTTTATTTCCTTGAAACCGACCTTTACTATTTTTATATCAGTGGCATATATGTGATATTAGCATAACCTATACAACGTATATATAGTAGAACCCCGCTAATCCAAACTCCGCAAATCCGAAATTCCAAAATAAATAAGTAAAAAATAAAATAAGTAAATAAATAAACAAACAAACAAATCAATAAATAAATAAATAAATAAGTGAGTAAGTGAGTGAGTAAGTGAGTGAGTGAGTGAGTGTGGGAGGGAGGGAGGGAGGGAGTGAGGGAGTTAGTGAGTAAGTGAGTAAGTGAGTAAGTGAGAACGTGAGAACGTGAGAAAGTGAGAAAGTGAGCAAGTGTGAAAGTGATTCAGTGAGTAAGTGAGTCAGTGAGTAAGTGAGTCAGTGAGGAAGGGAGGAAGGGAGTGAGTGAGTCAGTAAGTCAGTGAGTCAGTGAGAAAGTGAGAACGTGAGAAAGTGAGAAAGTGAGCAAGTGAGTAAGTGAGTAAGTGAGGAAGTGAGGAAGGGAGGAAGGGAGGAAGGGAGTGAGTGAGTGAGTCAGTAAGTCAGTGAGTCAGTAAGTCAGTGAGTCAGTGAGTCAGTCAGTCAGTGAGTCAGTAAGTCAGTAAGTCAGTGAGTCAGTGAGTCAGTGAGTCAGTATGTCAGTAAGTGAGTGAGTCAGTGAGTCAGTAAGTCAGTGAGTCAGTCAGTCAGTGAGTCAGGGAGTCAGTCAGTCCGTGAGTCAGTGAGTCAGTCAGTGAATCAGTGAGTCAGTGAGTAAGTCAGTCAGTGAGTCAGTGAGTCAGTAAGTCAGTGAGTCAGTGAGTCAGTCAGTCAGTCAGTCAGTGAGTCAGTAAATCAGTGAGTCAGTGAGTCAGTGAGTCAGTCAGTCAGTGAGTCAGTGAGTCAGTCAGTCAGTCAGTGAGTCAGTGAGTCAGTGAGTCAGTGAGTCAGTAAGTCAGTGAGTCAGTGAGTTAGTGAGTCAGTCAGTCAGTGATTCAGTCAGTCAGTGAGTCAGTGAGTCAGTCAGTGAGTCAGTGAGTCAGTCAGTGAGTCAGTGAGTCAGTGAGTCAGTGAGTCAGTCAGTCAGTCAGTGAGTCAGTGAGTCAGTCAGTCATTGAGTCAGTGAGTCAGTGAGTCAGTTAGTCAGCGAGTCAGTAAGTCAGTGAGTCAGTGAGTCAGTGAGTTAGTGAGTCAGTCAGCCAGTGAGTCAGTCAGTCAGTGAGTCAGTCAGTCAGTGAGTCGGTGAGTCAGTGAGTCAGTGAGTCAGTGAGTCGGTGAGTCAGTGAGTCAGTGAGTCAGTAAGTCAGTAAGTCAGTGGGTCAGTGAGTCAGTAAGTCAGTGAGTCAGCAAGTCAGTGAGTCAGTGAGTCAGCAAGTCAGTGAGTCAGTGAGTCAGTCAGTCAGTGAGTCAGTGAGTCAGTGAGTCAGTCATTCAGTGAGTCAGTAAGTCAGTGAGTCATTGAGTCAGTGAGTCAGAGAGTCAGTCAGTGAGTCAGTGAGTCAGTGAGTCAGTCAGTCAGTCAGTGAGTCAGTCAGTCAGTCAGTGAGTCAGTGAGTCAGTCAGTGAGTCAGTCAGTGAGTCAGTTAGTCAGTCAGTCAGTGAGTCAGTCAATGAGTCAGTCAGTGAGTCAGTCAGTCAGTCAGTGAGTCAGTCAGTGAGTCAGTGAGTCAGTCAGTGAGTCAGTGAGTCAGTCAATGAGTCAGTCAGTGAGTGAGTCAGTCAGTCAGTGAGTCAGTCAGTGAGTCAGTGAGTCAGTCAGTGAGTCAGTGAGTCAGTCAGTGAGTCAGTGAGTCAGTCAGTCAGTCAGTGAGTTAGTCAGTGAGTCAGTGAGTCAGTGAGTAGGTGAGTAAAGTAAGTAAAGTAAGTGAAGTAAGTAAAGTAAGTAAATAAGTAAAGTAAGTAAAGTAAGTAAATAAGTAAAGTAAGTAAAGTAAGTAAAGTAAGTAAAGTAAGTGAAGTAAGTAAAGTAAGTAAATAAGTAAAGTAAGTAAAGTAAGTAAATAAGTAAAGTAAGTAAAGTAAGTAAAGTAAGTAAAGTAAGTAAATAAGTAAAGTAAGTAAAGTAAGTAAATAAGTAAAGTAAGCAAAGTAAGTAAATAAGTAAATAAACAAATAAATGAACGAACGAACGAACGAGTGCGTGAGTGGGTGAGTGAGTGAATGAACGAACGAACGAATGAACAAATGAATGACTAGATATAATACTTTCCAAAAAATGCGTTTTTGTATGCACGGATTCTCAAATACTCTAATTCCTGTAAATTATTGATATCGAGTTTTTGTATGGAGTACATTACTACCTCTACTTGCTGCATGTAGATAGTGGAGTAAACCTGAAATATATTGAGGTTAAACTCTGTAGCAGTTTTAATTTAAGTATTTTTCTTGCTTATTTAATCTTCCCCCGCAATGCTGCGCGATTTGTAGCTGTTTTAAATTTATATTTGCCAGTTGAACTAGACGCCACCGGGGAGATTCGAAATGATAGGAACCCTGCCCTTTGCTATGTCAGGTCTCGTAGATCCACCGCCATCTGTCTCGTTTCGCTTCAACGCATCGCCCCACCCCGGACCGTGACCTTGCCATAGTAACAAATGAACTGTGAGCAAATGAGCTGTAGAATTTGGCTATCCTGTGTGCTGCAATTGTTTCTTAGCAGCTGCCTTTCTCAGCATTGCGAGACTTGCTTTTAAACCTCCAATTACGGTTTAATTAATTTGATTTACCTCCGTTCATATTTTTTGTGACATTTGTCTACCACGTAGTAGTTTTTACTTTCTATACTACGTATAGAAAGTAGGGGAAGTATTGCATTCCACCCACATTTCACCGGAAATGTTTTGAAACCCCCTGAATCCAAAAGAACAGTTCAAGAAAAAGGTCCATCTCTCTCTGTGTGTGTGTGTGTGTGTGTGTGTGTGTGTGTGTGTGTGTGTGTGTGTGTGTGTGTCTGTCACTCTGTGAACAGTATAACTGAAACAAAGCGTCAGTTAAAAACCAAAGTTGGTATTTCAGTTTAATATTTTTCAAGGATGTAACACAAAGATTTTGAAGAAAATTCTTCCACCGTAAACTGCCCTTTACATGGATAATGTTTCGAAAATGTTTGCATAACTGCTAAACTGTAAGAGGTAGACCAAATCTTGCTGTACAAAAAATGTAAGTGTTGCTAAAACACACAAGTTATGTCTGTATACATTTTTGTGGAGCGAGCCATTTCAGAGGTATTCGTTGTTATTTGTGTGAGTTTTTGCAGCACATGTATTTTTCTCAAATGGAAGGTCGTTATTCACTTTTTATCCGTTTAGCAAAGAGGCCGGAATTTTAAAGCTTTAAAATATTACAATGTCACTCAAAGCCTACTGTATTCTAATATTCCCCTTGCATCTACAAGGAAATAAGCAATAAGATAATTTGTACAAATGTTTATCTCAACTTACATGAAGAAGATACAGGACTAAGAGTTTGTAAGAATAGTTGGTACAGGAGTAGAGAACGTCACGTGAGTGCAACATTTCAGGTTTTTGATGGGTGGTGGACGAAGCGGTGTCAAGGCGGATTTTTTCTCCGGGTTCTCCGGTTTCCCCCTCCACTGATTCCACAATTTGTTCATTCATCGATTTCACCAGCATTTCATATCATCCTCGTCCAACATAAGGGGAGGGTAATCAGGTAAAAAAAAAAAAAAAAAAGAAGAATCCTCTCTACCCCCTAGAAATATAATCTTGTAAGGTCCCTATAGTATTCCTGTTAACACATGAATAATCACCTAGTATTTACACTAATTTAACGAAACGAAATAAAGATTTTCAACGAGTGCACTTGCTCTTTGGTCCTACAGTTATTTAATAAGAGGATCCACAGATATAACGTACTAAAGCATAATCTCTGACATCAATATGCAATAAAATAAGGGACAATTGGTATATGTAAACATTCTGTGCTACCTGACTACCAAGTTAAGGGGTGGTTATAGGCTGGTTTGGGTCAAAAATACCAATTGTGTGTTTTTTGTTGATTTCGCAAGTTTAACCCTTATTTTATCATAATCTAGCCTTTGAACCCCTAAAAGCTTGCCAGAAGCGTTTTTTAAAATAAATTTAACTATCCAAGGGCAGAAATAAACAAAAATAATTATATATCTGTTAATGTTTAAAAAAAAATCTCGAAATAACATATATGTGGTATAAAAAGTCAGTACGTTTAAAATAAGCATTGATTTATATGTATACAAAATTTCATACTTCTAGAGTGAATAGTTTCTCTGAAAAGTGGAGTTAAACTTCTTAAAATTAACATTGCAGGCACAGAGCTTACAACTTCTCTTAATTTTGATTGAGGTTTTTCTCAAAATTATTTTTCTACATACATTTGCCCCATTTTCTCAGGAACAACTTATTCTACAGTAATTGCACTTTTACCACTCATTTCTGGGTTATCTGTGGTGGTACTGACCTTTTCTTGTAACAATATCGTTAAAATCATGGTTGCTAGAAATTTTTTATTAAAAGCTGAGTGAAAAAAATATATTTATTATAATTATTTTAAAAATATGAATCAACATATCTGTGTAATATAAAACAGTCCGTATAATAAGAAAGCTTTGATTTATGTGTGCACCAAATTTCACACTTCTAGAGCAAAATAGTTTCTCTGAAAAAAATTAACATTACAAGGATAAAACTTACAACCCCCTCTTAAGCTTCTGAAAATGGCACATTTGCTTCAACCAATGAGAAAAATATATGTTTTTTTCACTTGTTAATAAGTATGTGTTGGGAAATTTCTTATGTTGAGTCTTCTCTCTTTCTGTAATTATTTAGAATGCGCTACTAATGATCTTGGTTACAACATAGAGAGGAAACACAACGAAACTGTCCGCCTGTGGTGCCGTAGTAGTAAAAGCGGGCGTTAAACACTACAAAACAACAACAACGAAACTGTCTTACATATGGGCAAGGGTGTGTAATCCATGGAAGCAAGGGAAGCATTGCTTCCACTTTAATTCTTGGCAATAAATGCATTTCTGTATTTTCATTAAAGTTATCGTTGTGGAAAATATAGCGATTCCATGCTCAAACAATGCGCAGGAATTGATTACCAGGAGAAATGCTTGCCAGTAGTTTTCTGGAACACCGATAGATGGCATGGAGTGTTCCCTAAAGTTTAATATGTCAATACAATCTCGTTTTGAGAAGCGAGTTATTTCTTTCTTATTGCCTTCCCGTGCATAATTCGGGTTACTGCTTCTTAGGGGGGTGGGGGGTGGGGGGGGGGGGGAAGAAGACCAAGTTAATTACTGCATAAGTATTATAAAAGAATTATGGTGCTGCATACAAACGCTGTTATAGGCAACTCTGATTGCAGTTATTTTGAGCACCTTCTGTCTTCACATTTGCTAAATAATGATCATCAGGGCTCGGATGTTTATGGCCTAAAATGTTAGAAATATGCAAGCACTTATCAGCAAAAAAATTAGAAAATATGACGATAAATATTACCTACATTTTTGGGGTGCATTTTTGAAAACTACAAAAATTTAACGCTGTTTAAATTAATATTGTATTGAAAATCTATTTTAAAAACTTGCATACTCAATAATAAATTAATAATATTCATTATATTGTTGCATTTTGACTTTATTTAATTGTTCACTCCAGAGCCAACCCTCAGCCCTGCACAGAATGAAAATAATGTCACAGTTTGAAGAGCGATCAGAAAGAAGAATTACAGTAGCAAATTACAAACATTTTAAATTTTTTAAAAATGAACGATCTTCTATTTGCACGCAATATTGTAACAGGGAAAAGACCTCCTAATATTACAGACAAGAATTAGGAGATGTGAAAAATCGTGTTTGGGACGACTGCAAGCACATATGCGAAGCTAGAATAGAAATATAATAAAAAATCTGATGTTTTGCACTCACATTACTTTCTCTACTCTCGTATTAACCATTCTTACAAACTCTTATTCCTATATCTTCTTCGTGTTTGTTGAGATAAGTATTTGAAGAAATTATCTCATTTGCTTGTTTTCTTATAGGTGGAAGGAGAATATGGGAATACAGTAGACTTTGAGCGATAGTCAAAATTTTGAAAGCTTTCAAATTCTGTTCTCTTTGCACGGTTAACATAAAAAAATTAACGACGATGTTGTATTTGACGAAATGTTTTCCGAAACTGACACACATAACAAGGAATATCTCCAAAATGGTTCACTCTACAAAAACAAAATTATTTTGACACAAATTGTAAGATTTGTCTATATCTTAGGATTTACGAGTTATGCAAAAGTCATTCAGAGTAAAGAGGGCTACATAAGCTATAGCCAGAAAATTCAAAATATAAATTTCATTTTCCGTAAAAATATCTCAAACATATGTCATTTCAATCAAAATCGTTAGAGCCATTTTCGAGAAAATCAAAAGTTTCGAAACATTATCCATGTAAAGGGTAGTTTAGAGTGGAGAAATTTTCTTCAGAATCTCCGTGTCCCATCTTTGAAAGATATTAAATTTAAGTACCAACTTTGGTTTTTAACCGCCTTTTGTTTTTGAGCTCCTCAAACCTTCAGTCATCGGTTGGCATCACTACTCTTTAGGTTCCGCCATTTTTAAAGATCTAGCGCATTCTTTAAACGCCATTTTTTATTCAGAGAGTCTCTAAACATGTATGTTCTAGTGAAATCTTGGTATATAATTTTTGGATGGAATAAACATCTTGCATTCTACTCAATATACAGAGATAGTCACCAAGGTCCAGATATTTCTGACATGTCATAGTTTTACTTTGTGATTTTTTCCATGGAAAATATAAGCAAAGCACAATTTTATCAATGGTGATTGAACTTATGCAATTCTCCTGGGTCAATAAAGTCATAGTTTTGCTTTTTAACGCTCATTGTCATTTTGTTTTCATTTTTCATGTTATAGTTATATTTTCTCTTCAATATTCATATTTTTTCACATTTTTAATTTCTCTACTTTGCATTCCACCCAAAAATTCATGTCGAGATTTCACCGGAAATATATGTTTTGAGGCCCCCTGAATAAAAAAAGTGTGTGTGTGTGTATGTGTGTGTGTGTGTGTGTCTGTAAGTCTCTCAGGCTGTGGATAGCACAACTCAAAAACGAAAAGTCGGTTAAAAACCAAAGTTGGTATTTAAGTATAATGTCTTTCAAGGATGCAATACCAAGATTTTTAAGAAAATAACCGCACCCTAAACTACCTTTTATATGGAAAATTGTTCGAAAATTTTTATTTTCATGAAAATACCATCAATCTTTCTGTGTTCTGTTTATTTAGGGTGCAACTCTCTGATCCATACATTAGCACTGGTGTAATCAATCTTTTATACAGCGTGCATTTGGTTTTTATACTAAGGAGTTGCTTCTTTAATCCATAATAACATCTACTAAGCATCTTTATACTTGGGTTTATTTCTGCGGCAATATTGCTGTTATTTCTTATAACAGTCCCAAGGTATTTAAATTGTATAGTAATTTCAAATTTATAATTATCAATTACAATATAATTCCATTATGTGTCCTTTGTTTGTATATACAGGATGGAAGGGAAATCATTACATTAATTTAAACCAGTGGTAGATCTCGATATTTGGAACACATTTTGTATCTTACGTTTTTGTCTCTGACCATTTCCTACGGAGATATTTTAGATTTGTCGAAAACAAGCTGGCAACACTGCAGATTGCGTGTGTCACTTTCACTACTATCTATTCATTCTAAGGTTGATCCGCGCGAAACTGAACCCAGGTGGCCGGTGCACAGTTATAATGTATCCTTCCGCCATTCGCGCCAGAAATACTGTCACAACCATGTGGTGAGTGCATGCGATACGTAACAGAAAGGAGACGATCCCTTATTCCGTCAATTTAAAGAGTGACTAACATGTAACCAGAGACGATAAGATTGAGTCACAACAAAATAAACTATGCACATGTCATAATTATTGCTTTTCTTTGCGAGCACTGTTTATACTGGTAGGTGCTCGAAAAACCGGTGAACTCAGAAGTTAATTTATCTACTTCTTTGACGGGATCAGTTGGTTATTTCTCACACAACTTATAATACACGTTAAACACTATTGTTTTTTCACCACTAGTCAATGGTTTTCCCGCCTATGCTTTGCATAAGTCGACGGAGACGCAAGAGCAAATTCACCGCGGGCTAGCAACTGCTGGCTGTAAACAATACTCAAATTTCAGGTAATTCCACGAGTTGCATGCTGGAACTAGTAGCTCTGTTTATCAGTATACATCAGCGTTACTTAACCTCTTAGGTATTTGTGTAGAATATTACATCATTTAAACGATAAATTCATTCTAAAACTCAGATTACTAGGATGGGACTACTTCCCTGCACGCATTGCTACCCTGTTGTACCACGGTGCACTGGTCACATGGGTTTGTTTTGACGCGGACAAACCTAAGACTGAACCTAGTATAGGTCAGTACATAAACAAACTCCCTAACGGTGCGTCTTGAAAACATAAACAGATATCCTGCCTTGTCCTTCCGTGTTTACTGTGCGAGTGTAGGCCAATCACAAGCGCTAGCTCACAAAACATTACACGAAAGCGAAACTGCCCGATCTGTTTACATCTAAAACATGTCAATTCCCTGACCAACCTCAACGCAACGTTGTCGACTTACCTCACGTCTGAAATAGCTGTTGCAGTATTCCTTCACATCTTTTAAGTGATTAATTATTTCGAAACTCTGTGTGATGTCACAAAATTACTACCGAAGTTATGGCAGAAATAAGTTACTCTACGCATCTTACAAGTAACAAACTGTTATCTTCGTACATTCTTGTGGAATTACGCATCCAATTGGGAACAAAAACCATTTATTTTTTCGAAATCGGCTGATCAAGGAACAAAATGTCATATTTTTTTTGTTTGTAATGCTTCTATGAAGCACATATTAGAAGGAATGTAATAACTTGCTATTTTGTCTTGTTTTCATTGTTCGCTAATCGCATCTTCTTCTAATTTATGAAATACTTGTGTGAGCTCTGTTTGAGATCACTCTCGGGGGAGGGAGGTTTACACAGCGCTCGTCGATCCCCCAACGATCTGCCAGGAAATTCGGGGGTTGTAGTTGCACTGCCTAGCGACTCGGGGAAACCCGGAAAAACCCATGGGTCAATTAGGTGGGCCTCGGGAATCTAACCAATGACCTTTCGAATGTCAGCCACAGACGCTATCGTTTCAGCTACTACACTAACATTCCAATTGTGTATTGCGTAAGCAATGAGAGCATAATCGACATTAAACTCAAGTTTCATTCAAGTATTTATGCTCGACCATGAGTCAAGTTTCAAACATGTCTTTAACATTGTATGCTGCATGTTATTGTCGCAGTTTAATCACGTATTTGTTATTCCATTGCGATAGTTGCATTGTTGTGGTGGCCTTGACACGATGATACAGAGACTATACAGGATGTCCCAAAATTAGACCGACAAACCTTGGGAGCTGATAGATAACATTATTTTAAACACTTTTTGTCAAGGAAATTTTTTTATTGCAGTGCTTCGTTTAAGCGCTAGACGAGTTAATGTCATAGATTGCTGCCTCCCACCCAGTTTAAGTATTTACGGCAAAATCAATAATGTAAATTAGTACTGCATTTATCTTACTAAGGCACACAATCTTAATACACGAAACAAACACAGAACACATAAACATCTCATTGTTTACAGTTAATCACAGCTTTACTATTCAAAATAAATGTCGGAACGCACGCCCATTACGATTAACACAAAGAGTACACCGACGTGCCATATTCTGCCGTACTCTCGCAGACACCAGCCATTTCTCTAGTTTAAAAGTTTGTCGGTCTAATTTTAAATATGTTTTAAAAAATAAACTTTCAAAAACCAGAAGACAAATTGAATTTTCTAGAATGTTGTTTACAATATTAACACTAATTATTAAATAAACAGAGTAGCTTTATTTCATATACGGGAATCGATAGTTTTTCTTTCAGCGGAGTAGGAATGTGCGCAGACGGGGAAATGTTGTTGCTTCAGGCGGATCTTTTGATTGGTGGTTAGCAGTGTGATTATGAACAGGTGCACCTTTGATTGGTCGATTGGCATTGTCATCATGATCTAGTGCACCCTTGATTTGTGAGTTAGCAGCAGGGTTGCCAACTCGTACGATAATTATGGGGGCATACGATAATTTTAATGTTTGTACGATGGTTGTCAACCCGTATGATAATTATGGGGGTGTACGATAATTTGAATGTATGATAGTTCGATATCAACAAAATATCATTTTCACTGGTTTGTCACTCCAGCGAAGTGAAACTAATTACAAATAACACCACTTTTGTCCTCAATGTCTGTCTCCACCCCATAGCTACTAAGCCTGCTACCCTTTATCCTCTTATTGCCAGTGTGCCCAGGTCTGATAATCTCAATGAAGAAGGCACTGTTCAGAAAATTGACGATCAATGTAGAAAACTCGGAATACGTGCTATTCCGTGTGAAATAAAGAACATGCCTGAACCTGACAGTTTCTGGAGTGCTGTTAAACATGTCACCTTGGTGGAAATACTGATTTCAAAGAACTAGCGGGCTTTGCATTATCAGTGGTTTCCTTGCCCTACAGAAGCACTTCTTGTGAAAGAGTTTTTTTTTTTTTCTTTCTAAACTGGGTTTAATAAAAACAAAATTAGAAACAGATTGGCACTAGATACGGTAAATGAACTCATTTTGCCGTCTCAACTTATGAAAGAACGTGGTAGACCTTAAAATCTGCCAGTCACCGAGAAGATGTTAAGGTTTATCTCAACAACAAATTGGTGCAATGCTGCAACGGTTGAGGAAGCTGAACTTTCAGACGAATAGTGCGAGAAACATAAGTACTAAAGTTGTAATATTTGTTGAGGTCATCAATCTTGTAAGTGGATATAATAAACATCATTACTCTTATATTTTCATAAGTATTATACTGATATTTTTATTGTTGTAGCGTTTGCTTTATGGTGCACGATAATTTTGAATCAAAATCTATAATTTTGAGTGGCTGGTACGATAATTTTACTTTTAAATGTTGGCAACCCTGGTTAGCAGTGTCGTTATGAACTAGTGCACTTTTGATTGGTGGATAACAGTATCGTTATATTTTAAATTCTAGTTCATACTACTTGGAAATTTGATTATTATCCATATTAATACTTTTACTTTCTCTAGACGCTCCCTCCCTCTTTCTCTCTCTCTCTCTCTCTCTCTCTCTCTCTCTCTCACACACACACACACACACACACACACACACACACACACACACACACACACACACACACACACACAGGATGGCAGGTACTGCTTCGGTAGGAAAAACCTGGCTAATATATGCAGGTATATGAAATATTCAGGTTCCGACACGCCTCATTCAGTGGCGAGTGTGGCTGTTTCATGAAGAGTGGTACATATGCAGATTTCACTTTGCATATTAAAGCGTTGCAATATCAAACGTCACTTCAGAAGCACAAATCAAACTTACAGATGTTTATTTACAATTTCAAAAGGTGCTTTCTGAATATTCGCATTTGTAAACCTATAAACAGGACGATATGATTGCAGTTGTTAGTGGTTTAGTTTCTTTTTAGTTTATTTAATATAAACTATTGTATTTCGTGTTTCAAAGTCTGAACATAATATTAAGTTTAAAACCAAAGATTTTATTGTGTTGATCAAACTTTAAGGCTAAATAGTAATGTAACTTGACTACTTTATTTATTATGAAAGAGAAACTATTTAGTATGCCAACCATAAGGCAGTGTAAGGATATTGCGTGCATAAGATAAAGGAAGGTTATAAACTTGAACATTATGTAATTTTCCTAACCACGCAGGTGGAACGAACCCACCACTGCACGTGTTGTATCCAAGCTACCTTTGTCACTCGGCAAAAGAATGTGGCGTGAGTAAGGCAAGTTCAATTGCTACCTCTCCTCTCGTGCCCATGTCTGCTTTATCTACTACATTTCAAATGTCATAAGCATTCTCGGAAAGTATTTCATTGATAATTTTCTTGTACGTGCAAGGGAAATATGGGAATACTGCAGGCTTTAAGTGGTAGTGGAATGTTTTCTCTTTGCAAGGCCATGCGATAAAAAAACGAATAACATTCCTACTTGAGGAAAGTATAAATATTGGCGAATTCAAACAAATAAGAAAGAATATCTCGGAAATGATTCACTCAAAATAAAAAAGAAATATTTGACATAAAATGTGTTTTAACGAGATCCAGTTTTTATTACTTTCTCTACTGGTAAGTAGGGGAAGTACTGTATTCCACCTAAAAATTCCATGTCGAGATTTCACCGAAAATATATGTTTTGAGGCCCCCTGAATCCAAAAAAAGCATTTTTAGAAAAATATCCGTGTGTGTCTGTGTGTCAGTCTGTCAGTCTGTGGACAGCATAACTCAAAAACGAAAAGTCAGTTAAAAACCAAAGTTGGTATTTAAGTTTAATATCTTTCAAGGATGTGACACGAAGAATTTGAAGAAAATAGCCCCACCCTAAACTACCCTTTACATGGAAAATTTTTCGAAAATTTTGATTTTCTTGAAAATGGCTCTAATGATTTTGATTAAAATGTCATATGTTTGAGATATTTTTATGAAAAATGAAATGTATATCTTAAATTTTCTGGCTATAGCCCCTGTAGTCGTATTTACTCTGGACGACTTTTGCATAACTGGTAAACCGTTAGGGATAGACCAAATCATACTGTACCAAAAATGTAGATCTTGCTAAAATACACAATTTATGTCTCAATAAATTTTCTTGTAGGGTGAACCATTTCGGAGATATTCCTTGTTATGTGTGTGAGTTTTGGAAAACTTAGAACTTTAGCGAAATGCAACAACGTTGTTCATTTTTTTAAATGTTAAGTGTGCAAAGAGAACGGAATCTCAAAGCTTTAAAAGATTTGACTATCGCACAAAGCAGTCTACTGTATTCTAATATTCCCCTTGTACCTACAAGGAAATAAGCAATAAGTTGTACAAATGTTTATCTCAACTAACACGAAGAAGATATAGGAATAAGAGTTTGTAAGAATGGTTAGTACAAGAGTAGAGAAACTCATGTGAGTGCAACACATCACATTTTTAGTAAGATTTTGTCTGTCTCTTACTGTTTACTATTTATGCAAAAATCATCCAGAATAAAGAAGTCTTCCGAGGACATTCCCAGAAAATTCAAGGTATTACTTAAAAACTGCCATGGAATCGCCTGTTTGTGACCTTCACTGGATACTGACTGGTTGCGAGTCTACACGCCAGAGCCGTGATTCACCCTCCAACTGAAAGAGGAGGTGGGGAATAGTAGCTCATTAAGAGACAATGTTGCACATCACTGCAGTACATCGTGTCCTTGTGAGTGAGAGAGATAGAGATAGCAGCATGCAGAGCACCATTTTGCTGTGCTTGTCACCTAGAGCTATTTAGTGGAAATGTAGCTTTAAACCTAAATCAACTTTGGCACTTAGTAATTGGCAACATAAATTAGTCTACTTGATTATTTTAGAGGCATGGCCAAACTCCAGCAAAGTCGTCACCACCTCACCGTTACCGTTACCGTCATCGTCTCCCTCACCATAACCATCACTTGCAGCACTGATTTCTCCCAATGTGTCGCTTCTTTTAAATTTACCACAATTGGAACTGCATTTTCTTCTCTGCCTATTTGTTTAATAAAATTTATTTTCTGTAGTTCTGTGTGTTGAACACAGGCGGCTCATTGCTCTCTTTTTACCTTGTCAAGTTCTTCACTGACAAGTAGTTTAACCTCCACAATTTTAAATGTATTGTTTCTGAGAGTATATTGAAACTTTACTCGAGGGCACACAAGCTCAATTAAGGCAGGTACAACATAGGGGCCCCTGCAACTAGGAACACCACTACACGTAGGTAATAGGGCCCTTGTGTGACCCCTGGGAGGGAGGGATTGGAAGAAAGACCCGAAGGGGACCAGATCCAGATGAGCGACAGTGGCAAGGGTCCCTAAACGTTTCCAGGTTGAACGCGTTCTACGCCGCCCATCACATCACTCAACCTTCGGACTACTGACCGGACCTCGACGAAGGTGGAATTGCGCCGGCGCAGGCTCATGAGGACACCAGGAAAGTCATCCAACACCCTCTCGGGGCGACGCCGGAAATGAAACTCTTTTACGATAAGCAAGTTACCGTCCAGCCGCAACCCGCCGAACACCGTCGCCTGGTCCTGGATGAAAGGGGAATGATGGGAACAGGAACAAGAAATTATGTACAGGAAAGACGTGGTATGACCCAGCATTCCCCTAAGCTACAAGGGAGAAACTACGGACAATCTCAAGTCAGAGTGTGCGGTCGGCAGGAATCGAGCCCACTACCTTCAGAATGCGAGTCGCACACGTTACCGCTGCGCCAACCCACTCGGTTTATTCGGATTGTACTAGCAATGTTAAAGAGTTTCGTATTATTTGATACCTCTTTCATTAGCGAGTTGATGGACCTTATACACATAAAATATAATTGCCTCTAAATACCGAACGGCTGAAGCTAAAATTACACTCTTTCTTCGTACATGCTTGCTCAATCATTCTGTTTATATCTGACACAAGTTTTAGCTCAGCGAAAGAAACCTAGTTCTGCCTAGACAACGCTGCAGGTCTGTGGTTCGCTACAGCGCTGGACATCTGCAGAATGCATAACAACTTTCATTTTTACTTTCTCTACTACGTATAGTAAGTAGAGGAAGTATTGTACTCCACCCAGAAGTTAAAGAGCATCAATTAAAGAAAGAAAGAAGAAGAAAAAAAAATAGAACTGTTATACCACAGAAGTGTCATTGACTACGTTTCCATGCGGAATTGAACTCGATTTGAGTCCATTCCCATTTCGGCGTTTCCATGTTGAATTCAATCCGGAAATGAAATCGATTTGAATATGCAAGGCTCAAGTAAAAATAAGTCATGTTTTTATGTTGGTCACTTGGTATATGTTGGCGAACCTGTAAAAATATTTTTAATTGCGTATTTTAACAAGTTTTTGAGATTAGTGAATATTTTTGAGAATAATATATTGCGAGATTATAGAAACAATACAAGTATCGTTGTTGTTTTGTTTTACTACACCACTTTTGGTAAGAAAACAAAATGACAAACGTGCAGTGTGCTACAACGGTACAGTAGAAGTTAGTAAATTTGGCGGACTCAAATCGATTTCAATCGGTAGGTGTTTCCGTGTAACACAATTTCGATCCGATCCTACTTCTTAAGCGGATCGGATCCAGTGAGTCATTTCAATTTGAATCCGCGTTTCCATGCGGTATTCAATCCGGAATGAGAACTCAAATGGACTTGAATTCGAAATTGAAATGTATGTATTTGTTTAATTTTACTTCCAGACCTTTTTGTATGTTATTTTATATCCTAGGTATCTAATTGAATGTATTAACCTCTTCTATTATCCTATTTTGAGGGACTATGTTTGCTCTTACTGGTTCAGTTCCCTTGAATGCTCCTCTGAGGAACTATCATCTGGTTATCCGCAATAGTGTAGTAAAGTCAAAATCTCAATTTCATGTTTTCCACTTAGTAAATTTGTAAAATCCGTCCTTAAATAAAAGGGGTAAAGGCGCTGTAAAGAAGTGCTGATGAGTAGTGGAGGATTAGAGATATTTTTGCAATAATTCTCAGTGACTGTGGGAATGGTAACTATTCCCCTGCCATCTAGTGAGGGTGGGCGCACATAGAATCACTGCATAGGAAACTCATTGCGCAGTGACATCTGTCAGAGTTCCCTGAAACGAGGTTGTAGCAGCGCGTCATGTGTCGAATGTGGGAACCACTTGCGTGGGGGGCTCGAGGGACGGACAAGCCTATTCATGTAGGGATGAGTGAGTGTAGCATAATGCGTAAGCGCATGGAGTGAGTTCAGTTCAGGAAAGGGGTGGTGGGTGGAAGTGAGCGGAGCGAGAGGAACAAAACAACAGCAACACGCCGAAACAAGAGAAGAGCGCGGAGTGTCCGCGGCGGCCGGCGGTGTGGTGTTTGTTGCCGCCAGCTCCTTCGATACCAAACCGACACACGACCGAATGGCGAGCTGATATTGGTTAACACGTGCCCAGAAAAATAAAACTGCTCCAAAACTAGACCAAAAGTGTAAAGGCTGTGTGCTTGTGCCATGTGAAGAAGATAATTGTAATAGTTGTGTTCAAATCGTCATATTTTCCTGCGTCACCGCCACGAATATGGAAAAGCATACGTGTTTAAAACGGTGATTAATTGTTTTTGATAAAAGAAAGAGTAGAAGAAGTAATGACCATTTTTAATAATTTTGAAAAGTTTTAGTTTTTTTGAGGGAGTAAACGAAACATAATCGCCGAGAATTTTTAAGAGCCTTATTTAGTAAATTAGTAGCGGGGATATCAAAATGCAGCAGGACGTGAGTGCGCCGATTACAGAGACGACAAATGCTTCCCCGGCGTCTACAGGTGCAACAGGCACGGCTACCACCACTCGCAACGTGGTCAATGGCGGCCGCTTCGACTTCGACGATGGAGGAACGTACTGCGGAGGCTGGGAGGATGGTAAAGCTCACGGCCATGGCGTGTGCACGGGGCCCAAGGGTCAGGGGGCATACTCTGGATCCTGGCACTATGGGTTCGAGGTCTCCGGCGTCTACACCTGGCCAAGGTAAGTTACCCACCCCATTTGTCTGTCTGTGTCAAACTTCAACTTTGTATTCGCTAACCTCTTTACTTTTCAGAAATTTCCTTTAGTTTATCTGATGTGTTACACTCATATGACTTTCCCTACTCTTGTACTAACCATTCTTACAAACTCTTATTCCTATATCTTCTTCGTGTTAGTTGAGATAAACGTTTGCAGACATCAGCTTCTTGCTCGTTTTCTTGCACGTGCAAGGGGAATATGGGAATACACTAGGCTTTGTGCGATAGTCAAATGTTTTAAAGCTTTCAGATTCCGTTCTCTTTGCACGCTTAACATGTACACAGTGAATAACGATGTTCCATTTGACCGAAGTAGAAGTTCTGCAAAACTCACACAAATAACAAGGAATATCTCCGGAATGGTTCACTCTACCCAAAAAAAAAAAAAAAAAAAAAATCAGACATAAATTGTGTGCTTTAGCAAGATCTACATTTTTTGTATAGTAAGATTTGGTCTATCTCTTACGGTTTACCAGTTATGCAAAGTCATCCAGAGTAAAGAGGACTACATAGGCCATAGTCAGAAAATTCAAGATACACATTTCATTTGCTATAAAAATATCTCAAACATGTGGCATTTTAATCAAGATCGTTAGAGCCATTTTCAAGAAAATCAAAATTTTCCACGTAAAGGGTAGTTTAGGGTGAAGCAACTTTCATCAAAATCTTCGTGTCGTATCCTTGAAAGACATTAAACTTAAATACCAACTTTGGTTTTTACCTACTGTTCGTTTTTGAGTTATGCTGTCCACACACAGACACACACACACACGCACACACACGCACACACACACACACACACACACACACACTTTTTTTT
The DNA here is from genome assembly GCA_030765045.1 of Tenodera sinensis. Classification (NCBI taxonomy): domain Eukaryota; kingdom Metazoa; phylum Arthropoda; class Insecta; order Mantodea; family Mantidae; genus Tenodera; species Tenodera sinensis. Next base: position 306,434,404 of record CM060962.1, read on the forward strand.
AAAAAATTTTTTTGGATTCAGGGGCCTCAAAACATGTATTTCCTGTGAAATTTTGACATCGAATTTTTGGGTGGAATACAATACTTCCTCTACTTTACTATATGTAGTAGAGAAAGTAAAAATAAATTGGAATTTTGATTTCCTTATCCATTTCTGTATAAGAGTATAAAAGTTGATGAAATTGAGGGAGTCTGTATGCCCTGAAGATACGAAGATACTCATGTCAACTTATCTGATTGCCTTTCTGTTAATAAACTCTTCTAATTGTAATTGTTATGCAGTTGGAAGCATGGAGAGTAATGAGAATAATTATTACGTTTGAAAGCAATCAAAGCAACAAACAGGTTTCGTAAATTACAAAAATAATACGTTAAAAGGAAAGAATTCCTGACCAAATTTTAAGGGAGAGATATTTTTAAAATATACAGTTACTCCAGAAAGTATTCGTCTCCACTTAGAAAGGCCCTAACAGCCAGGAGATAACGTTCTCGTTTTTAATATAGCCAAATATAAACATCGTTCTTTTTTTAACTTTCATTTTATTATCTTCATACTGTTTTAAAGGTGCAGCTATTTTAACTCTTTAGTGTGCTGTATTTACGCAAGTAGTTCATATGTGTTTGGTATTTTAAAACGTTTCTATCAGAAATTGCTACCTCTTTAATGTCACAGTTTTTTACATTTCACTCATTTATTTCTTCATAAACTGAAATTTGACGGTGACATTGTATGTAGTATAGCTGATCTGTTAGATACGTCTAAAATCATTTGGTTTAAACACGTGGAAAAGTTTAAACATCCGCGCAATTCTCAAAGCAATAAAATGACAGAAACTGTAGAATCGTTTGTAACTCTTCTATATAAAAATGAAACTTTTCTCTCCGAAAGTTTGTCTGGTGGAATTTTTTAAAGCTGAGAGAAATATTTTACGTAGTCAGTGCATATATCGAACAGAACTTCTCAGGCATTTAACTTTTCCGCAGCATGCTCTGTTATTGGTCTGTTTGAAGGACACTGACGTCTGTTGGAGTTCTTCTCCTGATGACTCGTATAAAGGCATTTAACTTTCTCTACCACGTACGTACAGTGGGTAGAGGAAGTGTCGTATTCCACCAAAAATTCAATATCAAGATTTCACTGGAAATATATGTTTTGAAACTCTCTAAATTAAAAAAGGGCATTTTCACAAAAAAACTGTGTGTATGCGTGCGTGCGTGCGTGCGTGCGTGCGTGCGTGCACATCTCTGCTTGTAAACAGTATAATTCAAAAACGTAAATCTATAAAATACGTAACTTGGTCTTCCTAGAATGCAACAGGAAGCTTTTCAAAAATACAGTCACCTCAAACTACCACTTTCATAGAAAAAATTACTCTATGTTTTTAATTAAAATAACATATTTAAGATATTTTCATGACAAATTAAATATATATCTTGACTTTTCTAAAAATGACCTCTGAAGTCCTCTTCATTGTGAATGATCTTGGCATAACTGGTAAACCATAAGGGATAGACACAGTCTATCTCATTAAAGTACACAATTTATGCCAAATACATAATTTTTGTGGTAACTATTTCCGAAATATTCATTATTATTGGTTTGAATTTTCAATATCTACACTGTTCTTAAAGGGAGAACATTCTTTTTTCCTTGATCACAAAATAGATTGGTATTTCAAAGCCATCACGTAGCGACCAGATCTTAAAAGCTTGACTATAGCTTATCTCCTATTTCCATTGTACCTACAAGGAACTATGTAATAAAACCATTTCTACAAATGTTTATCTTTATTAATGTGAAGTAGATAGAAGAATAAGCGTTTATAAGAATAGTTCGTTTCAGAGTATGCAGAGAAGGCCATGTGAGTGCAGCACGTCAGATTTTTGAACTGTCTTGTGTTGTCTTTCGCACGCACACGCGCACACACAAACATTGCTTGTGCCATACTTCCTCCCCCTGCTGTACATCTGTAGGAGACATTATAAGTGTATAATAACATATTAGTTTTCAATAAAATTTAGAGCTGTTTGAAATTTCTAAGAACGTCCTTCACCGAAGAAAAGGGAAAGGTTTCGTCGGAGACAAATTACACAACTTGATGTTGTTTCTCTTATCTAAACTGGCAAAGTGCGTCTCTTGTACCCAAGTGTTTGTGGGTTCATTAAAGCATTTCTCTACTCCCAAACTCGACAAAGAGTTACATTAAATATTACAATTCATAACTACGTTGTACATACGTAAACCTCACAGCGAAGTTTATCATGGTCTTAGTTTTAGCCAAATTAACCATCGTTTGGTATTAATGCACCTTTAATTGAGTTTTATTTCTTCTAGCATGTACATATTAGGTAGAAGATTCACTTCACCAAAATTGGGTATCCAGATTTCACCACAAATGCGTTTTGAGGCAGCCCGAATAAAAATAATCTAATGTTTTCCATTAAAATTACTTTCGCTACCGTATATCATTTATTGGTCTGTTTCCAAGCTAAAGTATAAAAAATTAAACCACATTAACAAATAATGATGTGTCAACCTGACCCGAGGGATTTAACAAACACTTTCCGCAGCTTGCATTGAATATTAAATCCTGTTATCTCACACAGAGGCTTTACCCATTGAATTGATATATAAATCAAGTAAACATTGTTTTCAACAGAAAGAGATTGCTTCTAAAATTAGCGACAGTAATAGCAAGTTGTAATACTAAAGATTATTATAAGATAAACAACTTTGTGACGCAAATAATTACCAATACAGCAAATTCATTAATTATAAGTATTCATAACTTACTAGAGAACGCCCTTTCCCTGAAGTCATACCTGTTTATAGGAATTGAACCCAATAAGTACAGATCTATTTCACTAGTTCCAATATTGGCTAAAATTCTTGAAATTAGCATAAAGCTACAGATATGAGAATATTTCAAATTAAATGTGTTTTAATATATGCAGCAAGATTTTAGACCAGGTATGAATACAACGAGCGCAATTATTAGCCTTGTCAAATTTGTTTTTGAAATTATTATTTATTTATGCCAACAAACTTACTGTTGGTGTTTTTAAACACACAAACCGTGTGGGGCAATGTCTGAGAGGTAGAACTGGAACTTAAAAATTCAATGCCACAACTGGGATTTGAACCACAGACCCTCCGGAGGATTTTTGAAAGTTTGGCGGCTCATAAATAATTCTTTGCTACTTTTTATGATTTAAGCAAAGCTTTGGACTGTGTAACCCATGGCACATTAATAACTAAATTGAAATACCTTAGAATTAAGCATCGTGGACTTCAGTTTTTTTAGCTCATACTTACAGAATTGAAGACAGTGTGACGCAGTAAATTGTAACAAATCTGATGTGATGCGTGTAAATTATGGTGTCCCGCAGGGATCTGTGATAGCTCCAATTTGTTTTATTGTAATGATAAATGGTTTAATGTTCCAGATTGCTCTATAGTGTATGCTGATAACCCTACCTTTCTTAATATCATGCTGACATTGATGACTTAAAATTAGATGCTGAGCACATTTTCTCTGAACGCAAAAAATGGTTTATTGCCAAAGAATTTTTAATGGGTGATAATAAAACTGTAGTATTAATGTTTAGATTGAAATCTATTGAAACAAACAAAAAAAGACTAAATCTACTTGGCGTCTTTTTGGGAACAAACTAATCTTCGGCTGATCATGTCGTATATATTGTAAAATGTTGTCTAGTAATTTATATATATATATATAGTGAAATTTAATAAACCTTACCCTTTATGAATATACTAAAATTATTTTTCCTATTTTAAAAGTTTCATCAAATACGGACTCTTAATTTGGGACAACATAGCGCACATTAATAAAGTAGTTCTGTGTCAGGAGAAAGCAGTTAGATTTTAAACAAAGTCAGCTGCAGATAATCATTATCAATCACTATTTATTAACGAAAAAACTAATGACTATCGCATGCCTCTGCACACTTGATGCCAAACATAATTATAATGCAGCTGATATTCAAAATAGCTTGCATTCTTATGATATTATGAAACAGCAAGATGATATACGTAAAAGTTCATTACAGCAGGCTTATAATAAATATGAAGATCCATTCCATTGTGGCTATTAAAGGAATTAATAATTAATCTCCACTAAATGTATTTCCATTTAGGAGGATTATCCCTATTTGGATCGACAATAAGGCCTTTTATTCTACTGACGAATCTTTCTACAGTTACATTTTTAATTACAATTTTTAAAAGAATTTGTACATTGGCAATGCTACAAAAATGATCACGACCCAACCACAACGTGTGTGTGTGTGTGTGTGTGTGTGTGTGAACTGTGTAACGAAGCCTGTGAACGGTATTACATAGAACTGTGCAAATCTATAAATGAATATGCAAAAATGTGAAAATGTTACGTAAAGTAACTTTATGTGGTTATTTGACTGCAATTTTATTAAGTAAATAAATATTGGTAATGCTAGTTGCATAAAGGTAGTAATGTGTAAAAATACAAATAAGAAGTACACATATTCCTACGATAGTTTACTTTTCCATCTTCATTATAATTGAGATAAACGTTTACAGAACTGGCTACATTATACATTTCTTTATAGCTACAAAAGGAATAACGATAGTCAAATGTTTAACAACTGAACGCTTTATGCAGACCTTGATATTCCGTACTCTTTCCATTCAATCGCGAGAAACAACTGAATGACGAAAGAACTTGAAAAGAATGACGAAAGTATTGAACAACTTGAACCATTAAAAACGGAGCGGTCGGAAATGACTTATTCCACAAAAAGGTTATCTGGAATGACGTGTATTTTAAACAAATCTACATTTTATGATTTTTTACGTTTATCCAATACCGGCTAAACAACATGATGCAACATTCCTCCCAAATGAAGAGGACTTCACAGGATATTCACACAAAATTCAGGATATAAATTTCATTTGTTGTGTAAATATCTTAATATGTGATATTCTAATTAAAATCCTTACAGTCATTTTTGCCAAACTCGAAAATTACGAAAATTCTTCACCATAAACGATAATTTTTGATAGAATAATTTTCGTGAAAATCTTTGTCGCATCCTCGGAAGCTACTAAACTGAAATACCAAGTTTGGTATTTCACTGGCATTTCATTTTTGGCTTATGCTGTTCACAGGCACACCCATAGACTCTTGTAAAAATGTCTTTTTGGATTCAGGGGGACTTGAAACGTGTATTTCCGATGAACCCTGGTATCGAGATAATCTGTGATTTGCAATTGTTCTTTTGCTTACTATTGGAAAGCAGTAGAGAAAGTAAGAATTATAAAATTGAAAAATTCAAACCTATAACAAGGTATATCTCGGAAGTGTTAAACTCCACAAAAAAGAAGGGAAAAAGGGGGTTTGACATAAATTGTGTGCTTTAATGAGTTCTTCATTTTTTGTACAGCAAGATCTTGTCTTATAGCTCATGGTTTACCAGTTATGCAAAAGCCAGTCACATAAAATTGAAGACCTGTATTGTATTTGCTTCGAACGTGTCTTAAACATGTGCTGTTTTAATAAAAAAACGCTAGAATAATTTTTAATAAAATCAAAATTTGCAAAAAAATTATCCATTTAAAGTGTCGTCTGGGTTGAGGGGGGGGGGGGGGATTTTCCTCAACATTTCCGTGTCGCATCCTTGAAAGAAGGAACTTTTCTGAGTTACGCTATTCACAGGCAGACAGACAGACAGACAGAAAGACATGGACTTTTTTCGGGAAGCTTAAAACATGTTATTTTTAGTAAATCTCGATATCACTTTACTTTTTTACCGTGGGGGGGGGGCTATTACAGGCGGAGACCCACGTGCTATGGCCAACACTGTGAGGGGAGAGGGGTCCCTTGAAGTAGATGTACCCACTAGAAACCCCTTCACATTTTAGTACGCGTATTTCCGTGCAAGTTTCATGCTATAGACCGCACAGTACCCCGGTTAGCATATGAAAACTGCTACGCTGGCATCCATTACATGCGAGCGCGTCAAAAGTTACTTCTTGGTAAAGTCAGGACCAAACGAGATTCATGCATTGCTTATATCTAGTGTTGCCGAGCCCTTAAAGCCCACTCACTCACGTGTTGCAGAGGAATTGACCTGGCAGTCCTTAGCTTAGATGCTATCGCTTTATGTTATCTTTTTTACGATTATTTGGTTAAGTCGAATGCAATGCCAACGTGGCAGAGAAAGTAAAAATCTGATGTGTTGAACTCGCATGACTTTCTCTACTCTTGTACCAACTGTTCTTAACAACTCTTATTCCTATATCTTCTTCGTGTTAGTTGAGATAAACATTTGTACAAATTATCTGATTGCTTATTTCCTTGTAGGTACAAGGGGAATATGGGAATACGGTAGGCTGCTTTGAGCGACAGTCAAATCTTTTAAAGCTTTGAGATCCCGTTCTCTTTACACGGCTAACATATAAAAAATGAACAACGATGTTCCATTTTACGAAAGTTTGTTTTCCGAAACATTGAATATTTCCGAAATGGCTCACTCTATAAAAAAAATTTACTTGCACATAAATTGTGTGTTTTAGCGAGATTTACATTTTTGTATACTAAGATTTGGTTTATGTGTTACGGTTTATCACTTATGTAAGTCATCCAGAGTAAATAGGACTACATAGGCTATAGCCAGAAAATTCAAGATATACATTTCATTTGTCATCAAAATATCTCAAACATATGACATTTTAATCAAAATCGTTAGAGCCATTTTCAAGAAAATCAACATTTTCGAAAAATTTTCCATGTAAAGGGTAGTTTAGGGTGGGGCTATTTTCTTCAAAATCTTCGTGTCGCATCCTTAAAAGACATTAAACTTAAATACCAAGTTTGGCTTTTAACTGACATTTCGTTTTTGAGTTATGCTATCCACAGACTGACAGACTGACACACACACAGACACACGGACCTTTTTCTAAAAATGCTTTTTTTGGATTTAGGGGGCATCAAAACATATATTTCCGGTGAAATCTCGACATGGAAGTTTCCGGTGGAATGCTCTACTTTACTATACGTAGTAGAGAAAGTAAAAAGTGTCGCGACCCATAGGTTGAGAATTACTGCAGCATTAGGAAATGCAAATTTTAACGTTAGCGCGTCTCTCCGTGTGTGTACTGCAATAAGAAATGTGGAGCAGTATGAAGGAACCAAGTTTTGTTTGTTCTTCAACACAGCCTTCTTTTCTTTAGCAAAGTTTGCATAGATTTGCATATTTTCAGTGCTTTATTTACATGTTTTAGCCTTTTTACCGAGTGTTTGCGTGCATGTTTCATGCATTATTTGTGCATAAGCTACTTGTAGAGTGGCGGGCGAGGTATACCATTAGAACAACACCATTTGTGTTGCATCACAACGGAGCAAGTCGGGGTATCTATGTTGTTCATGCTACAGATACTAACAAGGAACCATACTGCGAGTTTGATAGTGAACACACATCGAAAACACAAGTATCTGTGTCTTGTATTCCCTCACATAACGCCTCTATTCGCCCAGAAAAGATTAGTTGCAACGGTTGACTTAGGTATGTGTTGCTCTCAACGATTAGTTGCCTGGGACGGGATAACAAACTGCTCCGTACTGAGGCCTTAGGTACCTGCGGCTGACCTCGAAGCACCTGCCGGCTGTCCCGGTTCGATCCCCGCCGGGGGTGGCGAAGATTATTCCCTAACCTCCCCGAAGTCTGGAAGTAGAGTGAGCATGCGAATTTAATGTACACAAATTAACAATATTGCCGAATGGAGTTGAAGGCGGAGCATAAAATGGAATAATAAACGTCTCAGTGTTACACTCACATCACTTTCCCGCACCTTCGTCTTAGTTTACATAAACATTTGTACAAATTATCTTATTGTTTATTTCCTTGCACGTGCAAGGGGAATATGGGAATACAGTAGACTTTGAGCGATAGTCAAATGTTTTACGGGACACTGGGAGTGAAATTTTGGTCAAAATTGTCAAAAAGTCGAAAATTGTTTTTTTACCTTAAAATGTTCCTGGAACACCTGTGCATTTGGATCAGCTAACATTTTTCATATCCCCCACTCCATGTGGTCATTACGGCCCAGTGCTCTTCCCTTAACGTACACAGGATGCTCCTATATAAAAGCCTGTTTTTCTCAAAACTACATTTCTGCACATTCCAAAAGAAGGTCGCGCCTGAGTTTTGCTTCAAATTTAATGAAAACTTCTAAACGTATTCATAAATAGCAGCTAAACAAAACTGTGATTCAATATTGATGTTATCATTAACATGAATTCCAAAAACATTCTTTCTGTATGAAAAAAATCAATAATTTTTAAGATTAAATTTTCTTTGTTATTAAAAAAATATGTACAGCATAATCAGCAAACGTATTTGAAATATCTCTTCATACAATTGTTACCCATGTTTTAGAGTATCAGTTCTGCCAATATAAATGAATTTTGAAAAGTCAATAGACGCGAGTTACATTTTGAAAATGTGCCTATTAAATTCATAAAATAATGTATATATCATAAACGAATTATCCAATTTTAATGAAATTTGGTGTACCTCCTATTCTCATATAATTACAAACACAGTAAAAGATTCAGAAAAATCTATCAATAAATGTGGAACTTTCAAATTTCACTCCCAGTGTCCCTTAAAGCTTTGTAATTCCGTTCTCTTTGCACGGTTAACATATAAAAAAATTAACAACGATGTTGCATTTGACAGAAGTTTGTTTTCCAAAGCTCACACAAATAACAAGAATATCTCCGAAATGGCTCAAACCACAAAAAATGGTCATAAATTGTGTGTTTTAATAAAATTTATATTTTTTGTATAGTAAGATTTGGTACATCTTACGGTTTACCAGTTGTACCCAAGATTGCATGTAGGGAAGAATATCGGCTGCATTTACGTTTCATTTTTACTTTCTCTATTACGTATAGTAAGTAGGGGACAAAAGTTCGATGTCGGGATTTCACCGGAAACGAGTGTTTTGAGGTCCCCTGAATCCAAAAACTGCATGTTCAGAAAAGGTCTGCGTGCGCGCGCGTGTGCGTGTACATGCACATGCGCCTATGACAGCATAACTCAAAAACGGAAAGTACGTTAAAAGCCAAAGTTTAATGCCTTTCAAGGATGCGACACGAATATTTTGAAAATAATGCCTCCGCCCTAAACTCACCTTTATTGGAAAAATTTTCGAAAGTATTTATTTTCTCGAAAATGGCTCTAACGATTTTGATTAAATTGACACATTGTTTAGGATATTTTATGACAAATGAAATGTATATTTTGAATTTTCTGACTATAGCCCAAACAGTCTTGTTTACTATCGATGACTTTTGTATTTAACTGGTAAACCGTAAGAGATAGACCAAATCTTACTATACAAAAATGTAGATCTTGTTAAAACACACAATTTATGTCAAATGATCTTTTCTGTGAGGTGAACCATTTCGGAGATATTCCTTGTTGTTTGTAAGAATTTGGCAATACTTAATAGATGTTCTCAAATGGGAGTTCGTTGATTTGTTTTTATCCCTCGGTTATACAAGTAGAAAATAATTTCCAAGTCCTCAAAGAACGACCGCTCTTAAAACATTTGACTGTCGCTTAAATCCTACTCTATTCCCCTTACACCTACAAGAAAAAGATACAGGAATAAGTGTTTGTAAGAATAGTTCGTGCAAGGAGCGAGTGTAGTACATTAGATTTTATCTTTCCCATCAAATACAGAATAAGTAGAAAAGTATTTCATTGCACCTAAACTATGATAGCGAACAGGCATGTATGTCTGCAAACAGCACAAAGTCAAAAACAAGAACTCCCTCCATGAGGTAGCAAACTTACTATAATTTCTGCATCTTGCAAAAATATTTACTACAAAATGCCCCCAACCCAAACGACGCTTTTAATCAAACAATTTGATTTTCTCAGATGAAACTACCATAGGTTTTAAGGGACACTGGGAGTGAAATTTGAAAGTTCCACATTTCTTGATAGATTTTTCTGAAACTTTTACTGTGTTTGTATTTATATGAGAATAGGAGGTACACCAAATTTCATTAAAATTGAATAATTCGTTTATGATATATAAATTATTTTATGAATTTAATAGGCACATCTTCAAAATAGAGCTCGCGTCTATTGACTTTTCAAAATTCATTTATATTGGCAGAACTGGCACTCTAAAACATGGATAATAATTGTATGAAGAGATATTTCAAATACGTTTGCTGATTATGCTGTACATATTTTTTTAATAACAAAGAAAATTTAATCTTAAAATTGTTGATTTTTTTCATACAAAAAGAATGTTTTTGGAATTAATGTTAATGATAAAATCAATATTGAATAATAGTTTTGTTTAGCTGCTATTTATGAATACTTTTGGAAATTTTCATTGAATTTGAAGCAAAACTCAGGCGCGACCTTCTTTTGGAATGTGCAGAAATGTAGTTTTGAGAAAAACAGGCTTTTATATAGGAGCATCCTGTGTACGTTAAGGGAAGAGCGCTGGGCCGTAATGACCACATGGAGTGGGGGATATGAAAAATGTTAGCTGATCCAAATGCACAGGTGTTCCAAGAACATTTTAAGGTAAAAAAACAATTTTCGACTTTTTGACAATTTTGACCAAGATTTCACTCCCAGTGTCCCTTAAGCATTTTTATGGCCAGAGTCCGGATATTTGACATGTCAGTTTTCGTTTGTGGTTTCATTCCACAGAAAATATGTGAAGCACGATTTTATCAATGGTGATTAAAATTATGCAGTACTCATGGGTCATATAAAGTGATATTTTGGCTTTTTTAGCGTTTTTTGTTATTTTATTGTCATTTTTTATACTATACTCATATTTTCTCATAAATTTCATATTGTTGTCATATTTTATCTTTTGCATATGTGCTTGCAGTCGTCCCAAAGACGACTTTTCCTATCTCCTATCTCCTATTTCCTATTCTCTGTAATATTTCATATTTTTCCTGTTACAATATTGCGTGCAAATAGAAGACCCTTCCTTTTTGAAAACTTAAATGTTTGTAAGTTGCTACTGAATTCTTCTTTCTGATCGCTCTTCAAAATGTGACATTTATTTCATTCTGTGCAGAGCTGAGGGTTAGCACTAGGTTGAGGTCGGCCTAGTGGCTGGCCTAGTGATCCCAAGGTCGCGGGTTCAAGTCCGGCCCAGACCGATGGCTTTTAAGTCTGCTTAAAAACGACAGCTCCATGTCAATAGATTTACTGGCATGTAAAAGAACTCCTGTGCGACAAAATTCCGGCACACCGGTGACGCTGATATGATCCTGGCAATTGACAGCGTCGTTAAACAACAAAATAATTATCAATAAATTCAAAATGCAACAACAAAATTAGTATTATTTACTTACAATTTTGAGTTCTTTGTTCACAGAGACATATACGGACCTTTTTCTAAAAATGTGATGTGTTCCACTCACATGACTTTCTCTACTCTTGTACTAACCATTCTTACAAACTCTTATTCCTGTATTTTCTTCTGTTAGTCGAGATAAACATTTGTACAAACTATCTTATTGCTTATTTCCTTGTAGGTACAAGGGGAATATTAGAATACAGTAGGCAATTGCGCGATAGTCAAATGTTTTAAACCTTATAAATTCCGTTCCCTTTGCACGGCTAACATACAAAAAATTAATAACGATGTTCCATTCGACGAAAGTTTGTTTTCCAAAACTCACACAAATAACAATGAATGTCTGCGAAATGGTTCAGTCTACAAAAAATGTCTTTTGTATTTTAGTAATATCTATATTTTTGTATACTAAGATTTGGTCTAACTCTCGCGATTTACCAGTTATGCAAAAGTCATCCAGAATAAACATGACTACATACGCTATAGCCAGAAAATTCCAAATATGCATTTCATTAGCCATAAAAATATCTAAGAAGTATGGCATTTTAACCATTTTTGAAAATAAAAATTCATTATAAGTTATGCCGTTCACAGAGACACAGGCACACACGCACTAAGACACAGGCACACACGCACATAGACAAACACACACGCACATAGACACACACATGGACACACACATAGACAAATAGACACACACATAGACACACAGACGCACACAAACACACACATACATAGACACACACATAGAAACACACAGACACACACATAGACGCACACACATAGACACACACAGACACAAACATAGGCGCACACATAGACACACACACCTACACACATAGACACACATAGACACATACACACACGCACACAAATAGACATATACATAGACACATACAGACACACACATAGGCCCACACACCTACACACATAGACACACACATACACATACACATAGACAAAGACACAGACGCACACATAGACACACACATAGACACACATAGACACACACATAGACACACACATAGACACACACACATAGACAAGCACACATAGACACACACATAGACACACACACATAGACAAGCACACATAGACAAGCACACAGACACACACATAGACACACACATACACACATAGACACACACATAGACACACACATAGACACACACCTACACACATAGACACACACATAGACACACACACATAGACACACACACATAGACACACACACATAGACACACACATAGACACACACATAGACACACACATAGACACACACATAGACACACACAGACGCACACAAATAGACATATACATAGACACACATAGACACACACACATAGAAACACATAGACACACACAGACGCACACATAGACACACATACATAGAAACACGCACAGACACACACATAGACACACATACACACATAGACACACATACATAGAAACACACACAGACACACACAGACGCACAGACACACACATACACACATAGGCACACACATACACACATACATAGACACACACAGACGCACACAAATAGACATATACATAGACACACATACACACACATAGACACATACACATAGAAACACACACAGACACACACAGACGCACAGACACACACATACACACATAGACACACACATACACACATAGACACACACAGACGCACACAACTAGACATATACATAGACACACATACACACACATAGACACATACACATAGAAACACATAGACACACACAGACGCACACATAGACACACATACATAGAAACACACACAGACACACAGACACACACATACACACATAGACACACAGAGACGCACACATACACACATAGACACACACAGACACACACAGACACACACATAGACACACACAGACACGCACACACATCGACGCACACATAAACACACATACACAGATAGTCACACACAGACACACACAGTCACACACATAGACACACAGAGACGCACACAGTACACACATAGACACACATAGACACACACAGTCACACACATAGACACACATAGACACACACAGTACACACATAGACACACATAGACACACACAGACACACACAGTCACACACATAGACACACAGAGACGCACACAGTACACACATAGACACACACAGACACACACAGTCACACACATAGACACACACAGACACACAGACACACACATACACACAGACACACACATAGACACACACAGACACGCACACACATCGACGCACACATAAACACATAGAGACACACACACAGTCATACACATAGACACACAGAGACGCACACAGTACACACACGGACCTTTTTCTAAAACTGCTCTATTAGGAATCAGAGGGCCTCAAAACATATATTTCCTGTGTAATCTCGACATCAAATTTTTGTTTGGAAAACATTAAAGTATAACTTATTGTAACGCAGCTGTGGTATTGCAACGTAGTGAGGATAAAACATTCATTTTGAATATCAATAGTATGATATGTGTGATTTGGTTACGTGCATGAGATGAGATTTTCAGTCTCGTTAGCATTTTGGTGGTTTTACTAAAGACGTTAGTTCTCGAGAGACAGACTTCCTTCCTTACACCCCCTCCAACAGTGCGTTGGGCCCATCCCGCTGCCTCCTGCCTTTTAAATTTATATATACAGCAGTGGCCCCCAGTGTTAGAGTGCGGTACGGATTTAGCATCCCGCACCAGCCTGCTACTGGTATGAGCTAGCTATTTATCCCATTTGCACCTCGGTAGCCCTGATTCTACGCTGACACAATTATCTCTCACCGTTACACCCTCCATTATTAACTTCGTTTACAAACATCCCGTTATACCTACTGCAGCAAAACGTTTCAAGAAATCCGATATATTACATTTAAATCCCTTTAGCTTCTCACTCTTCTACAGTCGCTTTTTACTATCTCTACTATGTGAATTATTCCAACCAAAAATTCGACGTTGAGATTTCACCAGAAATATGTGTTTTGAGACACCCTGAACCCCAAAAAAGCATTTTTAGAAAAAGGTCCGTGTGTGTGTGTGTGTGTGTCAGTCTGTGTGGCTGTCAGTCTGTGGACAGCATAACTCAAAAACGAAAAGCTGGTTAAAAACCAAAGTTGGTATTTAAGTTTAATGTCTTTCAAGAATGCGACACGAAGATTTTGAAGAAAATAGCCCCACCCTAAACTACCCTTTACATGGAAAATTTTTAAAAATTTGGTTTTCTTGAAAATGAGTCACACGATTTTGATTAAAATGTCGTATGTTCGAGATATTGGTATGACAAATGAAATGTATATTTTGAATTTTCTGGCTATAGCTTATGTAGTCCTGTTTACTCTGGATGACTTTTGCATAACTGGTAAACCGTAAGAGATGCACAAAATCATGCTGTACAAAAAATGTAGATCTCGCTAAAACACACAATTTGCCTACATTTGACTGAATCATTTTGGAGATATTCCTTGTTATTTATGTCAGTTTCGGGAAACTTAAAATTTTCCTGAAATCCAACATCGTTGTGCATTTTTTATGTTAAGCGTGCAAGGAGAACGGAAACTCAAAGCTTTAACATTTTTGACTATCTCTCAAGTCCTACTGTATTCTAATATTCCCCTTGTACCTACAAGGAAATAAGCAATAAGATAATTTGTGAAAATGTTTATCTCAACTAACACGAAGAAGATATAGGAATAAGAGTTTGTAAGAATGGTTAGTTCAAGAGTAGAGAAAGTCATGTGAGTGCAGCACATCAGATTTTTAGAAAAAGGTGTGTGCGTGTGCGCGTGCGTGTGCGTGTGCGTGTGTGTGTCAGTCTGTGAACAGCATAACTCAAAAACGAAAAGTCGGTTAAAAACCAAAGTTGGTATTTAACTTTACTGTCTTTCAAAGGTGCGACAGGAAGATTTTGAAGAAAATTATTTCACCCTAAACTATCCTTTATATGGAAAATTTTTCGAGAATTTTAATTTTCTTGAAAATGGCTCTAACGATTTTCATTAAAATGCCACATGTTTAAGGTATTTAAGTCGCTTATTTATGAAAGGCTTGTTGTCCACAAATGGTCAATTTTGAGTTAAAAATAAAATGATATCCTAAAACTAAGGTGCTTCATATAAGCAAGAAAGGCCCTTTGTCCGGCTCACTCTTTGTGTAATATGTGGCTTCATAGGAAATGTTTAGTTTTGATTGGCCCTTGTCCTGGAGAACAGGCTTCTCATAAACAAAATTGGGTTGGTAAACCTGAGTAATTATATTGTTTGTTGTGGTCTAATACGCTGCATGTTCAGTTTATAACATGTTATTTACAGTCATTTTAAAGAAAATGGAGATGAACAATGAAGTATATGCTGGCGATAATGTTGGAAAAAGTAATGCAGAAAAGAGAAAAAGAAAATGAGGTGTAGTCATTTCGAAAGAATATAAAGTTAATCGTATTAAATTAGCTATCATAAAAGTACAGCAACATCAGAACTACGGAGGAAGTGAATAAATAATCATTGAAGTACATAAAACCAGGGTTTACTTAAGAAAGGGCCTTAGTCTGACTATTTCGAAATGCTCTATAATTGACAGTTTTCAACAAAGTAAAGTATAATCTTAAAATGTTCCTTTTATCAAGTAATGTAAAGTATTATTTTTTCCATCATTAATAGTATTTTCAATGCGATCTTTACTTTTTTTTTCTCCAAAAAATAGGCTTTGGAGGTAGAGCTTTTCCTAACTGATTCATTTGATGTCTTCTAAACTTCTGAAGTAGGTATAAACAGAGAAACACAAGGTGCAATATAAAAATGTGCATTCATTTGTTTTCATTCGTATGTTGCAAATTCTCATAAAACTTCCTTTATCGTTCTGTCGTAAGTCAGTTGGTCAGCTCCTAGAAATGAAAAATGAATGCAGTTTATTTAATTATAAGGTATACAGTGCCTAACAGAAGTTTAAGACCACTACCTTATTTCACTTAAAACATTCCTTGCTTTTTAGTTTTGTTACAAATATGACGGCGTTTTTTTTTAATAAATAGGCTCGTCTCTTAGGCATCTATTTATACAAAGAACGTTGTGCTGAGATACTTAGTTTTTTAATTACGAATTTTGTTTTGAAACTTTGTAATTTAAAAAATCCAACATTTCACAGCGGATACTAATTTGTAGACTTGTTAATCTTAGTGTTAATTTATTTCCCAGATGTATATAAAGCCGTTGAACGTCTTGGCACGGTCACGCCATAGCCGAGTGGTTAGACCATTCGCTTCTCACCAAAGTGGCCCGGGTTCGATCCCAGTCAACCGAATGTGGGATTCGTGGTGGACGAAGTAGCACTGGGGTGGGTTTTCTCCGGGTTCTCCGGTTTCCCCCGCCACTCATTCCACCGGTGCTCCATCTTCATTCCATGTATCACCCGTGTCACCGCCTGCGGTGCCGTAGTAGTAAAAGCGGCCGTTAAACACTACAAAAAAACGCCTTGGTATAGAAAAAAAAAGCTTAAAAATATGCTAATCATTTTACAATGTTTTGCATGCTTTTTGAAAATGGAAAACAATTGATCATACAATGACAGATGTCTACGAAAGGCTATCTCCATCTGTGACCAAGCTATTGTGGCCAAACGAACAGCAATCGATAGTCCAGTTTTCACTCAATAGATGGGGCATAAGAAGTTTGTTTCCTGCGGCTTCTGTTGATATATATTCTGTTTCTGTTATTGCGTCTGGGACAGCAGGAAGCTTTGTGCGACAAATAAAGTAACAACGAGGAAAAAAAAAAAAAAAAAAAAAAAAAAAAAAAAAAAAAAAGAAACAAACAAACAAAAAAATTAAGGAACATTAATGTGGCAGATTATTGGATTTGCAGGTGCAATAAACCTCATAGAGAAATTGCATTAGAATTGGGTGGCAAGTACAATAAAAGAATTGCAAGAAGGAAGTGCAGTGATTGATAAACCACACAGCGGTCTGTCGGTCGGTCGGCCCAGAGTTGGTTCAGTGTGCGAAGACCAACTCATTGTTAGACTTTCGTAGAGCCGCAAGAGTTCGCTTCCAGAAATAAAACGGGAATAAGATCTAATGTTGCAGCTATATTAAGATTCACCAATGGATCAATGCGCTTTCCTATGGCACGGAGGACCCGAGTTCGATCCCCGATACCAGCATGGGGATTTTATCCCCTCTGGTGGATCTGGCACGGGGTGCACTTAGCCTCGTTAATCCCCGGAGGCACCAATTGAGGTGCTACTTGATGGAGAAGTAGTGACCCCAGGTCGAGAAGGCCGTATAACTGGCCGGAGGGGGGAGTCGGGGCGCTGACCACGTCCCGCCCTCCAGAGCTGCACCCCACCAATGACGCCTGTAGTGGGCAGAGGTGGGGAATGCAGCGGCGGGGCGGCAAGCTTGGCCCTTCTTGGTTTAGCTTTTAGTGGTTCAATGGACTCACCAGAATATATTGAAACCATGAAGGACATGCAGAAGTTCCTCCATGGCTGCTTCCTTTTCCAGCAAGACAATGCACCATGCTGTACATCAAGAGCAACAATGGATTGGTTCGCTGAAACAGGAATTTCATTTTTACCATAGCCAGCTAGAAGTCCAGACCTTAATCCAACAGAGAACTTATAGAACATCATCGCCCCCGGGGAGCTGCCCGCTAGCCAAAAAACATCCAGGAACTGCGTGACATTTCGGAAGTCTGCAATGAAATTACGCCCCATGAAAGCTGAAAACTGGTCCTGACTTGCGAAAACGTACTTGAATGTGTTTGAACCACAAAGGAGGTCCTCCACCCCCGCCACCGCCACCGCCACCGCCACCGCCACCGCCACCACCACCGACACCGCCACCGCCACCGCCACCGCCGCCACCACCACCACCACCACCGCCGCCACCGCCACCGCCGCCACCGCCACCACCACCACCACCGCCACCACCACCACCACCATCACCACCATCACCACCATCACCACCATCACTACCACCACCACCACCACCATCACCACCACCACTACCACATTGCTTATTAAAGAAACAAAGTTCAATGCCTAGGTGATTTTTAAAATTATATTTTATAACATGATCTAACATTTCTGAAAAAAAATGTGTTGCACTCACATGACTTTCTCTACTCTTGTACTAACCATTCTTACAAACTCTTATTCCTATATTTTCTTCGTGTTATTTGAGCTAACCATTTACAGAAATTATTTTATTGCTTATTTCCGTGCAGGTACAGTGGGAATATGTGAATACAGTAGGCTTTGAGCGATAGTCAAATCTTTTAAAGCTTTGAAATCCCGTTCTCTTTGCACGGTAACATATAAAATAACGAATAACGATATTCCATTTGACAGAAGTAAAGTTCCCTAAAACTTACACAAATAACAAGAAACATCTTCGAAATGGTTCACTCTACAAAAAAATTATTTGGACATAAATTGTGTTGTACACTTCCCTAGGCAGCATTGTACTTGCAGATTTTATTGAAATGCTTCGTGATTGTTCAATTCTCACCTTTATTTCAGTTAAATGTTTTGAGGCCACAGAAAACTTCTTTTATAATATCCTTTAGAAGAAAATAGTGATGTTCATGTTTCAAACATTGATCGATGGGGTTCAACAACTTGAAAGGGGCTTGCTTCAAGTCTGTTGTCCTATGACCTCGTAGCAATCTTTAAGTGTATGATATCAGACTAATATTTTTGTCGCAGTCAAGATATGAATGCCTTCTTTCTGGAAATGTCATCATAATTTTTTGCAGCCGCTGACGAACAGTTGCCTTAAATGAATGTACCGAAATACAATGAAGTTATTGTTCTGGGCAGCACAGGAATCACAATACGTGAAGTTGTTCCACATGGGGACAGAATCTGATGAAGCCTCTCTTTGCCACCCACGGTCTTATCATAATCATAAAGATAAACTGTCCCGAAGTCAAAACATGGATATTAAACAAATGAGCTGTCAGCTAACGTTTTGTAATATACGACGGCTATTTTTACTTTCTCTACCACGTATACTAAGTAGAGGAAGTATTGCACTCCACACAAAAATTCAATGTCGAGATTTCACCGGAAATATATGATTTGAGACCCCCTGAAACCAAAAAGACATTTTTAGAAAAAGGTACGAGTGTGTGTGTGTGTGGGGGGGGGGGGGGTGGGTGTATCTCTCTGTCAGTCTGTGTGTCTGTCTGTCCGTGTGTCTGTGGTCTGTCTGTCTGTGTGTCTGTCAGACTGTGGACAATATAACTCAAAAAGTAAAAGACGGTTTAATTTCTTTCAAGGATACGACACGAAGATTTTGAACAAAATTGCTCTACCCTAAACCACCTTTACATGGAAATTTTTCGAAAATTTTGATTTTCTTGAAAATGGCTGTAACGATTTTTATTAAAATGCCATATGTTTGAGATATTTTAGGGCAAATTAAATGCATGTCTTCAACTGCCTGGCTATAGGCTATGTAGCCCTGTTTACTCTGGATGACTTTTGCATAACTGGTAAACGGTAAGAGATAGATAAAATCCTACTACACAAAAATGTAGGTTTTGCTAAAACACACACATTTATGCTCCAATAATTTTTTTTTTTTTTTTTTTTTTTTTTTTTTTTTTTTTTGTGGACGGAACCATTTCGGAAATATTCGTTGTTATTTTTGCGAGTTTTGGAGAACTTATACTTCTTTTAAATGAAACCTTGCTATTCAGTGTTTATATGCTAACCGAACGGAATTGGACAGCTTTAAAATATTTGACTATCGTTCAAAGCCTACTGTGTTCGCATATTCCCCTTGTACCTACAGGGAAATAAGCAATAAGATATGTTTATCTCAAGTAATACGAAGAAAGTACAGGAATAATAGTTTGTTAGAATGGATAGTACAAGAGTAGAGAAAGTCATATATATATATTTGTGAAATGCCGTAATTTCTCTACCTGCGATGTAAAACATTTTAGTAAAAATTGTAGAAGAGTGGTTATGGAAACTCGTGTGAAAGTAACACTTCATATATTGTTTACACTTTACAACACACATGTAGAATGTAATCAGCACATAGTAACAATAGTGAGTAAACTCCACACACTTGAGTAATGTTCCACGTAAACCGGATGGATGCCAGCAAGCACAAACATTTGACTTTAACGACCTTTTCTACAGGGAGATAGGAATTGTATTAGACCAGCGATGAAAGAGGGGAGTGTGGGTTTACCTCCTTCCACTACACACGGACTTTGTCTCTCTTTAACCCCCAGACGTGCATTGTGTTGCAGTGGCGGTTTGGTTACATGTGCTTTGTGTTTGATTTACGAAGGTACTGTCAAATCTCATGTGATAAACATGTGTTCATTAGTGACTTGTTTGGTAGTGCTTACGTTTAAGAAGTATATCAATATTTGACATAGTCTTAGAAGATACACCAAGTGATCGTCGTCACGTAACATATTGTGATATATACAGACTTTTAATATAGTTCAATTTGGAGAAACTCTGTTCACAAATATATGTAGAGTTATATTCACTCTTATACACATTTCTAGCAAATATTTATTTCTCTATACAGGGTGGAAGGGAAGTCATTACATTAATTTAAACCAGTGATAGATCTCGATATTTGGAACACATTTTGTATCTTACGTTTTTGTCTCTGACCATTTCCTACGGAGATATTTAGTTGTCTCGAATAGAAGCTGGCAACACTGCAGATTGTGTGGGTGTCACTTTCCCTAGCTCAGTACATAAACAAACACTGTAGCGGTGCGTCTTGAAAACACAAACAAATACCCTGCCTTGTTCTTCTGTGTTTACTGCGCCAGTGTAGACCAATCAAAAACGTTAGGTCCCAAAGTGTTAAAGTGAAAGCGAAAGTGCCAGACCTGTTTACATGCACAAACCAAGTCAATTCCCTGACCAACCTCAATGCAACCTTGTCGACTTACTGCACGTGTGAGAGAGCAGCTTGCAGTATTCCTTCACATCTGTTAAGTGATTAATTATTTCGAAACTCTGTGTTATGTCTCATAATTACTACCGAAGTTATGTCAGAAATAAGTTACTCTACGCATCCTACAAGTAACAAACTGTTAACTTCGTACATTCCTGTGGAAAGTTGGATCAAAAACCATTTATTTTTTCGAAATTGGCTGCTCAAAGAACAAAATACCATTATACTTTTTTGTTTGTAATGCTTCTATGAAGCACATATTAGAAGGAATGTAATGACTTCCCTTCCACCCTGTATACTACGTTTTAATCTACATAAACATTTTCAGAAAATAGTTTAATCCAAATTTTCTTATAGGTGCAAGGGGAATATGGGAATACCGTAGGCTTTAAGCGATAGTGAAATGTTTTAACAGCTGGTTGCTATGCGATACCTTTCAAATATCGTTCTCTTTGCAAGGCCAAGAAGTGAAAAAACGAATAACATATTCCTATTTGAACAAAGTATAGGTGTTGGGAAATTCCAACAAACAGGATGGAATATCTTGTAAATGGTTCACTGAAAATAAAAACGAAGTATTTGACATTGAGTGTTTTAACTAGATGCACATTTTAATTAGTAAGATTATGTCTGTCTCTTACTATTTACCATTTATGCAAAGATCAGAATGAAGAGGTCTTCTGACGACATTCCCAGCAAATGCAGGGCATGAGTTAGAAACTGCCATGGAATCGCCTGTTTGTGTCCGTCACTGGATACTGACTGTCTGTCCCTCCTGCTGAAGGAGTGGAGTGAGGTAAGGTTCACCTCACCTCACTGCGTAAGGTTCTCCAAAGAGAGAAGTTTGGATACAACGGGTTATAATTTAGATGGATTTGTCACAATTCCTCACGAGGCACCGTTTCTAATACAACATATTATAAGTTTAGAACCGTGTATTGTTTTGAATCTTATAAAATCAGCTCAGAATAAAGAGGACTTGACAGGCTACTCAGGACATACTATGGGAAGTTAAACGAAAAACTTCATATATTTTAATTTAATTCATTGAAAAAAAATCTGATGTGTTGCACTCACATGACTTTCTCTACTCTTGAACTAACCATTCCTACAAACTCTAATTCCTATATCTTCTTTCTCGTTAGTTGAGATAAACATTTGTAAAAATTATCTTATTGCTTATTTCCTTGTAGGTGCAAGGGGAATGTTAGAATACAGTAGGCTTTGTGCGATAGTCAAATGTTAGAGATTCTGTTGTCTTTGCACACTTAACATATAAAAAAAATCAACAGCGATGACCCATTTCACGAAAGTTGTAAGTTTTCCGAAACTCACACACATAACAAGGAATATCTCCGAAATGGTTCACCCTAAAAGAAAATTTATTGAGACATAAATTGTGTATTTTAGCAAGATCTACATTTTTTGTATAGTATGATTTGGTCTATCTCTAACGGTTTACCAGTTATGCAAAATTCATCCAGAGGAAATACGACTACAGGGGCTATAGCCAGAAAATTCAAGATATACATTTCATTTGTCATAAAAATATCTCAAACATATGGCATTTTAATCAAAATCGTTAGAGCCATTTTCAAGAAAATCAAAATTTTCGAAAAATTTTCCATGTAAAGGGTAGTGTAGCGTGGGGCTATTTTCTTCAAAATCTTTGTGTCACATCCCTAAAAGACATTAAACTTAAATACCAACTTTGGTTTTCAACCGAATTTTCGTTTTTGAGTTATGCTGTCCACAGACTGACACACAGACACACACACGGACCTTTTTCTAAAAATGCTTTTTTTTGGATTCAGGGGGTCTCAAAACATATATTTTCGGCGAAATCTCGACATCGAATTTTTGGATTGAATGAAATACTTGCTCTACTTACCAGTAGAGAAAGTAAAAAAGCGGAACACAAGTATATCATTTTCGGATAAAGGCTCCATGATGTTGAACACACATTCTCCAGCGTGAAGTGGAAGGATTCCTCTGCAAACAAAATCTTGTGGTCTACTCAGCCACTTGTGCACCTCTTCATAGGAAAGACAGTGTCGCTTCTCTGAGTGGTGTCACTCGGTGCGAGGTCTGGTGAGTGTGGCAGATGTGGAAGTTGTGCTCTGAGCTGCCGTGACACCAACATGAGTAACGCTGAGCCATGACTAATGTTCATATTATTTCATCCACCGTCACTAGTGCATTACACACTGCTATGCCTCACCTGGGCTGGGAACGTAACTTGCTGCAGAGACCTTCACTCGCCGATGATTCTCAGCAGACCTCACTGTTCAGAAAACGCATTTTCATTGGTTAATGTCGCAAGTTGGGAAGTTATTTTAAACTGGTAGTGTGGAAATGTTTCGTTTGTCCGCAGTATGCAGCTACCTGTTGGGCAGACTTTAAAGCAGAGACTCTTAAATCATAAAATCACAGCGGGAGGTTCCTTGTATCGTGCATCCGCTCAACTCACATGGTACGGAGTGAAGAAGCGAAGACTCGAGTAAGCCTGTCTTGATTAACGGCTTGCTTATCAGTAAGATAAATACATGCAATACAAATACCTAATAACGGAGCAACTTCCTCCAAAGAAAGCAAAGAGTGCCGAAAGTCCATTTACATCAATGTGGGAACCTTCTTACTTTTTTTAAAGTGGTCAGCATAGAGGTCAAATGCCACAACAATTACGTGAAAATCGCTTATTGAAAGACAGTGTAAGAAATGACACATACAGTAAAACCATAGAGAGGAAGAATTAAAGTTTGTTACATCTTACAGAAGAGAATTATTTATCAAACAATGCGGGTTGTGCCAGTACTATCTAGATCATTGAAACAAAAGACCAAATTAACTAGTATAACACTACGCACAACACGTAAAGTTTACGCAAAACAGCGTTAAAAGTGTGGAAGAGAAGTGCACAAAGCAAGAGAGAGAAACTTAAGGAAAGAGTTAGTGAAGGTTTGCACCGAGGTGAACTTTTCGTTGTCAAATTTTGCACTTTGTACCGCACAATGCACCGGTGCATGCACCCTGGGAGACCCTGTTTTAAAGCATTGGTAAGAGTACCACCAACTTACAGGACAATGGCGCAAAGGTTCAAATGCTTATTATATTTTAAAGATTTTCATTTGACTCCCTCTAATAGAATGTCATCAAATATATAATTTTAATCAAATATTACGGCTACTTTTGAGAAAATCTGAAATAACGAAAGGCATATTTTGTAATAGGAGGTTTTTCTAGAAAATCGTTCTTACTTCTTGGAACATGAATTATGGTGTTACACACAAACACATGATTTGTTCTACCTTTTACTTCCTCTACAGTGCAATTACAGTAAGTGGAGGAACTATTGTATTCTATACAAAAATTCAATACAGACATTTCACTGGAAATACATGTTTTGAGATTCCTTGAATCCAAACATTTTTAGAAAATCTGATGTCATGCACTCACATGACTTTCTCTACTCTTGTACTAACCATTCTCACAAACTCTTATTCCTATATCTTCTTCATGTTAGTTCAGATAAATATTTTACAAAATGATCTTATTGCATATTTCCTAGTAGGTACATATACAGCAGGCTTTGAGCGATAGTTAAATCTTTTAAAGCTTTTTGATTCCGTTCTCTGTCAACGGCTAACGTATAAAGAAATGAATAACGATGTTCCATTTGACGACAGTTAGTTTTCCAAAACTGGCACAAATAACGAAGAATATCTCCGAAATGGTTCTCTCTACAAAAAAAAAAAAAAAAAAAAAAAAAAAAAAAAAAAAATTATTCGGACATAAATTATGTGTTTCAGCGAGATCTACATTTTCGTATATTAAGATTTGGCCTATCTCTTACGGTTTACCAGTTATGCAAAAGTCATCCAGATTAAATAGCACTACATAGGCTATAGCCAGAAAATTATAAATATACATTTTGTTTGCCGTTAAAGATAACTCAAACTTATAGCATTTTAATAAAAATCGTTAGATATTTTCGAGAAAATCAAAATTTTCCAGGTAAGGGGTAGTTTAGGGTGGAGGAATTTTCTTCAAAGTCTTCCTGTTGTGGTTGTTGTTGTAGTGTTTAACGCCCGCTTTTACAACTACGGCACCGCAGGCGGTGACACTGATGATACATTGAATGAAGATGGAGCACCGGTGGAATGAGATGGCGGGGGAAACCGGAGCACCCGGAGAAAACCCGCCCTGACGCCGCTTCATCCACCACGAATACCACATGCGGGTCCCTGGGATCGAACCCGGGCCACCTAGGTGGTAGGCGAGCGCGCTAACCGCTCGGCCACGGCGCCGCCCTAAAGTCTTCCTGTCGCAACCGACTTTTCATTTTGAGTTTTGCTGCCCATAGACTGACAGACAGACAGACAGACACACATTCGTACACACACGAACCTTTTTCTATTTTTTTTTTTTTTTTTTGCATTGAACATATTTCCGATGAAATTTCGACATTGGATTTTTGGACGGAATCCAATACTTCCTCTATACGTAGTATAGAAAGTAAAAAAAGGCATTTGAAAATTGTGGTATAAAGCAAAATACTTGCGTACCTACTTTTAAATTGCTGATTTAATTTACTAATATCCCAGTTATTGCAATGTTGAGAGCATACACTGAAAATAGAAAGTAGAAACCCAATGTAACGGTAAAAATTGACTTGTGACAAAATTACAGTAATGGGTTGCCTTAAATATTTAGTAGAAGATTTAACCAATTGATTAATCCACTCAGTGGTAGATGGGCTAAGTTCCTCCTCACGCGCCTAAACCACTCACTCCCTTCATCCAAAATGTAAAGAGGATGTTAAAAATAGCACACAGAGTCTTTCCTCTCGAGCTTTCATCAACTGCACTAACGTCCAACAACAAAAAACTGCCATAAAAAGCGAACAAGAAATTTCACTTAAGCGTTGAGTCAAAAAACACCAGAGGTAAAACAGAGCACTTGAGTTATTTACACTAACAAAATTAATCTTGTTAATTTTAATGAAGATGTCCTCCAAGATGCATATTCGCAGGGTGGTTAATGACGTATTTAAAAGCCTATGATTGATAATTATAAATGCCGCACACTTTGAAAATATATGAACTAAGTTTAGGACTTCATGGAAAGTACATACATTCTTATTAGAGAATTTTAAGGAGGAATTGCTGTTATGCATTCGTCAAATAAAAAAATCTGATGTGTCGCACTCACATGACTTTCTCTACTCTTGTACTAACCATTCTTACAAACTCTTATTCTTATATCTTCTTCATGATTCTGATCTCCTGCACTCACATGACTTTCTCTACTCTTGTACTAACCATTCTTACAAACTCTTATTCCTATATCTTCTTCATGATTCTGATCTCCTGCACTCACATGACTTTCTCTACTCTTGTACTAACCATTCTTACAAACTCTTATTCCTATATCTTCTTCATGATTCTGATCTGTTGCACTCACATGACTTTCTCTACTCTTGTACTAACCATTCTTACAAACTCTTATTCCTACTCTTCTTCATGATTCTGATCTCTTGCACTCACATGACTTTCTCTACTCTTGTACTAACCATTCTTACAAACTCTTATTCCTATATCTTCTTCATGATTCTGATCTCCTGCACTCACATGGCTTTCTCTACTCTTGTACTAACCATTCTTACAAACTTTTTTATTCCTATATCTTCTTCATGATTCTGATCTCCTGCACTCACATGACTTTCTCTACTCTTGTACTAACCATTCTTACAAACTCTTATTCCTATATCTTCTTCATGATTCTGATCTCCTGCACTCACATGGCTTTCTCTACTCTTGTACTAACCATTCTTACTAACTTTTTTATTCCTATATCTTCTTCATGATTCTGATCTCCTGCACTCACATGACTTTCTCTACTCTTGTACTAACCATTCTTACAAACTCTTATTCCTATATCTTCTTCATGATTCTGATCTCCTGCACTCACATGGCTTTCTCTACTCTTGTACTAACCATTCTTACAAACTCTTATTCCTATATCTTCTTCATGATTCTGATCTCTTGTACTAACCATTCTTACAAACTCTTATTCCTATATCTTCTTCATGATTCTGATCTCTTGCACTCACATGACTTTCTCTACTCTTGTACTAACCATTCTTACAAACTCTTATTCCTATATCTTCTTCATGATTCTGATCTCCTGCACTCACATGGCTTTCTCTACTCTTGTACTAACCATTCTTACAAACTTTTTTATTCCTATATCTTCTTCATGATTCTGATCTCCTGCACTCACATGACTTTCTCTACTCTTGTACTAACCATTCTTACAAACTCTTATTCCTATATCTTCTTCATGATTCTGATCTCCTGCACTCACATGACTTTCTCTACTCTTGTACTAACCATTCTTACAAACTCTTATTCCTATATCTTCTTCATGATTCTGATCTCCTGCACTCACATGGCTTTCTCTACTCTTGTACTAACCATTCTTACAAACTCTTATTCCTATATCTTCTTCATGATTCTGATCTCTTGCACTCACATGACTTTCTCTACTCTTGTACTAACCATTCTTACAAACTCTTATTCCTATATCTTCTTCATGATTCTGATCTCTTGTACTCACATGACTTTCTCTACTCTTGTGCTAACCATTCTTACAAACTCTTATTCCTATATCTTCTTCATGATTCTGATCTCGTGCACTCACATGGCTTTCTCTACTCTTGTACTAACCATTCTTACAAACTTTCATTCCTATATCTTCTTTGTGTTAGTTGTACAAATTATCTTATCGTTTATTTCCTTGTAGGTACAAGGGGAATATGGGAATACAGTAGGCTGTGTGTGACGGTCAAATCTTTCAAATTCGGTTCTCTTTGCACGGTTAAGACATAAAAATAAATAACGATCTTCCATTTGTCGAAAGTATTATTGCTAAACTCACACAAATAACAAGGAATGTCTCCGAAATGGTTTACTCCACAGAAAAATGCATTGACATAAATAATATTTTAGCAAGGCCTGCAATTTTAGTACAGTAAGTTTTTGTCTATCTCTTACGGTTTAGGAGTTATTCAAAAGTCATCAGGAGTAAACAGGACTACATAGGCTATAGACAGAACTTCCTGTCGAAAAGCATTTTTAGTTTATTTCAAACTCTTAATTGGAGATAAATATAAAGGCAATAATGTTAATAAGGGTTTGAATTTTTTAATGTTGATGAAGGTCAAGAGAATCAATGCACGTACATCGTCATTGCTTTAATATCAGAGAATTAGGATACCACTATCACGGATTTAGGGGCCATCATCCCAAATTAATTTCTAAACTTTTTTGGTATACCTGTACAACTTTTCAACTCTCAATCAGGTAAAATATGTTCCAGAACATTCTAATTGTTCCTTAATCGTTATTTAAATGAGTTTAGTCCACTTATTAGCATTACACAAGACTTATTCATAATTATCACGGAATTACGCAACCTTACCCTACATTTCATTTGCCATAAAAATATCTTATGTCATTTTAATCAAAGTCGTTAGCCATTTTCGAGAAAATCAAAATTTTCTAAAAATATTCCATGTAAAGGATAGTTTACGGTGGAGCAATTTTCTTCAAAATCTTCGTGTTGCATTCTTGGAAGACATTAAACTTAAATGCCAACTTTGGTTTTTAACTGACTTTTCGTTTTTGAGTTATGCTGTCAAGACTGGCAGACAGAGATATATACACACGGACTTTTTTTTTTTTCTAAAAATGCTTTATTTGGATTCAGGAGGCCTCAAAATATGTGCTCCCGGTGAAATCTCGACATCAAATTTTTGGGTGGAATACAGTACTTCCCCTACTTACTATACACAATAGAGAAATTAAAAAGGGTGATATATACTTAATCATTTTCCGTCTGTATCCAAGCGTAAAGAATTGCTGAACATAAAAAATTAAAAGAGAACGCATACATTTTACATGTGTGGTCTGTTAGTGATTTACAACGTTCGGCGAATGTAGATTTCCTGAAATTGGCGCTACGTATGTTTGTTACGTATTTTAATTCTAAATTGATTACTGATAACGTTTCCCCTAATTGCAGTGTCAGTTGATTGACCTGAAATGTGATCGACAGATGCGGTGGAAATACAATTCAAGGTCGAGCCTTATACAGTTTTATGAGGGATAGCCAATGTGCATAAGTTGTGTGTGAAATGTTTGTGTTTATTTGGTTCCAGTTATGAAATGAAAATAGCCTAAAATGTCCCGTGAAGGGCAAAGACCTCCTATGAAAAGGGGAAAGCTTATTTATCCTGACGTTGTGAGCTACTCCACGTTAGGTGTTGCATATACTTATTGTCCACTATTCACTATTTAGTCTCTACACAGTTGTGTCTCAAAGTCGCTTTTTCCTCTCGCTACTGGTGACCACTGCTGTCTTGCGTAGTCCTTGAAGAGGTCTGTCTCGGTCTTCCTGGTAGTCGCTTTCCTATACAGGGGTCCCACATAATAGCCCTGTATGTCCACCTGCCAAGTGTCCTCCCCATTTCCATTTTGTTCTTGTGGTTAATTGTGTCAACTCTTTTGTCTGTGATAACTGGTTTAATCTAATAGTTGAGATTCTATCTTTCAGAGATGCCCCCAGGAGTTTGCGTTGCATCTTCCGTTGGCATATTTGCATTTTATTACTTTCTGTACTACGTTTAGTAAAGTACAGGAAGTATTGTATTCCACCCAAAAATTCGATGTTGAGATGTCAATGGAAATATATGTATTGAGGCCCCTAAATTAAAAAAAAAAAAAAAAAAAAAAAAAAAAAATAAATAAATAAAAAAATAAAAAATAAAAAAAAAACCACTTCTAGAATAAGGCCCCCATGTGTCTGTATGTGTGCGTGCGTCTGTGTGTGTCTGACTGTGGACAGCACAACTCAAAAACGAAAAGTTGGTTGAAAACCAAAATTGCTATTTAAGTTTTATGTCTTTCAAGAATGTCACACGAAGATTTTTGAAGAAAATTGCTCCACTCTAAACTACGCTTTACAAAACTGTTTTTCGAAAATTTTGATTTTCTTGAAAATTCCTCTAACGATTTTGATTAAAATGTCATACGTTTGATATATTTGTATGACAACTGAAACACGTTCTTGCCTCACTCCACCTGCCATCCCTTACCTTCACTGCTGTTCAGGTTCAGTGGCGAGTATGGTTGTTTCATGAAGAGTGGTAGAGAGAATTTGTTGAAGTTACAGAAACAGGAAAGTTTACTGTTGGATATGCGGATTTCAATTTGCAAATATAAAGTGTTGCAATGTCAAACGCCGCTTTGATCAGAAGCATAAATTAAACTTACAGGTATTTATTTACAATTTCAAGAGGTACTTTTTGAATACTCGTATTTGTAAACATAAAAGAGACGATATGATTGCACTTTTAAATTGTTTAGTTTCTTATTAGTTTATTTAATATAAACTCTAT
Source organism: Tenodera sinensis (assembly GCA_030765045.1). Classification (NCBI taxonomy): domain Eukaryota; kingdom Metazoa; phylum Arthropoda; class Insecta; order Mantodea; family Mantidae; genus Tenodera; species Tenodera sinensis. The sequence goes on from CM060962.1 coordinate 306,465,215, forward strand.
TTTGTATTTCAAACTTTGAACATAATATTAAGTTTAAGAGCAAAGAATTTGTCGTGTTGAACAAATAGCTTTAAAATAATTTAAGACAAGTAGCAATGAAACTTGACTGCTTTATTTATTGTAATAGAGAAACAATTTAGTATGTTAATCATAAGACAGTGTAAGCATATTGCGTGCATAAGATAAAGAAAGGTTATAAACTTGATTATGTAATTTACCTAACGACAGTAATAATTATTGTATGCAAAATATCTTAAATATAAACAAAATAGTTCATAACAGCATGGAAATTGTTACCCACCACTGCACGTGTTGTATCCAAACAACCTCTGTCACTTAGCAAGAGAATGTGGGGTGAGTAAGGCAAGTTCAATCGCTACCTCTCCTCTCGTGCCCATGCCTTATATAGGACGTCTGGGAGCCCTAACTGAACGCCTTGCTTCATCAGTCCGAAGGTGATACGAACAACTTTGCGACAGACGAACGCGCAGGAAGGTGAAGTGTAGCTGGAAGTTTCATATGCAACGTCCGAAGAGTCGCTCAATAGTTAGAGCTTTCTACGGAACCGATATAATTTATTCCCGTACAAACTGCAACTGTTAAGCCTATGTAAGAGTTTATGCTCATGGTGGCAGAAGATGAGAATTTCTCGGAAATGAGTGATGAAGCGACATTTTTAATTAAGTTGAAAAAGTCAATAGATAGAACCTCACGAAATGGGGTTCTAAGAAACCACACACTGAAATAGAACGTGACAGTTCAAAGGTAAAATGTGATTTGCACCTTTTCAAAAATTAATGAATTTTTACTTTCTGTATTCGGTACCTACAGCAACTATAGGAAGTGTCTAACATAAGAGAATATTGAAATGGATTTATTTCATGATTAAATGACCAAAAATGATCTACCACAGCTGACTTATCAATTTCTTCATATTTAGTATTTCTAAAATGTTCCTTCATTCTGGTTTCCAATTGACGTTCAGTTTTACCCATGTAAACCGTGTCACAATACAAACAGCTAAATTGTTTATAATTTGTATTTTTATCCTTTGTAGAAAAAATTAGTACATTTTGTATATTAAATTAATTTTGAGGGACTAAAGTTATTCCATATTCCTTAAAGAACTTTTTAAATTTTTTTTAGCCCAACGATTGTGAATAAACATTTTAAAAATACAATCTTTTATTTTCTTGAGGGTAGAAATATTTTAGTTTCTGTTGTTTCACTGTTAACCGCTTCAGTTATTTCATTGAATATGAGAAGTGTTTTAATCCACCTAAAATATCAATACCAAGATTTCACTAAATATACACTTTTTGAGGTCCACTGAATTAAAATATATATTTTAATAAAAAGGTCCGAGTGTTTGTAACTTTGGACAATATAACTCAAAAACAAAAATTCAATGAAATACTAAACTTGATATTTAAGTTCCACAACTTAAAATCCTTTCTCCTCAAACTACCCTATACGCGGAAAAATTTTAGAGTATTTTGATTTTCTCTAATGCTTTTGATTACAATGCCTTGTGGTAATATATTTTCATGATAAACGGAATGTATGTGTTGAATTTTGTTAGAAATGCCTGTGAGTACTGTACATTCTTGATGAATTACGCATGACAGGTAAACTTAAATAATAGGCAAAATATTATCCAAGAAACAATATAGATCTCATTAAAACACATAATTTAAAATCGGTATTGCTTTTTATGGAGTTAAAATATTCTCGAAATACTCCTTGGTATTGGTAGGTGTTGCTTTTCTCAAACGGGAAGTTCTTATTGGTTTTTATTTTTTCCCCTGGTCATACAAAGAGAAGGGAATTTAAAAATCATCATATCGCGACAAGCTTTAAAACGCTTATACTATTGCTTAAGCCTAGTCTACTCACCTATTGCCGTTCCTCTTTGTAGGAAATACGTAATAATATAATAAAACATGAATAACAAAAAGAAGAATAAGAGTGTTTCTACAAAAGTTTATCTCCATTAACATGAAGTGGACATAGGAATAAGCTTCTAACTTTCTCTACTGGTAAGTAGAGAAAGTATTGCATTTCACCCAAAAGTTCGATGTCAAGGTTTCACCGTAAATATGTTTTGAGGCCCCTGAATAAAAAATAAAAACACTTTCTGGAAAAGGTTCCGTGTGTGTGTGGGTGGGTTCCGTGGGTATCGGTGTGTGTGTGTGTCTGTGTGTGTGTGTGTGTGTGTGTGTGTGTGTGTGTGTGTGTGTGTGTGTGTGTGTGTGTGTGTGTGTGTGTGTGTCTCCGTGACTGGACAGCATAACTCAAAAACGAAAAGCCGGTTAAAATTCAAAGTTGGCATTTAAGCTTAACATTTTTGAGGATGCGACACGAAGATTTTGAAGAAATTTTGATTTTCTTGAAAATGTCTCTAACGCTATTGACTAAAATGGCATATATTTGAGATATTTTTATGACAATTGAAATGTATATTTTGAATTTTCTAGCTATAGCGCATGCAGCCGTGTTTACTCTGGATGACTTTTGCGTAACTGGCAAACCGTAAGAGATAGAACAAATCACACTAAACAAAAATGTAGATCTTGCTAAAACACGTAGTTTATGTCCAAATAATATTTTTGTAGAGTTCACCATTTCGGACATATTCCTTGTTATTAGTGTGAGTTTTGGAAAACCTAAGCTTTCCTCAAATGGAACGTCGTTGTTCATTTTTTTATATGTTAACCGTGTAAAGAGAACGGAATCTGAAAGCTTTAAATGATCTGACTATCACTCAAAGCAACTTACTGCACTCCCATATTCTTCTTGTACCTACAAGGAAATAAGATAATTTCTGCAAATGTTTATCTCAACTAACATGAAGAAGATATAGGAATAAGAGTTTGTAAGAATGGTAGTACAAGAGTAGAGAAAGTCATGTGAGTGCAAGAGATCAGAATCATGAAGAAGATATAGGAATAAGAGTTTGTAAGAATGGTTAGTACAAGAGTAGAGAAAGTCATGTGAGTGCAGGAGATGAGAATCATGAAGAAGATATAGGAATAAGAGTTTGTAAGAATGGTTAGTACAAGAGTAGAGAAAGTCATGTGAGTGCAGGAGATGAGAATCATGAAGAAGATATAGGAATAAGAGTTTGTAAGAATGGTTAGTACAAGAGTAGAGAGAGTCATGCGAGTGCAAGAGATCAGAATCATGAAGAAGATATAGGAATAAGAGTTTGTAAGAATGGTTAGTACAAGAGTAGAGAGAGTCATGCGAGTGCAAGAGATCAGAATCATGAAGAAGATATAGGAATAAGAGTTTGTAAGAATGGTTAGTACAAGAGTAGAGAGAGTCATGTGAGTGCAGGAGATCAGAATCATGAAGAAGATATAGGAATAAGAGTTTGTAAGAATGGTTAGTACAAGAGTAGAGAAAGTCATGTGAGTGCAGGAGATCAGAATCATGAAGAAGATATAGGAATAAGAGTTTGTAAGAATGGTAGTACAAGAGTAGTGAAAGTCATGTGAGTGCAACACATCAGATATTTTTCCTGGTTATGCAAGGGATTTCAAAGCCTCAAATATTTTAAGCGAGCAGCACTTAAGATAGGTATTAGACTATCACTATTTCCCTTGTACTTATACTAAATATGTAAGTAGGACCAATTCTATATGCGTTTATGTTAACATAAAGTTGGTAGACGGATAATCTGGCGCGGAGGACCCGAGTTCGGTACCCAGTACTGCCGTGTGGATTTTTTCCCGCTGAGAGGTCTGGTACGGGGTGCACTCAGCCTTGTTAGGTCCCGGAGGGGCCAACTGAGGAGCTACTTGATGGAGAAGTAGCGTTCCCAGGTCGCGAAGGCCACATAACTGGCCGGGAGGATTCGGAGCGCTGACCACGTACCACTTTCCAGTGCTGCGCCCCATCAATAACGCCTGTAGTGGGCAGAGATGGGGAACGCAGTGACCGGGCGGCGAGATTTTTTTTTAATTTTTTTATGTAGAAAAATAACACACACACGCACACGTACACACGCACGCACATACATACGAAAAATCCTTTTTCTGTATTCTATGTACTATAGCATGAATGTGTTTTCTATAGAATCCAGATATTGAATGTGTGTGACACAATGCATCCTCTACTTACCGCAAATGTTAGAGAATGTAAAATTGCACCGCGTGAGAAAGCTTCTTCGAACAGAATGGAAACTCGCAGCAATTAGGGACAGGCGGAAGAAAGTTGTCGAGTTTGGAAATGTGGTAAACAGATTCACCGGACAAGGTTTCCTCTTCACTGCGCATGTCACAAACACATGTTGAGTAACTAGTGTAATCTTCCTTCTTTGCCAATGTTCTCAACATTAAGAAAGCTTAAAAACCTCCCGAAGCTTATAAATACAAATAGATTTTATTGGATCCAACTTTGTTAGAGTTAGAATCCTCTAGCCGTAGTTTGCCGTCAGCAATACTCAAAGCAAAGTCGTTATTCGTTTTTTACTTTATTCAACACCTACTTACAGTAAGTACATAAAGTATTCTTTTCCATTCAAAAATTCCGTGACGAAATTTCACCGGGAAAGCACATTTTGACAATCATTGAATACGCCAGCCGCGGCGCATAACAAAGGACGGTCGGGGTCAGGCCATCTCACATCACATACACGGCGCGGCATATCTAGGTCAGACTGCCTCGCACGACTGTTTGTGAACATGTGACAATGAGCGCGGTACGTCAATAAGTCTACGAGATTATTCGAGAGGCATACGGTGGTCGGTATTCGTAGAAATGCCAGAAAAGGTGATGTTCCAGAAAGATCCGTGTTACTTTATGCTCACTATATAAGGAGGCGAGGCAACGAGATTTAGCAGTATTTGCAGACATGAGTCATCGCAGAAGTCAGTTTTGTGTGTGTGTGTGTGTGTGTGTGTGTGTGTGTGTGTGTGTGTGTGTGCGCGCGCGCGCGTGCGTGCGTGTGTGGGGGAATATAGGAATACAGTAGGCTTTGTGCGATACTCAAACCTTCTTAAGCTTTGAGGTTCCGTTCTTTTTGCTCAGCTAACATATAAAGAATCAATAACGATGTTCCAGTTGACGAAAGTTCAAGTATTCCAAAACTCTCACAAATAACAAGGAACATCCCCGAAATGGTTCACTCTACAAAAAATGTATTTGGGCATAAGTTGTGCGTTTTAGCAAGATCTGTTTTTTGTATAGTAAGACTTGGCCAATCTCTTGCAGTTTACCAGTTATGCAAAAGCTATCCGGAGTAAACAGGGTTGCATAGGCTATGCCCAGAAAATTGAAAATATACATTTCATTTGTCATAAACATTTATACATATGGCATTTTAATCAAAATCGTAAGAGTCATTTTCGAGAAAATCAAAATTTTCCATGTAAAGGGTAGTTCAGGGCGGAGGAATTTTCTTCAAAATCTTCGTCTCGCATTCTTAGATGTTGAACTTAAATACCTACTGTGGTTTTTAGCCTACTTTTTGTTTTAGAGTTCTGCTGTCCACAGATAGACACAGACACACGTGGACCTCTTTGTAACAATGCTTCTTTTGGACTCAGGGGCCACAAAACATATTCCTGGTGAAATCTCGACATCAAATTTTCGGGTGGTATTCAATATTTCCTCTACTTACTATACATAGTAGAGAAAGTAAAAACAGACATCCAATGACAATGAGTTAACAACATTTCCAATGGACAATATGTTCCAAAGATATGTATTCTATTCTCGTATTCCAGAAAGAATTTCGGTGCCGAGACTTGAATAAAAACACACAGAGACTCTCTAAATCCAAAAGGTATTTGTAGGAAAAGTTCAACATGTGTCTGTCTGTCTGTGTGTCTGTGTCTGCCTACCTGCCTACCTGCCTGTCTGTCTGTGTGTCTGTCTTTGTGTCTGTCTTTGTGTGTGTCTGTCTGCCTATCTGTCTGTGTGTCTGTGTGTCTGTCTGCCTGTGTGTCTGTCTGCCTATCTGCCTGTCTGTCTGTCTGTGTGTCTGTGTGTCTGTCTGCCTGTGTGTCTGTCTGCCTGTCTGTCTGTCTGTCTGTGTGTCTGTGTGTCTGTCTGCCTGTGTGTCTGTCTGCCTATCTGCCTGTCTGCCTGCCTGTGTGTCTGTCTGTCTGTGTGTCTATCTGCCTGTCTGTCTGTCTGTGTGTCTGTCTGCCTATCCGCCTGTCTGCCTGCCTGTCTGTCTGTGTGTCTGTGTGTCTGTGTCTGCCTGCCTGCCTACCTACCTGCCTGTCTGTCTGTGTGTGTGTCTGTCTGCCTATCTGCCTGTCTGTCTGTCTGTGTGTCTGTGTGTCTGTCTGTCTGTGTGTCTGTGTGTCTGTCTGCCTGTGTGTCTGTCTGCCTATCTGCCTGTCTGTCTGTCTGTGTGTCTGTGTGTCTGTCTGCCTGTGTGTCTGTCTGCCTATCTGTCTGTATGTCTGTATGTCTGTCTACCTGTCTGTCTGTCTACCTGTCTGTCTGTCTGCCTGTCTGTCTGTCTGCCTGTGTGTCTGTCTGCCTATCTGCCTCTCTGTCTGTCTGTGTGTCTGTGTGTCTGTCTGCCTGTGTGTCTGTCTGCCTATCTGTCTGTATGTCTGTCTGCCTGTCTGTCTGTGTGTCTGTCTGTCTGCCTGTGTGTCTGTGTGTCTGTCTGCCTGTGTGTCTGTCTGCCTATCTGCCTGTCTGTCTGTGTGTCTGTCTGCCTGTATGTCTGTCTGCCTATCTGTCTGTGTGTCTGTCTGTGTGTCTGTGTGTCTGTCTGCCTGTGTGTCTGCCTGCCTATCTGTCTGTATGTCTGTCTGCCTGTCTGTCTGTGTGTCTGTCTGTCTGTGTGTCTGTCTGCCTGTGTGTCTGCCTGCCTATCTGTCTGTATGTCTGTCTGTGTGTGTCTGTCTGTCTGTCTGTCTGCCTGTGTGTCTGTCTGCCTATCTGTCTGTATGTCTGTCTGCCTATCTGTCTGTATGTCTGTCTGCCTGTCTGTCTGTGTGTCTGTCTGCCTGTGTGTCTGCCTGCCTATCTGTCTGTGTGTGTCTGTCTGCCTGTGTGTGTCTGTCTGCCTGTGTGTCTGTCTGCCTGTGTGTCTGTCTGTGTGTCTGTCTGCCTGTGTGTCTGCCTGCCTATCTGCCTGTCTGTGTGTCTGTGTGTCTGTCTGTCTGTCTGTGTGTCTGTGTGTCTGTCTGTCTGTCTGTGTGTCTGTCTGCCTGTGTGTCTGCCTGCCTATCTGCCTGTCTGTGTGTCTGTGTGCCTATCTGCCTGTCTGTGTGTCTGTGTGTCTGCCTGTCTGTCTGTGTGTCTGTCTGCCTGTGTGTCTGCCTGCCTATCTGCCTGTCTGTGTGTCTGTGTGTCTGTCTGTCTGCCTGTGTGTCTGTCTGTCTGTGAACAGTATAACTCAAAGGCCGGTCAAATACGAAGCAGATATTCAAGTTCAACTTCTTCCAGGAATGCAACATGCGTTTACAATGAGCATTGTTATTTTTGCTTTTCTAAAAAATGGATCTAGCTTTTTTGATTAAAATTCCACATATTCATGGCTAATGAAACGAGTATCTTAATTTTTCTGGGAACTGTCTCTGAAGTTCTTTTCATTGTGTTTGCGTAATTAGTAAACTGTGAGACATGTACAAGATCTTACTGCATAACAATGGGTATCTCGTTAAACGACAGTTCGTGTCAAATTCTTTTTTTCGAGGAGTTAACAATATTTAAACATTCATTGTTATTGCTTGACATTTGCTTTTCTGAATTTATCTTTTCGTCATACAAAGAAAACGGAATTTCAAAGCTATCGCATAGTGGCCAGCTCTTAAGAGTTGACATGACTTAAGTCTTCTCTATTCTCCTATTGACACATTATCTACAACAAAATATGTGATAAAACAATTTCTACTAAGGTTTATCTCGATTAACATGAAGTAGATGAGTAGAGAAGGCCATGTGAGTGCAACAAATGGCCTCCACCCCCTCCAATCACCAGCCTGGACAGTGCCGACTGCGAAGTTTTGTGGTTGTGGTCGTATTTTTTCTGGAGCACCTTGTGTCTTTGTTTGCTGATTTATATCACATTGACATTTTTAAACACGTAGAAGACCAGCTTGAGTATCACCATTGTCTTTCAACACGACCTTGCTACAGAACCTGACTGGTTTTAGCAAAACCTCACTGGAATCCTATACAAGGTATCTGTAATATTGTGGAAAAACAGCCTTGGGCTGGACCGATCCACTCCGATCCCCCTTCGGAAAAATAGCCTTGCGTCCCTTTTGTCCAAGCTAGTAAACTGTAAACAAAGGTAGCAATACTTTTAACGACATTTTAAAATAATAGTATATCTAATATATTTAAACGAGCAATTCTTTTATACATATTCCGCGCAACTTGGAAACTACTCCAACGATTTCGATCAAATTCTGCATTCAGTGTTTCACTTTTTATCTATATAGGTGTAATTCCTGAAAAAAAAACGCGATTTTACATAAAACAATATTTTTACTTTCTCTACTGGTAAGTAGGGGAAGTATTCTATTCCACCCAAAAATTCGATGTCGAGATTTCACCGGAAATACATGTTTTGAGGCCTCCTGAATCCAAAAAAAGCATTTTTAGAAAAAGGTCCGTGTGTGTGTCTGTGTGTCAGTCTGTCACTCTGTGTGTCAGTCTGTCTGTCAGTCTGTGGACAGCATAACTCAAAAACGAAAAGTTGGTATTTAAGTTTAATGTCTTTCAAGGATGTGACACGAAGATTTTGAAGAAAATAGCCCCACCCTAAACTACCCTTTACATGGAAAATTTTTCGAAAATTTTGATTTTCTTGAAAATGGCTCTAACGATTTTGATTAAAATGTCATAAGTTTGAGATATTTTGATGACAAATGAAATGTTTATCTTGAATTTTCTGGCTATTGCTCCTGTAGTCGTATTTACTCTGGATGAATTTTGCATAACTGGTAAACCGTTAGAGATAGACCAAATCACACTATACAAAAAATGTAGATCTTGCTAAAATACACAATTTATGTCCAAATAAATTTTCTTGTAGGGTGAACCATTTCGGAGATATTCCTTGTTATGTGTGTGAGTTTCGGAAAACTTAGAACTTTCGTGAAATGGGTCATCGTTATTCATTTTTTTATATGTTACGTGTGCAAAGAGAACGGAATCTCAAAGCTTTAAAAGATTTGACTGTCGCACAAAGCCTACAGTATTCCCATATGCCCCTTGTACCTACAAGGAAATAAGCAATAAGATAATTTGTACAAATGTTTATCTCAACTAACACGAAGAAGATATAGGAATAAGAGTTTGTAAGAATGGTTAGTACAAAAGTAGAGAAAGTCATGTGAGTGCAACACCACAGATTTTTTTATTACCTATTCTACAGAGCTATTCTTGTAGGTATATACAGGGTGCAAGTGAAGTGATCCGTGATACTTTAGCATGAATTTCTCATACTGTGAATAACAAGAAAGTCTAATACTAAAATGTTGAAAAGTTTATAGTTTTCTAGAAAAAAATATTTTTATCAAAAAAGTTTATCATCACCTGGCTGAATTATTATGGATTGAAGGTTCTAGATTTATGGCTATATTAATTGAAAATTGAATAAACAACTTTTTCCTGTGGCGTATTTCAATAGATTCAACGGTTTTTGTGTAAATTAAATTTAAAAAAAGCACACAATTTGTTGTAACAAAAGGGCCATGTGATGATAATTTTTTTTATAAAAATATTTTTTTCTAGAAAACTATAAACTTTTGAACATTTTGGTATTAGACTTTTTTGTTATTCACAACATGAGAAATTCGCTGTTAAAGTCTGACGGATCATTTCACTTCCACCCTGTATATTCTCGGTATCTCGGATATGGTTAAAATTTTGTATACCTACGTTTAAGATTTTACTTTTTAAGTTTACCTGTATATATGTAGGTGTCCTTCCTGAAAAAAATGCAATTTTACACAAAAAACAACATTTTTTATTCCCTCTTATACAGAGAAATTCTTATACATGTTATGTGTTTCTCGGAAATGGTTTTATAGATTTTGATCAAATTTTGTGTTCAGATAAGGTTTTGCTTCTTAAGTTTATTTACATTGGTGTCTTGACTGCAAAACGCGATTTTATATATAAACATGCTTTTATTCCCTCTTCTGCAAGTTATACAATTTTCTGTATATCTGAAATAGAAATCCTACGTATTACATTCACACTGTTTCTCTACTCAGATTCAGGTAACACATTAACATCTCTTTCGCTATTCACTCTTCTATAGACAATTTTCCATAAATAACGTGATTTTACACAAAAAATTATCCCCTCTTTTAAAATAAGTAATACAATTTGTTGTATGTTTGAAATGGAAATGTTATTACATTCCCACTGTTTTTTCCTCTCATTTTTAGACAGTTGTAGGTAAAAGTCGGACTTCTAGCAGTTCACGACAAAGTTGAAAGTAAAGTTCTACCACTCAGTGCTCAAAACCTTTAAACACTTCGGTAATGCCAACTTTGTTTTCTTGTGGAATATGAGCATCGCCTCATTCCAGTAGGCCGTGAATCTGAGTTACACAATGCTTGTTTAAAATGGTGGGTCATTTGAATTTGAATATGCGCTGCGCTGATTTGCACATTGTAATACTAATTAATTAAATTTCGTTACATTATTTTCGTCGTTTCATTATTTTCACTGCCTCCCTTATGTAGAATATTATGGTTTTGTAAAACCAACACTGATGCTATGCAAGACAAATGAACATCGTAACCCGAAGACTATCATCTATCACGAGAAAGGTAAAAAATATCATATATTTATATATAATCTATGTATAAATATTCAGCAGTGTCTGAAAATAGTGTTTAATGCAAGGGTTAACAGCAACATTTTATTTTGTTCGTGGGTGTCCTCAACTCCTCGGTCTGCGTACTCGTTTCGGAATCACACTTCTCACAAAATAAAATGTTCCTTTTAACCCTTGTATCATAACTATTTTGTGAATCTGCACAGTTTCTGAAATTTGTCAAACCATGTTACCAGCTTGCCATGGATGAATAATCTGGCCACGTGTAGCTTCTGATGTCTGTGAAACAAGCAACAGTCGTAGCTTAATGAGCAACGATTTAGTGAGCCATCGGAAATAATCATGCCGACGTGTCCAGCCAGTACCATGAATACTGCCCAGTCATTGGAGAGAGGGAAAAAGAGGGAAAGAAGGGGAGGCTACGAAGGTCTCCTTAAATAATAATTATACCTTTGCATTTTACTAAATTCGCTCTCTGTACCTAATTAGAGCCTGATGGATTTATTCCTATGGGTAGAAATTTACCGAGGGGAAAATCTGTTTCAATCCCCTGACATATATGCTATTTTTGTGGGATAGAACTAAATTGTCCCATTTTATTTACATTTATTAAATTTTGCTTAATTACTTTGCAATTCCTGGCAAGGCTTATGGGACTTCGTAAAGATTGAGAGGCTATGCGAAGCAAAGTTGTTGTTTATATTGATTGCACAGTTTATATTGTGAAGTTAAATACAAACTTGATAATTTTGAATAACTAAAAGATATAACATGTGCTGGTAGTGAGACATTGAGGGTTTGATACAAAAAAGATCCACACTCACTTTAAACAATCGTGTTTATTGAAGAATTTACAAATGAATTCAGAAAATGTCTTGTTGGTTTATTTCACGGAAATAACGAACGTATAAAAGTCTTGTAAAGACTTGTACTTGTAAAGTTCAGTAGTACGGCTTGGATTTTTAGAACATATTTTTATTCTGGCTTATTTGTTCATGCCTAAGTTAATTTAAGCATGTTTACAAAATTTGTGAACACAATGAATCAGTTGTTATTCGTCAGTAAATGCATATTTGACTATATTTTAGCGTTAGATAATATATTAACCAAATATACTAATAATAGTATATTTTTACTTTCTCTGCTGTTAAGTAGAGGAAGCATTTATTCCACCCAAAAATTCGATGTCCAGATTTCACCGGAAATATATGTTTTGAGACCTCCTAAAACCGAAAAAAGCATTTTTAGAAAAAGGTCCGTGTGTGTGTGCGTGTGTGTTTGTGTGTGTGTGTGTGTGTGTGTGTGTGTGTGTGTGTGTGTGTGTGTGAAAATTAAAAAAAAAATATTTTGTTGTTTAACGACGCTGCCAATTGCCAGGACCACATCAGCGTCGCCGGTGTGCCGGAATTTTGTCCCGCAGGAGTTCTTTTACATGCCAATAAATCTACTGACATGGAGCTGTCGTTTTTAAGCACACTTAAAAACCATCGGCCTGGGCCGGGTTTGAACCCGCGACCTTGGGATCAGTAAGTCAGAGTGTGTGTGTGTGTGCGTGCGTGCGTGCGTGCGTGCGTGCGTGCGTGCGTGTGTGTGTGTGTGTGTGTGGACAGCGTAACTCAAAAACGAAAAGTCAGTTAAAAGCCGAAGTTGGTATTTAAGTTTAATGTATTTCAAGGATGCGACACAAAAGATTTTGAAGAATATTGCTCCAACCTAAACTACTCTTTACATGGAAAAGTTTTCGAAAATTTGTATTTTCTTGAAAATGGCTTTAATGATTTTGATTAAAATGCCATGTTTGATATATTTTATAGCAAATAAAATATATATATATTGAATTTTCTAACTATAGCTCATGTAGTTCTATTTACTCTGGACAACTTGCATAACTGGTAAACCATAAGAGATAGACCAAATCTTACTATAAGCAAAAATGTAGATCTGGCTAAAACAAAATTTATGTCTAAATAAATTTTTGTGTGGACTGAACCATTTCGGAGATAGTCCTTATTTGGGTCAGTTTTGGAAAACAAACTTTCGTCAAATCCAACGTCGTTATTCATTTTTATATATTAACCTAGCAAAGAGACCGGAATCTGCCTACTGTATTGTAATATTCCCTTTGCACCTACAAGGAAATAAGCAATAAGATAAAGTGTACAAATGTTTATCTCAACTAACACGAAGAAGATATAGGAATAAGAGTTTGTAAGAATGGTTGGTACAAGAGTAGAGAAAGTCATGTGAGTGCAACACATCAGATTTTTCCTGGAAAATCCTACGTTTTCTTCAAACTTCAATTTTGTCACTTGGCCCATCATATTTTTCCACTCTTCAATTGTTTTCACCCATCATCTCAAGCTTATATAACATAAAACTTCAGTGACGTCTAAGTCCATTACTCGCCTTGATATTGTGGGCGTGCATTTGTATGGTTCATTAACCATTTGAACGAAACTGAAGGTGAAGTAACAAACAAGGTTATGGGAGTATTACATGACGTGCTTGAGGGAAATCCGAGCACGACATTATGTAAAATTGCTCTTTGTAACACACAAGAATAATTCAATGAAAAAGAACCACCATTTTCTGCCGATGATTTCTCTTATTTAACTACGCCTGTGTTACGTCATACTTTGTAGAAAGAAGTTTCATCAAGTATAAGGCTCTACTTAACGATAACTGAACATCCTTCCAGTTTGAAACTGTATGTCGCCATCTAGTGCAATTCTGCTGAAAATGAAGGTTAAGGTGGTGAAACAATTAAAAGTATTCTTCTTGTTTTTTTTTCTTCTAATTTTTACTCTCTCTACTAGTAAGCAGAGGAAGCATTGTATTATAAACAAAAATTCGATGCTGAAATTTTACCTGAAGTATGTTTTGAGGCCCCCTGAATCCAAAAAAGCATTTTTAGTAAAATGGTCCGCGCGTGTGAATCTGTGTGTCTGTCTGTCTGTCTGTCTGTCTGTGTCTGTCCGTGTACTTTTCAGTCTGTGGGCAGCATAACTCAAAAACGAAAAGTCGGTTAAAAACTCAAGTTGGCATTTAAGCTTAAGGGACACTGGGAGTGAAATTTGAAAGTTCCACATTTTTTGATAGATATTTCTGAAAATTTTACTTTGTTTGTATTTATATGAGAATAGGAGGTACACCAAATTTCATTAAAATTGGATAATTCGTTTAGGATATATAAATTATTTTATGAATTTAATAGGCACGTTTTCAAAATAGAGCTCGCGTCTATTGACTTTTCAAAATTCATTTATATTGGCAGAACTGATACTCTAAAACATGGATAACAATTGTATGAAGAGATATTTCAAATACGTTTGCTGATTATGCTGTACATAGTTTTTTAATAACAAAGAAAATTTAATCTTAAAAATTATTGATTTTTTTTTTTCATACAAAAAAAATGTTTTTGGAATTCATGTTAATGATAACATCAATATTGAATCATAGTTTTGTTTAGCTGCTATTTATGAATACTTCTGGAAATTTTCATTGAATTTGAAGCAAAACTCAGGCGCGACCTTCTTTTGGAATGTGCAGAAATGTAGTTTTGAGAAAAACAGGCTTTTATATAGGAGCATCCTGTGTACGTTAAGGGAAGAGCGCTATTTGAAAGGGCCGTAATGACCACATGGAGTGGGGGATATGAAAAATGTTAGCTGATCCAAATGCACAGGTATTCCAGCAACATTTTAAGGTAAAAAAACAATTTTCGACTTTTTGACAATTTTGACCAAAATTTCACTCCCAGTGTCCCTTAATGCCTTTCAAGGATGCGATACAAAGATATTCAACAAAATTGCTCCACCCTAAGCTACCCCTTATATGGAAATTTTTTCGAAAATTTTGATTTTCTTGAAAATGGCATGAACGATTTTGGTTAATATGTTTAAGCTGTTTTTATGACAAATGAAATGTATATTTTGAATTTTCTGGCTAAAACGTACATAGTCCTGTTTACTCTGGATGACTTCTGAATAAGTCGTAAATCGTAAGAGGTAGACCAAATCTTACTGTACAAAAAATGTAGATCTTGCTAAAACACACAATTTATGTTCGAATTGTTTATACAATGAATCATTTCGGAGGTATTCCTTGTTGTTTGTGTTAGTTTTGGAATACTTGAGCTTTCGTCAAATGGAACATCGTTATTGATTTTTTTCATATTTTGGCCGTGCAAAGAAAACGGAATTTGAAAGCTTTAAAAGATTAACTATCGCTCAAAGCCTACTGTATTCCCATATTCCCCTTGTACTTGCAAGGAAATAAGCAATAAGATAATTTGTACAAATGTTTATCTCAACTAACATGAAGAAGATATAGGAATAAGAGTTTGTAAGAATGGTTAGTACAAGAGTAGAGAAAGTCATGTGAGTGCAGGAGATCAGAATCATGAAGAAGATATAGGAATAAGAGTTTGTAAGAATGGTTAGTACAAGAGTAGAGAAAGTCATGTGAGTGCAGGAGATCAGAATCATGAAGAAGATATAGGAATAAGAGTTTGTAAGAATGGTTAGTGCAAGAGTAGAGAAAGTCATGTGAGTGCAGCACATTATTAGTATTTCGTAATTCAGGTTTTGCATTTCATTTTTATGTTCGTTATGTAATGTTGTGTATTTAATTTTTCATGTTTTAAGCCATATTTTCAGGGTTTTAAGTCATATTCTGATTATTTTTACTTCCTAAATGCATTTATTTCAAGAGTGTTTAGGTCATAAAAATCCGTGCCTTACTCATTAGTACATCATTCACTAACGTTAGAAAATGCAGAAGTAGCGTTATTGTCATTTTAGTAATAAGTATTGAATTTCCTTTTAGGCTACTCTGGTTTGTTGGCATTTCTCTCCCAGTGTTGGCAACCTGGAAAGCGACATTTAACTCCGGTCGTGGTGAACCACATTTTATTCTGCTGTCAACAACAGTCGCATTTTAAATTTCAGTTCAATCCGATAAGTGATGCCCATGCTCAACATAAACCTGTTAGGTTTCTCCTCTCACTAATATTTTATGAGATTCTGCGGAATTTCAACCCCAGAAGACCACCCCTGTAGATGGAAAAGGCTACTCACTATTGTACAAATTACACTCACAAACGTTTATTCTTCCGTTTCACGTTGGCAGAGATAAATGTTTTGAACACATATTTCCTGGTAGGTATAATCGAAATTGGCGTACAGTAGGCTTAAGTGATACTCAAATGTTTTAAGAGCTGATCGCTATGTGATGGCTTTGAATTCAATTCTCTTTATATGCACTCACATGACTTTCTCTACTCTTGTACTAACCATTCATACAAACTCTTATTCCTGTATCTTCTTCATGATTCTCATCTCCTGCACTCACATGACTTTCTCTACTCTTGTACTAACCATTCTTACAAACTCTTATTCCTATATCTTCTTCATGATTCTGATCTCCTGCACTCACATGACTTTCTCTACTCTTGTACTAACCATTCTTACAAACTCTTATTCCTATATCTTCTTCATGATTCTGATCTCCTGCACTCACATGACTTTATCTACTCTTGTACTAACCATTCTTACAAACTCTTATTCCTATATCTTCTTCATGATTCTGATCTCCTGCACTCACATGACTTTCTCTACTCTTGTACTAACCATTCTTACAAACTCTTATTCCTATATCTTCTTCATGATTCTCATCTCTTGCACTCACATGACTTTCTCTACTCTTGTACTAACCATTCTTACAAACTCTTATTCCTATATCTTCTTCATGATTCTGATTTCCTGCACTCACATGACTTTCTCTACTCTTGTACTAACCATTCTTACAAACTCTTATTCCTATATCTTCTTCATGATTCTCATCTCTTGCACTCACATGACTTTCTCTACTCTTGTACTAACCATTCTTACAAACTCTTATTCCTATATCTTCTTCATGATTCTCATCTCCTGCACTCACATGACTTTCTCTACTCTTGTACTAACCATTCTTACAAACTCTTATTCCTATATCTTCTTCATGATTCTGATCTCCTGCACTCACATGACTTTCTCTACTCTTGTACTAACCATTCTTACAAACTCTTATTCCTATATCTTCTTCATGATTCTCATCTCTTGCACTCACATGACTTTCTCTACTCTTGTACTAACCATTCTTACAAACTCTTATTCCTATATCTTCTTCGTGTTAGTTAAGATAACAATTTGTACAAATGATCTTATTCCTTATTTCCTTGTAGGTACAAGGGGAATATTAGAATACGGTAGGCTTTGAGCGATAGTCAAATCTTTTAAAGCTTTGAGCTCCCCTTCTCTTTGCAGGGGTAATATATAAAAAATTAAGTTATGTTGCTTTTGACAGAAGTGTAAGTTCTCCAAAACTGATACAAATAACAAGCAATATCTCCGAAGTGGTTCACTCTACAAAAAATGTACTTGGACATAAATTTTGTGTTTTAGGGAGATCTACATTTCTTGCATAGTAAGATTTGGTCTATCTATTGCGATTTACCAGTTACGCAAAAGTCATTCAGAGTAAATAGGACTTCGTGGGCTATAGCCAGAAAATTCAAAATATAAATTTCATTTGACATAAAAATATCTCAAACATGTCATTTTAATCAAAATCGTTAAGCCATTTTCAAGCAAATCAATATTTTCGAAAAAAACATTCCATCTAAAGGTAGTTCAGGGTGGAGAAACATTCTTCAAAATGTTCGTGTCGCATCCTTGAAAGACATTAAACTTGAATACCAACTTTGGTTTTCTAACAACTTTTCGTTTTTGAGTTATGCTGTCCACAGACTGACAGACACACACACAGACACACATACACAGACACACACATTCACACACACACAAACACACACACACAAACACACACACATACATGGACCTCTTTCTAAAAATGCTCTTTTAAGAATCGGTGGCCTCAAAACATATATTTCTGGAAAAATCTTAACATAGAATTTTTGGTTGGAATATATTACTTTCTCTACTGTACTATTGTAAGTAGAGAAAGTAAAAATGAAATTTATATCTTCAATTTTCTGCAATTAGCTTCTGAAGTCCTGTTAAAACGTAACATATAGACAAAATCTTACTGCATAAAAGTGTACCTAGATCTTGTTTAGGCCAAAATTAATGTCGTATAACTTCTTTTGGGAGCTAATTATATTTTCCTTGTTATCGGTTTGCATTTTAAGATACATATAGGTACTTTTCTCAGATATTGAATCATTCGTTTCTGTCCTAGTCATGTACAGAGAAAGGAATTTCAAAGCCATCACATAGTGAGCAGCTGTTAAAAGGGTTGACTATCCCTTAAGCTTAATGAAAACTCTGCTAAATACCAAACTACGAGTTTAAGTTTACCATCTTCGAAGGATACACCACAGAGATTAAAAAGAAATAAAATATCCTTCCATTCCAAATAACTCTTTAGATGCACAATTTATCGAACAACATACAGGGTGGAAGGAAAGTCATTACATTAATTTAAACCAGTAATAGATATCGATATTTGGAACACATTTTGTATCTTACGTTTTTGTCTCTCACCATTTCCTAAGGAGATATTTTAGTTTTATCAAAAAAAAGCTGGCAACACTGCAGATTGTGTGGGTGTCACTTTCCCTAGCTCAGTACATAAACAAACACAGTAACGGTGCTTCTTGAGAACACAAACAAATACCCTGCCTTGTCCTTCTGTGTTTACTGCGCGAGTGTAGGCCAATCACAAGCGTTAGCCCCCAAAACATTAAAGCGAAAGCGAAAGTACCAGAACTGTTTACATTCACAGACCAGTTGAATTTCCTGACCAACCTCAGCGCAACGTTGTTGACTTACTGCACGTCTGAGAGAGCTGCTCGGAGTATTCCTTTGCATCTTTTAAGTGATTAATCATTTCGAAACCCTCTGTGATGTCACATAATTACTACTGAAGTTATGTCAGAAATAAGTTACTCTACGCATCTTACAAGTAACAAACTGTTACCTTCGTACATTCTTGTGGAATTACGCATCCAATTGGATAAAAAACCATTTATTTTTTCGAAATCGGCTGATCAAAGAACAAAATGCCATTAGACTTTTTGGTTTGCAATGCTTCTATGAAGCACATACTAGAAGGAATGTAATGACTTCCCTTTCACCCTGTACATATATTCTCACAAGTGCTGTAAAAATGTTGATTAAAATACCATATGTATAAGATATTTTCTTGCCAAATAGAATGTTTATCATAAATTTTCTGGTAATAACCTATGAAGTTCTCTTCACTCTGGTTTGCTTTTGTATAACGGAACACGTAAACCGTAAGAGATACACAAAATCTTACTACAAAGAAAATGTAAATCTCTTTAAAGCAAACAGGTTATCTGTAATAGATTTGTTGCGTGTATGTCTCTCTCTCTCTCTCTCTCTCTCTCTCTCTCTCTGTGTGTGTGTTTGTGTGTTTGTGTGTGTGTGTTTGTGTGTTTGTGCAGTTATACTTTTCTCAAACGGTAAGCCGCTATCCGTTTTTCTATGTCATTGCCATTCAAAGAGAATGCAGTATCAAAGGAATCATAGAACGAGCAGCTCTTTAAAGATTTGACCCCGCTTAAGTCAACTGCGTTATCCTACTCTCATTCTACCTATAAGGAAATATGAAAGGAAAGTATTTGCTGAAAGGTTTATCTCGATCGTGAATAGAAAGGCTTTTTAAGAACAGTAACCTGAGGAATCTGGGCTTAGGGTAGGAAGTTCAACGGATTGATAACCTTGCTACAATAAATCAAATAACTGAGAAAATTGTAGATTCCAATCAAGAATTACATATTTTATTTGTGGATTTGGAAAAAGCCTATAATTGAGTTCCTCTGAATAAACTATCGAAATCTTCAGAAAATATTGATATATCAAGGAATATGGTAAATGCAATCCAAAATGTGTATACAACTTCAATTGCAAAACCTAAACTAGGTAATTATTGCCACAAGAACATAACATTTTACAATATGCATATGTGTAGAAAAATGATT
Source organism: Tenodera sinensis (assembly GCA_030765045.1). Lineage (NCBI taxonomy): Eukaryota > Metazoa > Arthropoda > Insecta > Mantodea > Mantidae > Tenodera > Tenodera sinensis. The sequence goes on from CM060962.1 coordinate 306,484,999, forward strand.
GGAGAATATGATAAATGGGTCCTGAAATTTAACTTCGAAAAGTCAGATTGTATAGTAACAGGAGGAAGCAAGCAAGATTTGATAACTGAAGGTAAAAAGGTCATAAACCATTGTGATGAATATAGTTATATGGGTTTTAAAATTACAAGTGATGGATAAAATGATTTAGAACTGATTAAAGAAAGGAAAAACAACAATCCCACACTTGAATGGAATATTATGGGACAAGCAGATCACAAAAGAAACAAAATATAACATTTATAACTCTACCATTATTAGTACAATATTATTCGTATGAATTAGAAGAATGGCAACTTAAAACCATGTGTAAAAACAAATGTTTAGCTTAAGAAATGGATTATTGGAGAAGATCCGCCTGGATACCAAGAAGGGAGAACATTAGAAACAATATTATAAAACAGAAGATGGATGTAAAACAAAATATTCTATATGATATTTCACCAAACAGTTAATATGGAATGCGAGTGCAGAAGGAGAATATAAAACATCTGATGTGTTACACTCACATGACTTTCTCTACTCTTGTACTAACCATTCTTACAAACTCTTATTCCTATATCTTCTTCGTGTTAGTTGAGATAAACACTTGCACAAATTATCTTATTACTTATTTCCTTGTAGGTACAAGGGGAATATGGGAATACAGTAGGCTTTGAGCGATAGTCAAATATTTTAAAGCCTTAAAATGCCGTTCTCTTTGCATGCTTAACATATAAAAATGAATAACAATGTTCCATTTGACAGAAGTATGAGTTATCCAAAACAAACACAAGTAACAAGGAATATCTCCGAAATGGTTCATTCTACAAAAAATAAAAAAAAAAAAATATTTCTACGTAAACTGTGTATTTTAGCAAGATCTAAATTTTTTGTGCAGTAAGATTTGCTCTATATCTTACGGTTTACCAGTTATGCAAAAGTCTTCCAGAGTAAACAGGAATACATGAGCTATAGCCAAACAATTCAAGATATACATTTTATTTGTCATAAAAATATCTCAAACATATGGCATTTTAATCAAAATAGAGCTATTTTCAGGAAAATTACAATTTTCGAAAAATTTTCCATGTAAAGGATATTTTAGGATGGAGCAATTTTCTTCACCATCTTCGTGTCGCATCCTTGAAAGACATTAAACTTTAATACCAACTTTGTTTTTAACCCAGTTTTCGTTTTTGAGTTATGATGTACACAGGCTGACACGCACGCACGCACGCACGCACGCACGCACACACACACACACACACACACACACACACACACACACACACACACACACACACACACACACACACACACACACACACACACACGTACCTTTTTCTAATAATGCTCTTTTGGATTCAGGGGGCCTCAAAAACATACATTTCCGGTGAAATCTCAACATCTAATTTTTGGCTGGAAAACAATACTGCCTCTACTTAGTAGTAGAGAATGTAAAACTTGCTCAGGAATGGATTCCAACAAGAAGGGGAAAAGGGCCGAACTAAAGTAACATGGAAACAAGGATTTCTGGATGCAATGAGAAAGATACTTAACAGAGGGACAATGGCTGAATAGAGAAGAATGGCTTTTGGCAATTAAGGAGCAACATTTATAGTTGTAGAGGTAATGTTTAAATTTATAAGAAACATTTGGCTGTCAGAGGATGTACAATACATTGTAAAAACTGATCTAATAATAGTAATAATAGTAATAATAATAATAATAATAATAATAATAATAATAATAATAATAATAATAATAATAATAATAATAATAATAATAATAATAATAATAATAATAATAATAATAATACGAGAATAATAATACGAGAATAATAATAATAATAGTAATAATAATAGTAATAATAATAGCAATAGCAATAATAATAATAATAATAATAATAACAATAACAATAATAATAATAATAATAATAATAATAATAATAATAATAATAATAATAATAATAGCAATAATAATAGCAATAATAATAGCAATAATAATAGCAATAATAATAATAATAATAATAATAATAATAATAATAATAATAGCAATAATAATAGCAATAATAATAATAATAATAATAATAATAATAATAATAATAATAATAATAATAATAATAATAATAATAATAATAATAATAATAATAATAGCAATAATAATAATAATAGCAATAATAATAATAATAATAATAATAATAATAATAATAATAATAATAATAATAATAATAATGATGATAACAATAATAATGATGATAACAATAATAATAAGCTGACGAATGGTTGGATAAAATTATGTGAATGTAATAGGTTTGCCAGATTTATTAAAATGTTATCGTCTTTCATGATAAGGGGTGGCCATATACACAAATTGCACTGTGGACCAGATATTATGTAGTATGAGAAGGGTAACGGAAAGCTTGGTAAGAAATTATGTCTATGATATGGAGGAATTGTATTTGTAAAGGCTGACTGATACAACGTATGGTCACACAGTGGATTGTGAGGTGACAGTCCTGTGCCAGTGCAGTATGTCCATTACTGCCTCGTAATTTCCCTTTATCTGCACATCGCACCTTACGAGATGTTTATTTAATTTCTGAACAGAGCGAACAGCCATTAGCTTCTCATCAATAAAATACGCGATTAAAGTAAGTAAAGGCAGAGATTTCACTGGAAATATATGCTTTGAGCTCCCTGAGTACAAAAAAGAGTATTTTACAAGAAGGATTAGTGTGAACGTGTGTCGGTGAACAGCATAACTGAAAAATCTCATGTGTTGCATTCACGTGACCTCTATTCTTGGACGGATCATTGTTAGAAACGCTTATTTCTATATCATCTTCGTGTTAGTTGAGATAAACATTTGTACAAATTAGGTACAAGGGAAATATGGGAATACAGTAGGCTTTGAGCGATAGTCAAATGTTTTAAAGCTTTCGAATTCCGTTCCCTTTGCATGCTTAACATATAAAAATGAATAACGATGTTCCATTTGACGAAAGTTTGCTTTCCAAAAGTCACACAAATAACGAGGAATATCTCGAAATTGTTCACTGTACAAAAAAGTTATTACGTCATAAATTGTGTTTCAGCAAGATCTATATTTTTTGTACAGTGAGATCTGTCTTGTCTTTCGGTTTACCAGTTATGAAAAAGTCATAAAGAGTAAACACGATTATATAGGCTATAGACAGAAAATTCAAAATATGCACTTCGTTTGCCATGATATCTTAAACGCATGGTATTTTAATCAAAATCGTTAGCCTTTTTCGAGAAAACTGAAATTTTCGAACAATTTTCTATATAAAGTGTACTTTAGTTAGACGAATTTTTATCATTGAGAGACAAACTTAAGAACCAGCTTAACCGATATTTTGTTTTTGAGTTATGCTATCCACACACACGCACGCACGCACGCACGCACGCACGCACACACACAGATCTTTTTCTAAAAATGCTTTTTTTTGGATTCAAGGGGCCTCAATACATATTTCCAGTGAAATATCGACATCGAGTTTTTGGGTGGAATGCAATACTTCCTGTACTTAGCAGTACGTAAACAAGAATGAGATGCTTGCTAGAGTCAAAGCGTATGTTTCTCACTGCACATGTACTACGAGGCAGAAAATTTGTTGTTTGAAAACATGGTCACACTTATACCACTTATTTAAACTAAATATTATACACTTCTTAGATATAGAAACATTTCTTCTCTCATCAATTCCAAATTGTATTTAAATCAGGTTAATTTTGGCAGCAAAAAGTGAAATTGAAATAATCACATTACTTGAGTATGGCAAAAGCAAAATCAGTAGATAAAAGAATAGTAGGTACAAGAGTAGAGAGAACCATTTGAGTGCACACATTAGACTTTTCCTTTGAGTAAACGACCTCCTCAAGGGAAGATACAGAAATAACACGGTCAAGGAATTCTTGTAGTCGACCTGGAATTTTCTCTGATTGTTGTCAGTTGCGAAAGCTAATGATTGATGGCTGTTCTCGTTTCTAATGACAGCTTAAGGCAAATGTGCGCCTGACAGGGATCACGGCTTAATGGATCCAACAAGCCTAACCACAAAAATAACACAAACCCAACTATTAATTATAAAATACAGTAGATCATTTTGACTCAGAGGATCAGTGTGTTGTTTGTAATGGTAAACAACAGCACTCTTGCACTTCAAATAATCCCTTCTCGCAGTATTCATATAAAAACATGTGTTATACTCACATGACTTTTTGTACTCCTCTAGTACAAATTAGACGCTTATTCCTCTATTTTTACATTCTCTATTACGTATAGTAAGTAGAGGAATCACTGTATTCCATCCAAAAATTTGATGTCCAGATTTCACCGGAAATGTGTTTTTAGACCCCCCTGAATCCAAAACAAGCATTTTTAGAAAAAGGTCCATGTGTGTTTGTGTGTGTGTGTGTGCGTGTGCGTGTGCGCGCGCGTGGACAGCATAAGTCTAAAACGAAAAGTCGGTTAGAAACCAAAATTGGTATTTAAGTTTAATGTCTTTCAATGATTTTGAAGAAAATAGCTCCACCCTAAACTGCCCTTTACATGGAAAATTTTTCAAAAATGTTGATATTCATGAAAATGACTAACGATTTTGATTAAAATGTCATACGTTTAATATATTTGTATGGCCAAGTAAATGTATGTTTTGAATTTTCTGGTTATAGCCTATGTAGTCCTGTTTACTCTGACTTTTGAATAACTCGTAAACCGTAAAAGATAGACAAAATCTTACTGTACAAAAAATGTAGGTCTTGCTAAAGTACACAATTTGTGTTTGAATATTTTTTTTTGTAAGGTGAACCATTTCGGAGATATTCCTTGTTAGTTGTGTCAGTAAGCTTTCATCAAATAAACTTCGTTCATTTTTTTATGTTCACCGTGCAAAGGTAACGGGATCTCAAAGCTTTAAAAGATTTGACTAACGCTCAAAGCCTACTGTATTCCCATATTCCCCTTGTATCTACAAGGAAATAAGCAATAAGCAAATGTTTATCTCAACTAACACGAAGAAGATACAGGAATAGGAGTTTGTAATAATGGTTGGTACAAGAGTAGAGAAAGTCATGTGAGTGCAACGCATCAGATTTTTGTAAGCATTTCCGATAAATTCCTTGCTATTACTTTGGATTTTTTAATACCTACGTTATACTATTTGGGAGTATTAGGTCTCGATTCAATTGTTTTAGCCGTCCTGGAAAGTGAATGAAATTTCAAAGCATACAGAGACACGCTTCACCATCGCTTGAGTCTCCTCAAACTACAATGAACTATATAATAAATGGGTTTCTATAAACGTTTATCTTGATTAACATGAAGTAAAAAAAATGAGAATTCTGAAGGATTTCGACTGTGAATAACATAACTAAAAAACCAAAAGTTTATTAACCACCAAACTCGGATTTTAAGTTTAGTATCTTTCAAGGATGCGGCACAAAGATTTTCAACAGAATTCCCCAGCCTGGATTATTCTTTACGTAGAAAATTTTTAATTTTTTTTCAAAAACGGCTCCTAACGATTTTGATTTAAATACTATATGTTTGTTATTTTAATGAAAAATGAAAGGCACATTCTTTTAGCAGCACAGGAGAATGAACTGCAATTTAGCGACCGTGAATTGAATAAAATTGTTAAAACTTTGAACTACAAATTTCCCCGTCTAAAACTAAAGCGATAGCTTTTTATGGTAAAAAGCTCGAGATTGTAACAGAAAACCAGATAATTGAACAAGTATTAAGCTTTAATTATTTAAGAAGTTTAATATCCACCGAAGGAATGGATATTAATGCAAAAATACAAATGTATAACAAGTTAAACGATTTTTTAAAACGAAATTTTGGGAAATATGTCAATAGATATGAACTTGTGGCTGCATAATAACACTTCAAAAGCAACTCTATCCTATGGCATTGATCTGGATTTTAAATTTAAAGAATAGGCAAAAATTACAAGCAGCACAGATGAGGTTTTTAAGAACTGTATTAGGCTTAACAAGACTCGATCATAAAAAAAAATGTGGATATAAGAAACAAACTGATGGTAAATAACATCACAGAAGCCATGCAAAACCATCAGAAAAACTTTTAATCATCCACAACGTCTGGCTTCACCGACTGCAAGACAGACGGCACGACCAGGAACATTTACAGAGCTCTTGGCGACCTAACCCTACATTTGTTCATGATGATGAATTTTGTGGAAATGTCCTCGGAAGCCCTATACATTCTCGGTGACTTCTGATGTCTGGTAAACTGTAAGAAATAGACAAAACAGAAAATATAGCTCTAGTAAAGCACAGTTTATATCTGATGCGTTTTTAAGTGAATCGTTTTTTTTTAGATATTCCTTGTTATTTGTCTGGATTTTGCAATTTTTCTCAAATGGAAGGTTGTTATTTTTTCTCTTTTGGTCATGCAAAGAGAACGGTATATCTAAGCCATCATATAGTGACCAGCTTTAAAAGATTTGGCTATAAATTAAACAAGACAATTAGCAATTAGATAATTTTGTTCAAACCTTTATCTCAACTAACACGAAGAAGATATAGGAATAAGAGTTTGTAGAGAAACTCATGTGAATGGAACACATCAGATTTTTGGTAGTTATTAGCAGGACCCGGATGTTTATAATAAAAAGTGTTAGAAATATGCAAGCACTTATGGCCAAAAAAATGGAGCATATGACGATAAATATGACCTAAAAACTTTCGGGTGCTGTTTCGAAATCTTTTAAAATTTAATGCTGTTTAAACTAACATTATATTGAAAATATACTTTAGAATAGTCAATAATAAATAATATTAATGTTATTGTTGCAATTTGAATTTAATGGCTCAGTCCAGAACTAACCCTCGGCTCTGTACAGAATGAAATAAATGTCACATTTTGAAGGACGATCAGAAAGCATTTCCCACATAGATTTTTAACTTTGTCAAAAATGAACGATCTTCTATTTGCACGCAACATTGTAAAGCGGAAAGGACCTCCTAATATTACAGGCAAGAATTAGGAGATGTGAAAAATCGTATTTGGGACGACTGCAAGCACATTTGCGAAATTGGAATAGAAACATAACAAAAAATCTGATGTGTTGCACTCACATGACTTTCTCTACTCTTGTACTAACAATTCTTACAAACTCTTATTCCTATATCTTCTTCATGTTAGTTGAGATAAACATTTGTACAGATTATCTTATTGCTTATTTCCTTGTAGGCACAACGGGAATATGGAAATGGAATAGAATTTGAGCGATAATCAATTCCTTTAAAGCTTTCAAACTCCATTCTCTTTACACGGTTAACATATAAAAAATGAGTAACGATGTTCTATTTGACGAAAGTTTTTTTAAAAGTTGCACAAATAACAAGGAATATCTTCGAAATGGTTCACTCTACAAAAAAAAAAAATTATTTGGATATAAATTGTGTATTTTAACAAGCTCTACATTTTTTGTATAGTAAGATTTGTTCTATCTCTTACGGTTTACCAGTTATGCAAAATTCATCCAGAGTAAACAGGACTACATAAGGTGTAGCCAGAAAATTCAAAATATACATTTCGTTTGTCATACAAATATCTTAAACATATGGCATTTTAATCAAAATCGTTATCCATTTTCTAGAAATGCTAAAAATGCTTTTTTTTTATTCGGGGGGCCTCAAAACATTTATTTCCTGTGAAATATCAACATTTAATTTTTGGATGGAATACAATACTTCGTCTATTTACCAGTAGAGAAAGTAAGAATGGCAAGAAAATGACAAAAACGTTAACAAGGGGAAAATATGATTATGGCACGTGAGAATTGCATCATTTTAATCACCATTGATAAAATCGTGATTCGCTTATTTACCGTGGAAAAAAGCACACTAAAGCTATGACGTATCATAAACACCCGGACTCTGGTACTTAGCATACGAGCGCAGGGACTTTTTCTGAAAATAATTTTAGTGGCTCAGGTGTCTCTAACGTGTATTTATGTTGGGCATATTTTATGGTAAAGTATATTATCTGTCTAGAATAGGTAGATGATGCAAAAATTAAAAATGGTGGTTGAAAGTGCAGGTAAGACAACTAGTAAACATGAATTATGAAATAGGCTGGGGAAGGTGGAGAAATGAGACAATGTGGTCCTAGCGACAGATCTGGCACATTGCGAACATTAAATTTAGAACAAGACGTAGACGGGCGCGTACAGTCTCTTCCTAGCCAGTTGGTAGCACTGTCTGCCTATTGGAACACAGGTATCTAATGTTTCATTCACAAAACATTCCTCTGCAGACTAGTCGTACAAAGCCAGTTTTGTTTCATTTACTTCTTGCTAATCCAGCTAGGATTAGAGTTATATACGCAGGGGGACACCTCGCACAAGTGGTTACCACTCCTTAGTAGAAAGGGATGAAGTGAAGGAACCACAGGGCACAGGTAACGGTTCCAGATAGGACCGGCCTGAGGAAGATAGTCTCTCTAGTGTTCACTGGGAGTACTCTTTACTTGGAGCAAACACTCGCGCCATCTGTCCGGCATCGCCGTACGCCACAAAAGCTTGGAACTCATCTGAAACATGAGGATAACACGGACTGAAAGGGAAGTGATGGAAAAGAAATCATGGTGAATGAGAAATCACCCCAGAATACACTCTACTGACCAGGAAAGACGATAATAGTTGATAATAGTTGGTACAGTCCTGGAATCGTTATGCACCCCGTCCTTTTTAGCGCGTATAGTCGTCCAGGTCTGTTTGCTTTGGGGGTCTTCCCTTCATCTCTTCCCCTCAGACCATCTGGAGTCTCAACTTGAAGCTCGGGAAGACACCCACCACAAGGACTTCATTGAACTCATGGACACGACGGTGGGTTACCTCTATGAGGACCCTCCGCCGCCACACGATGCGATCCATATACCCATAGTCATCCCAAGATAGAAGTCCTGCCAAATCTAAAGCTTGAGCCCAAAGCAATCTCCTCATCATGACGGCGTTACGTTTCCGTACTTCACCACCTCCCCAGAAAGGCTGTATACCTACACTTGATGCGAATTTACAATGCATGTCTGTAGCCTCGCCACTTTTCAACCCGTTTGAAGGAGGCGAGTGCAGTCTGCATTTTCAAGTCTGGCAAGGATCCGGTCCAGGTATCGTTCCATCAGCCTGCTACCACCGTCTCAAAGCTCTTGAAACGGTTGCTCCTGTCCCAACAAACTCCTCTGTTTGAGGAACGGTAGCTCATTCAGGATCATCAGTGCGGTTTTCGTCGTAGACTCACTAACATGCACCTACTGCTGCTGATCAAGAAGGCGTCATGAGTCAGACCCATACTGGCTGGAGTACCGCAAGGCAGTGTATTGTCCGTATTGCCCTTCGCCGCCTGCGTTCTGACTTCCCTTTGGAACCCCTTACTTACTGTTACGCACCAGTGTACCAACGACGTCCTTATAATGGCACTGTTTCCCTCCACTGTGCAGACAGCTCTGCGTCATTGGTACATGTATTTCTAAATGGTTACCTTGCTGCCATTGACAGAGTATTAGCTATAGCTGTAACTGTAACAGTTATAATAATAAAAAATTATTATTAAAATTATTATTAAAATTATTATTATTATTATTATTATTATTATTATTATTATTATTATTATTATTATTATTATTATTATTATTATTATTATTATTATTATTAATTTTTTTTATTTTAAAATAGTATTAATAATTTTAATATTACTTTAAATAAGAATGATGATAATTACAATCATAATAAATAATATTTAATAATATAATTAATAGTTCCATGTAATATTTATAACTAATAATTTAATTTTACATATATGTTTATTGCTTAGTGATAGTTGTAGTTTTGAGAGTGATGTTGATATGTATGACATATATTTTGTTTTATTTTGTTGTAGTGAGGAGATGAATTTGTTTTAATTTTATTGTTTTTATTTCTTTTTATCCTATAAATTGTTATGTATTTATATAAAAAGTCAGTTTTTTAATAAATTTATTAAGAAATGTTATTGTATTATGATTGCGTAGAATGAATTGTTATTGTTTAGTAGTATTTGTATTTTTGAGAGTGATTATGTGTGAAATGTTATAATTTGTGTTTTTGTTTTTATCTTGTTTTTTTCCCTCCCTTTTCCTTGATTATATATAATGATTCTTTTAATACTTTTTTCCTTCTATTTTATAATTTGTTATATTTATTATATTAATTTACATTTTTATTTTATAATTTTATCAGTAAAGTATGTTGTATATACGAATGTGTACAATTAATAAATATTAAAAATCTAGCATATTAGCCCTGGTTTAATTAATTAGGTGCCAAGGTTATTATACAGGTTTTTGCTTAGAGAACTTTTCGTGCCATATTGTTTAGAAATTGTCAGTAATTGTCAAAATATTGTTGTATGCTACCAATTTCAAGTTTAATGGCTTACCAAGCCGAGGTTTGTCAAATGATTGATTGCTTGTAGGCTTTCTCAAATATCTATTTAGACTTTGTTCTACCTTTCTTCCGATACTATGAAAGTTTTCCCGTGTAAAAACACAGTGATTCAATTTAGGTTTCTTATCTATAATAGATCCCGTTTTCCTAAATCTATTCACAATAGTATTAGCTATGTTCATTTCTTTAGGGCTTGTAGGCCGTGGTCTAGAAGGCATTGTAGAAACCGACGTTTCGCCAAGTACTACGCTTGGCATATTCAGGGTAAGAACGAACAGAAACAATTAGAAACAGCACAATATATGCGAATTAATACGGCTACACGTCCAAACGAAGGCACTAGTCCGTACTAGAGAAAGCACCCAAAGGTTATTGTGTGAAATATACAGTGTACTTTTATTGACGTCCTCTCAGAAACCAATAGGCACCAATAAGGTGATCATGAATGACTCCACCCCAGACGTCTACGCAGAACTCTGTTGATGTCGTGCTTTATTAGGGTTTTCATAGGCCCAGTCTCTTCTGTGAACAAGATGCACATTAAGAAATTTATCAACATATTACAGTTTTATAACATGCGATGGAAGGAAGTTATTGACTCCAGCACATGATGATACGGGTACAGAAGACATTCATACAACATTTTCCAGATACTCATGTGACTAACGCCTTCCCTTATTGCAGTGCGTGTTGTACTATCTGATGAGTTTGTGTTCACATTACAAGAACTCGTTCTTCACGGTCAATACTTCATATCTCTCTTTGTCTCCCAACGTCCAAAACGCTGCTGTCAAATGAGCGCCTCTCTCTCTCTCTCTCTCTCTCTCTCTCTCTCTCTCTCAATCTTTGGTGAATTCATGACAATGTTCATGAACAAGTGAAGTTTTGCAGGACCTTTCTACATAAAGCTTGTGATACCTCCCCATCATACATCTAGTGGATATTGGTTTTTTCCCTCCCAGAATTAGTTTTTGCCTGCCTTTTATGGTTTATAACAAACAAACCCCTATCAGTGTACAATGCAATTCAATTAATTGTTATTGTTATCAAGAAAGGGGCAAATCCATTAATTGCTCTCTAAGAAATGATCTTCATACCCATGGTTATATGTACTATTTTTACTGTTTTGATGTTGGGAGTGTGTTCGCGAAATATTTAACACCAATAAGGATACTCTATATCACCAATGTCTAACGTTTGCGAAAGAGGGGAGTGTGGGTTTACCTCCTTCCACTGTACCTGAACTTTACTTCTCTAACCCCAGGCGTGCATTGTGTTGCAGTGGCGGTTTGGTTACATGTACGAAAGCACTTTCAAATCTTATGTGATAAACATGTGTTCATTAGTGACTTGTTTGGTAGTACTTACGTTTAAGAAGTGTATCAATATTTGACATAGTCTTAGAAGATACACCAAGTGACGTCGTCACGTAACATATTGTGATATATACCTACAGACTTTTAATATAGTTCAATTTGGAGAAACTCTGTTCACAAATATATGTAGTGTTATACTCACTCTTATATCTACACACTATTATACTTGTAAATGTTTATTTCTCTATATGCTACATTTTAATGTACATAAGCATTTTCAAATCTTATGTGATAAACATGTGTTCATTAGTGACTTGTTTGGTAGTGCTTACGTTTAAGAAGTATATCAATATTTGACATAGTCTTAGAAGATACACCAAGTGATCGTCATCACGTAACATATTGTGATATATACCTACAGACTTTTAATATAGTTCAATTTGGAGAAACTCTGTTCACAAATATATATAGAGTTATACTCACTCTTATATCTACACACTATTATACTTGTAAATGTTTATTTCTCTATATACTACATTTTAATATACATAAGCATTTTCAAATCTTATGTGATAAACATGTGTTCATTAGTGACTTGTTTGGTAGTGCTTACGTTTAAGAAGTATATCAATATTTGACATAGTCTTAGAAGATACACCAAGTGATCGTCGTCACGTAACATATTGTGATATATACCTACAGACTTTTAATATAGTTCAATTTGGAGAAACTCTGTTCACACATATATCTAGAGTTATACTCACTCTTATATCTACACATTATTATACTTGTAAATGTTTATTTCTCTATATACTACATTTTAATCGATATAAACATTTTCAGAAATTACCTTACTGCTAATTTTCTTGTAGGTGCAAGGGGAATAGGCTTTAAGTGATAGTGAAATGTTTTAAGAGGTCTTTGCTATGTGATGCCTTTGAAATTCTGTTTTCCTTGGCAAGTATATGTATGAAAAAATCAAAGAAATAAAGAATATCTCGGAAATGGTTTTGTCAATTGTAAACAGAAGTATTCGTCATAAATTGTGTGTTTTAACCAGATCCAGTTTTTATTTAGTAAGCTGTCGCCTATCTTTTACTGTTTACTATTTATACAAATATTCAGAGTGAGAAGTTCTTCTGAGGACATTCTCAAAAAATTCAAGATATGACTTACAAACTGCCATGGAATCGCCTGTTTGTGTCCCTCCTACTGAAGAGTGGAGTGAGGCTCACTGTGTAAGGTTCTCCAAAGAGAGAAGTTTGGACATAGCTGCTCTAAATTCTTAAAACGTGATTTTTCACTGTATACTTGAGATCACAAATAAGAACTGTCTAAAATACCAGCCCTGAGCAACTTGTGGGACCTTCGTTGAACATAGTTTTCAGCAGGATTACCAACCTGTACGATAATTCTGGGGGCTTACGATAATTTCAGTGTTTGTACACATGGTTACCAACCGTACGATAGTTATGGGGTGTATGGTAATTTGAATGTATGATAGTTTGATGCCGGCGAAATATCATTTACACTGGTTAGTCATACCAGCGAAATGAAGTTAATTACAAATAGGGACACCGCGTTTGCTCTCATGGCCTGTCTCCATCCCTAATTCTTCTACCCTTTATCCTCTTATTGCCAGTGTGCCCAGATCTGGTAATCTCAATGAAGAAGGCACTGTCAGAAAATTGATGATCAATGTAGAAAACTCGGAATACGTGATATTGCGCGTGAAATAAAGAACCTGGCAGTTTCTGGAGTGCTGTTGAACACACGTGTCACCTTGGTAGAAATACTGATTTCACAGAACTAGCAAGGATTGCATTATCAGTGATTTCATTGCCCCACAGAAACACTTCTTGTGAAAGAGATTTTTCCTAACTAGGTTTAATAAAAAACAAAACTTGAAACAGATTGGCACTAGATACGGTAAATGGACTTATTCAGTCCTCTCAGCTTATGAAAGAATATGGCGGGTCCGAAAATCTGCAAATGAAGATGTTAAAGTTTATCTCAACAACAAATTTGTATAATTCTGCACTGTTGAGGAAGATGAACTTTCAGATGAATAGTGCGAGAAATATAAGTACTAAAATTGTAACACTGATTGAGGTTATCAATGTTGTAAGTGGATACCATAAACATCAATACTAATACATTTTCATAAGTGTTGTGCTGATACATTTATTGTTGTGGCATTTGGTTTATGATGTACTATAATTTCGAGTGGCGGTACGATAATTTTACTTTTGAAGATTGGCAACACTGGTTTTCAGTGTAAGGCCGTGAGTAGGCTGCGCTCAGAGTACCCGTTGGCCAGCTGTTTATTACGTCATCTGAGTACATATAACTTGGGCTATATATTCCAGTTTGCTCCTGTTTGTGTCTAGTGATCCCATAGAGTAGGAGATAGGAAATAAGTTTATGGGTAGACGACGGTGGGGTGGGGTTATGACTGATCCTAATGACACAAGGGACGACTGAAGCAATAAATAACTCGGTTGACACGCAGCTGAAGGATTCTAGGAAGCAGAAATGATTACGCGAACCTATATTAGAATCGTGTGGTATGATACCAACTCGCTGAGAAGAAGGGAGGATTATATTGCGAGTTTATTGCCACCAACAACAAACTCTTCTTAATTTAGTTTACGTTATGAAAGAGAAAAAACGCGAAGCGGATGTCGTAAATAAGAGTGAAATAAATACGGAATCTACTATATCGTGACCTTTTGATATCTGAGGTTTCCCCCTTTTCATTATTAGTTTCTCTGTTACCCACCTTCTCGTATACCAGCAGAGCAAGTATTAAACTCCATCCAAGAATTCGGTATCAAGATTTCATCACAAGTACACACACTCCTGTATCCAATAGCGCGTGTTTTAAGAAAAATCTGATGGAGATATACATTTGCAGAAATTACCCTATTGCTTATTTCCTTGTAGGTACAAGGGGAATATTAGAATACAGTAGGCTTTGAGCGATTGTCAAATATTTGAAAGCTTTCAAATGCAGTAATTTTTGCATGGCTAAAATATAAAATATGAACAACGATGTTCCATTTCACAGAAGTATAAGCTCTCCAAATCTCGCACAAATAACAAGGAATATCTCTGAAATGGTTCAATCTACTAAAAATGTATTTGGACATCAAGTGTCTGTTTTAGTGAGATTTACATTTTTGTATACTAAGATTCGGTCTATCTCTTACGGTTTACTAGTTATGCAAAAGTCATCCAGAGTAAACAGGACTACATGGGCTATAGGCAGAAAATTCAAAATATACATTTCGTTTGCCATAAAAATATTTGAAACACGTGACATTTTAATCAAAATCATTACAGCCATTTTCGGGAAAATCAGAATTTTCGAAAAATGTTTCATGTAAACGGTAGTTTAGGGTGGAGCAATTTTCTTCAAAATTTTCGTATCGCGTCCTTGAAAGACATTAAACTTAGCCGACTTTTCGTTTTTGAGTTATACTGCTCACAAACTGAGACACACACACACACACACACACACACACACACACACACACACACACACACACACACACACACATTTTTCTAAAAATGCTCTTGTTGGATCCAGGGGGCATCAGAACATAAATCTCTATGTAGAATTTTTGGGTGGAATCCAGTACTTCCTCTACTTACTATATGTAGTAGAGAAAGTAAAAAATGTGTATGGGAAGACAAGCATAAAAGTAAAGGAACAAATTGCAGAAATAACAATTGGTCAAGGAATTAGACAAGGCGATTCCTTAACTGCATTCCTTTTTAACGTTATAATGGATAATTTAATTGAATATCTGCCAAAAGATATAAGATGGGAGACACAAGATTGCATATAATATGCCACGTAGATGATTTTGTCCTCATACCAGACACAGAAGATGGATTACTAAGGCTATTACACCAATTGAACATAAAGGCAAGTATATAATATGGAAATAAAGACACAAAAAACTAAATGTCTAACAGTATCGAAAGAATTATTGAGATGTAAACTAGAAGTGGAAGGAAAAATTATTGAACTGGTTTCAGAATTTAATTATTTATGTATTAAAACAAGCAGCAAAAGTTTAAATGGAGAAGTAAAGACACAGGGCGATAAAGACACAGCGCAAATATCAGAATGCATAAGTATATGGCAGTAGAGAGTAAAATCTGCAGTTATATAACAATAGTTAGACCAATATTAACTTGTGCACCAGACACAGTCAAAGCAATACAAATATTAACTACCTACGTACGAATTGAAAATATTAAGAGCAATCCAAGGAAAAACCTTACTATTAAATAAAATATACAATACAGAAATCAGAGAAAATTGCCAAATTCAGAACAGATATAACAAAACACATTAACAAATGGGAAACAAGCGTCTAGTAAAAAGAGCCAAAGAAGGCTGACCTGTAGATGGGAAAAGAACAAGAGGAACACCCACAAGGATATAGCATTTATAACTCATCCGAGGAATAAAAGGGAAGATGAACCGGATATTATCCTATACATGGGAAAAAGTGTATGTGTGTGAATAACATAATTCAAAAATTAAAAATCGGTCAAATATCAGCGTCCTACAAAGATGCAACACGAATACTTTTAAAGAAATCCCCCGATACCAAACTACACTTTACATTGAACATATTTTGGTAATTTTTATTTTCACAAAAATTGGTCGAACGATATCGACTAAATTACCATACGTTTAAGACATTTTCGTGACAAATGACATCTATATCCTGAATTTCTTGGGTGTAGCTTCCGAAGTCCTGTTCGTTCTAAATGAATTTTATATGACTGGTAAAGCCTAAGAGGTAAACGAAGTCTTACTACACAAAGAAGTATATCTGGTTAAAACACATAGATCATCTCAAATGTTGCAGAAGTACCTAACAAAGAAAGCACAACAATGTTGGGAAAGAAGAACTCCTTTAATTCTTCACAGTGTCCTTTCATCTCAACACACTTTTCCCAGCGATACCCAATCGCTTCAATACCGTTTGTAGTGAGAACCGTCGAGCTCTGCAAAATAGTCATCAGCTGCAGACTCTTCATTGTTGGCAAATCTCTTACCACGAAGCCATTTCTTCAAGTTTGGTAACAGCAAATAATAATCAGAGGCAACTAAATCTGACCAATAGGATGCATGAGGAAGCAATTTGAGCTTAAACTCATTGATTTTGCCATAGTGATAATAGATGTATGGACTGGTTCATTGTCTTGATGAAACAAAATTTTTTCATCACTGAAACGCTACAAGTTCGCATAATACTTGCCATTGATTGTTTTTCCTTTTTGGAGACAATGAAAATTATCCCACGTGCATCCCAAAATATTGAAGCCATGACCTTGCCTGCAGATGCAACTGTGGATCCAATGCACCATTTGACCCTATATACAAACTGGTACATACACACTCCGATGAGAACATTACTTTTGGAACTGGTTATATCGCACAGTTTACTTCAAACTTGGATGTTATTCTGTAACTATCTGAATCAATAACTGTTACTTTCTCTAGCACATATATCGCAAGTAAAGAAGATGTTACATTCCACATCCAAGTTTCATACCCAGATTTCACTGGAAATATCTTTTGAGGTCCTTCTACCCGAGAAAAATCTGATGTGTTGCACTCATATGACTTTCTCTACTCTTGTACTAACCACTCATACAAACTTCGTGTTAGTTGAGATAAACATTTGCAGAAATTACTTTGTTTATTTCCTTGTAGGTGTAAGAGGAATATGGGAATACACTAGGCTTTGAGCGACAGTCAAATCTTTTAGGTCTTTCAAATTCCGTTCTTTATGCACGGCTAAGATAAAAAAAATTAATAACGATGTTCCATTTTGACAAAAGTTCAAGTGTTCCAAAAGTCACACAAATAACAAGAAATATCTCCAAAATGGTTGACTTTACAAAAAAATCTACTTGGACATAAACTCCGTGTTTTATGAAGATCTACATTTTTTGTAGAGTAAGCTTTTGTCTATCTCTTACTGTTTACCATTTATATAAAAATCATCCAGAATGAAGAGGTCTTCTGGGAACATTCCCGGAGAATTCAAGGTATGAGTTAGAAACTTCCATGGAATCCCCTGTTTGTGTCCGCCAGTGGATACTGACTGTCTGTCCCTCCTACTGAAGGAGTGGATTGGGGTATGGTCGCTCATTAACTAAGGTTGTCCAAAAAATAAGGTTGCACATCCTTGAGGTAGATTCAAAACTTTTATTTGCAGTGAAGTCTCGGTATTGAACTTCTGGGTGGAATGCAATATTTGCTCTACTTACTGGAAATACACAGTAGAGACATCTATGGTGTGTTGAACACAACACATCAATTAGCAATATTGCTCACTATCCACATGCTTTGATGAACAAAGCTCCCAGTGGTGCCACATTTTTTCCGCCAGTATATTTAGATACTTCTCAAAGTTGCTACAAATTATTTTCAAGGGTCATCTTGTCTTTTTTTGAAGTTGCAAACGTGTTGACTTGAACCTTTATTTTTGTTTCAGGTAAGAGAACCCAGTTTATGCATCTGGAAGTACGCAGGTCTGTTACTGGGTCGGTTTACTTCTATTGCAGCCACTTAAAGGTAAAAAAACATAGAACTAACTGCACTGTTTTAATTTTAAAGGTTTCCAATCCTGTAAAAAATATTTAAAATCAACTTAGGAGTACATGTAGCTGAAATTTGGTCAATATTTAAAAAAAAAAAAATTCATGTACAATACTTGGGCCTTAGATTCAGTTACATATTATTACTATTGCTCTTAAACCTCTGTTAATTTCAACACTTGACCACTTAAATATACAAGATCAGACGACCTAATGGCTTATATTTACTTCCATTGTCTTTTACTCTGCTTTAATTTTTCTTACACTTTTGTACATTAAAGTGCTCCAAACAATGTCATGTGTAACCAATCTTGTTCAAATCGACCACCTCCGTAGCGTGGTGGTAGTGCGCCTGCCTCTGGCGCAAAGGACCCAAGTTTGATCCCCAGTACCGGCGTGGGGATTTTTTCCCCCGGTGGGTGGTCTGGCATGGGGCGCACTTAGCCTCGTTAGGTCCCGGAGGGGACAATTGAGGAGCTATTTGATAAAGGAAGTATCGACCCCAGGTCGTGAAGGCCGCATAACTGGCTGGGAAGTTTCAGGGCGCTGACCAGGTCCCACCGTGCAGTACTGCACCCCGCAGAAGTAGGGCTTAATTTTTTTAGTTGTTCAAATATTTAACAAAATCTATGTCAGACTGAAGTTATAAAAATCTGATATGTTGCACTGAGGGGAGGCTAAGATACAATGGGCGTCGTAAGAAAGCTACGTTTTAATTTCCTTTAGATTTATCTCCAAATTATTATGGAAAATGTTGCAAACGTTGCTTGAAATAAGCATTTATTGAGTTAAACGATTTAGTGTTATCAGAAAAACGTTAACTTTGTACCTAGAATCACAAAAACGTATAAAGTTTTACAGTAAACATGATGCAATGTTATATAAAAAAATCTGATGTGTTGCACTCACATGATTTTCTCTACTCTTGCACTAACCACTCTTACAAACTCTTATTCATGTATCTTCTTTGTGTTATTTGAGATAAACATTTGTACGAAATATGTTATTGTAATATGGGAATACATTACGCTTTGAGCGATAGTCAAAACTTTTAAAGCTTTGGGATCCCGTTTTCTTTGCACGGTTAACATATAAGAAATGAATAACAGTGTTCCATTTTATAGAAGTATAAGTTCTCCAAAACCCAGACAAACAACAAGGAATATCTCCCAAAGGGTTCACTACAAAAAACTATATATATTTTTGTATAGTAGGATTTGGTCTAGCTCTTACGGTTTACCAGTTATGCAAAAGTCATTAAGAGTAAATAGGACTACATGGGCTATAGCCAGAAAATTTAAGATATACATTTCATTTTCCATAAAAATATTTCAAACATATGGTATTTTAATCAAAATCGTTAGAGCCATTTTTAAGAAAATCAAAATTTTCGAAAAATGTTCCATGTAGAGAGCAGTTTAGGGTGGAGGAATTTTCCTCAAAATGTTCATGTCGATCCTTGAAAGACATTAAACTTAAATACCAACTTTGGTATGGTGAAATAGATATTAAATTATACACAAAACTTCAAACATAACTATATAAAATCCAAAAAGATAGCTTTTGCGAAATTTTTCCTTAATGGAAATAATTAATATTTAAATTCATACATTTAAACACTTATGATTGTGGTTTTCTATCCGAATTTAAACTACGAGCTATCTTTATATAGCTATTTTATGTAGATTTTATACACTTCAGAAATAATTGCCGCTCCCCATAACTCCACAGTACTGTCTATTCTCATCAGATGTTGGTGCATCCCGCAGGTAGACCAGTGCAATGTCGATTACTGTGGCATACGAGTGAGGTTGTCAGCAACATAATGACAGACATTGTGGTTTCTCTAGAGCACGAGTTTGAATACGAGTACACAGCAGCGTTGCGTGGAGCACGGCTGTAGAGGGTGGCGGCAGAGGATGATAGCAGCAGCACACCTGCCCCACTCATTCTCCGTCGCAGGTCTCCGCCAGTACCCACCGCGCCGTGCCAGCAGCTTACCCCAGAGCAGAGCTGTGCTGCATGTTGCAGGTTTACTCGCGCAAAGCCGCGAATACTCCGCTGCTCTAGAGGGAAGGAACGGCAGTGAGGTTAGCCACTGTATGTAGGGAAGCAACATCAAATAGCAGAGGCGTGTTTCGTTGGATTTCAGAGTTCAAAGACAGCAAGGACTTTGCTGAAAAATACAACAGCACTGAACGTCTAGCAGAAGCATACACCCAGGCAATGTCCAACGCCACTCCGATTTGATAATAGAGAACAGGCGTGCATATTTGATGAACTGAAGACCCCAACTGAGTAGTCTTCACAGTATCTTCCGGTATAGGGAATGGAAGCATGCTGTTAGCCCTCGTCCACTGTGTACTGGAATCAGGAAGGGATTCTTCTGGTGGATTGGCTTCCACCCAATTCGACCACCAACAGTCAACAGTACTGCAGTTCACTGCGCCAAGTCTGGCAACGCATTCAACAACGCCACGACGAAAAATGGGGACGTGGTGTTCTTGTTGCATAAGACAATGCACGGTCACATGTTATTTGACAGGCCATTAGCACCCTGGGTAATCAAGGCTTTACTGTGCGAACTCATTCCCTATATTAGCCAGATCTTGCCCCTATTGGCTACCCTCTATTTGGTTCAGTAAGAGAAGGCCTGTGGGGTAAGAACTCCACCACCAATGATGAGCTTCAAGCAGTTATCCAATAATGGCCTTGGGAAATCCCCACAAAGGTGTATGGACATAGACAAAGAATGTCTTTAATTTTATGTATTCATGTTATTTCAACAAATGCTTACTATAAAAAACCAACAATGGTAGTGTTATTAATTTTTAATGTCGCTACTATTAAACTGGAAAGTTTTGAAATGAATGTAGTTTTCTACAGCATGTAACTGTGATCGAAATGCTTGTGTAGGGGGGGGGGGGAGGGCTCTACAATGAAAACTAGCTTTAAGATGGCTAGAACCTATTTCAATTACCTTTCTCATCAGTGTGCAGTTTTTATTCCTCATTAACTGGCCTTCTGGCGCTGCACCATTAGCTTTCCTAAACTCCAGTGACCAATTAATTTAATTATATTTACCTCCAACGATTTATATACAAGTAGTGTATAATGTCTAGGGACTTTTTATTCTGAATCCTTCACTTTTCCCATGTAATTGTAATTTCATACAGTCCCAAATATTCCAAGTTAAGGATGAAATATCCGCTTATATTCACACAAAAGGATATGAAACATAGAGGAAACGTGTGACTTCCTGACAATCTTCCAAGTTCTGGAAATGTTACATAGTGTGCAAGTATAATTTGGTGGTGGAACAATCCTCGGTCGCAACGATCGAATAGTTGTTAGATATTACACTATTTTAAAATGTAAAACATTGTTTTTACTTTCTCCACTACGTATAGTAAGTAGAGGAAGTATCGTATTCCATCCAAAACCCCGATATCGAGATTTCACCGGAAATATTTGTTTCAGGCCCTCTGAAAAAAAAAAATTAGAAAAAGTCCATGTGTATGTCTGTCAGACTGTAGGCAGAATAACTCAAAAACGAAAAGTCGGCTAAAAGCCAAAGTTGGCATTTATGTTTATCTTTCAGAAATGCGACACGAAGATTTTTAAGAAAATGCTTCCACCCTAAACTACGCTTTACATTTTTCGAAAAATTTTGTTTTCTCGAAAACGGCTCTAACGATTTTAATAAAAATGACATATTTTTGAAATTGTTTATGGCAAACGAAATGTACATTTTGACATTTCTGGCTATAGTCCATCTAGTCCTGTCTACTCTGAATGACTTTTACAGAACTGGTAAACCGTAAGACATAGACAAAATCTCAGTACGCAAAAAATTTAGATCTTGCTAAAGCACATATTGAACTTATGTCCAAATAAGTTTTTGTACAGTGAACCATTTCGGAGATATTCCTTGTCATTTGTGTGAAGTTTTGGTGTATTTAAACTTTCGTCAAATAGATCGTGATTCATTTTTTATATCTTAGCCGTGCAAAGAGAACGGAATCTCTAAGCTTTAAAGGATTTGACTATCGCTCAAAGCCTACTGTGTTCCCATATTCCCCTTGTACCTACAAGAAAATAAACAAAATAATTTCTGAAAATATTTGTAAACTAACACGAAGAAGATACAGGAATAGCAGTCTGTAAGAATTGTTGGTAAAATAGTAGAGAAGGTCACCTGAGTGCAACTATCAGATTTTTCTTTTTGTTCCACCGTTGTATAATAAAATCAAAAGTATATTATTTTCACACAGCACATACTATATCCTTAACATATACAACGAAGCAATATTTCGCTCTTCCAGGTCACCAAATTAACCTCTTTGGAAAACACCCAATTTCTGCGACCATGGAGGAAAGTAATGTTCTTAGTTAATATAAATTATCAGTTCTCTGATTTCTAGCGTTTGCCATTTTCTCTGGTTATACAATAATTTAGCACGCCCTGTTAACGTAATTGACTACAATATAAATACAAAGGAAATAAATTGCAACATTCTTGCAGGAGAAGCTTGGTATCCATAAAATGTAATGTATAAATCTACAGAATTAGAATAAGATTTACTCAGAGGTTATGACACTGTTTAATGCATCATTGTTGAATGGTAATTAAAGAGACAAATATAATACAGGATCAATTGTCATTTTTAAACTGTAAAAGAGTTACATCATGTACATCTATGTATATTCCCTGCAGTAAAATGTAACTGAATTTTGTTTTTATACTCTGTGGAGTGCAGCAATAATTTATATTCTGTGGAGTAACAACTACTACTTTGTAGTCCATTGCATTGTCAACTAAAGGTCAAGGTCTTTTTCGTGCGCATAATACTGTGATCTATTTAGAAAGAGTTTAATATACACCGAGAATCATTTCGAATCTTCTACAATAACAACACTCCATTAATAATTAGTGCAAAAGCTAATCCTTGCTAAAGAAGATGTAACTACAATCATCTTGGAGTGATTTTTCAAGTGTCTCTGCGGACCAAGTGACGTAGGCTCGTCTATAATAGCGATGTTCAACCTTTGCGAAAGAGGTGAGTGTGGCTTTACCTCCTTCTAACGTGGACTTTGCCCCTATTTAATCCCAGCAGTGCATTGTGTTGCAGTGCCGGGTTGGTTACATGTACGTTGCTTTTGATTTACGAAAACATTTTCAAATCTTATGTGATATTCATGTGTTCATTAGTGACTTGTTTGGTAGTCCTTACGTTTAAGAAGTATATCAATATTTGACATAGTCTTAGAAGATACACCAAGTGATCGTCGTCACGTAACATATTGTGATATATACAGACTTTTAATATAGTTCAATTTGGAGAAACTCTGTTCACGAATATATGTAGAGTTATACTCACTCTTATATCTACACACTATTATACTTGTAAATGTTTATTTCTCTATATACTACATTTTAATATACATAAGCATTTTCAGAAATTACCTTACTGCAGGTAACACATTCCTGTTTGATAAAAATAATTATTGGCAAATTCAAACAAATAAGTAGGACCATCTCGTAAATGGTTCTGCCCAAAGGAAACGATGTATTTGACATAAATTGTGAGTGTTAAAAAGATACACATTTTTTATGTAATACTAAGTCTTTGTTTATCTTAAAATGTTTACCATTTATACAAAAATCATCCAGAATGAAGAGGTCTTCTGAGAACATTCCCAGAAAA
This sequence comes from Tenodera sinensis, assembly GCA_030765045.1. Taxonomy (NCBI): domain Eukaryota; kingdom Metazoa; phylum Arthropoda; class Insecta; order Mantodea; family Mantidae; genus Tenodera; species Tenodera sinensis. Next base: position 306,509,136 of record CM060962.1, read on the forward strand.
TCAAGATATAACATAGAAACTGCCATGGAATCGCCTGTGTCCGTCAGTGGATAATGACTCTCTGTCCCTCCTAATGAGTTGCCTCTCACTGCGTAAGGTTCTCCAAAGAGAGAAGGTTGGACATCCCTGGTCTATAGACCCAGAGAATTATCATCCCGTCTCTGCGTCACGCCAAAGGAGAATACCGCTTAGCAAAGTCTGCAGAACTCTTGCATTTGTCTAGTAACGACCGCAAACGAACACAGGGGTAATCGCTTCCCATTTAGCAAACTTCTGGGATTCATTTCCCATTGTCAATCGTCATCCCGTTTATAGCTTAACATAATGAACAAGATTCTCTTCTCATAGTAAATTTAGCCACAAATGTATATCTCTAAGATTATCCTCTCAAAATGACTTAGTTGGAAGCAACCAATCATGTGCATAGCACTTTCAAATTTGAACCAATGAAAGCCTTTATTCGCGGAAAATTTATCAGATTTCATTATCGCTTCCTATGAATTTTAATTATCACCTCCTCTGATTTTCTTATGTTGTGATCACTGTCCTACAGATACGCAAGTACATACGTAATTTGACGCAACGGAGGTGCTAGGTTTAAATGTCAAAAAATGGCAGACTCTCATTTCGGTGAAGTATCTAATGCTGAAATTGAAGAAGTTATTCGAAGAGGGAAACCTCTGAACACACAATGCAGAAGGAAATATGCTTGGAAGCAGTCTGACAAATTTGATATTGAACGAAACTATAAATTAACAATAGATACTGCAACTTTTGACATTGGCAACATCTTAAAGATTGGAGCATCAATATGATAAATAGACTGATATATTAATACCTTAGTAATTACAATACAGTATTTGAGTAACATTTCATAGTCTATATCATCCTTTAATTCGTGAAACAGTCTTAATAAATGCACCTCGTCATAGTCAAATTCTCTAGATAAATTGTATTCAGATACAAGGCATTTATAAATCATTTTAATGTTGACTAAATGAAATTTGGAGTGTTTTATAGCCCATGACCGTCAGAACAAATTTATCTTTTTAATCATTAAATAATTATAATAATCTGTGTTGCACTCAAATGACCTTCTCTACTCTTGTACTAACCATTCTTAAAAAACTCTTATTCCTATATCTTCTTCATGTTAGTTTAAATAAACATTTGCAGATATTATCTTATTGTTTATCTTGTTGTAGGTACAAGGGGAATATGGGAATACAGTAGACTTTGAGCAATAGTCAAATCTTTTAAAACTTTCAAATTGCATTCTTGTTCCACCACGGTTAACATATAAAAATTGAATAACGATGTTCCATTTGACAGAGGTGAAGTTCTCCAAAACTCACATAAATAACAAGGAATATCTCCGTAATAGTTCACTCTACAAAATGTATTTAGACTTAAATTCTGTGTTTTATCAAGATTACATTTTTATAGAGTAAGATTTGGTCTATCTCTTATGGTTTACCAGTTATGCAGAAGTCATCTATAGTAAACAGGACTACATGGACTATAGCCAGAAAATTCAAAATATACATTTCATTTGTCATAAAATATCTCAAACATATGGCATTTTAAACAAAATTGGTTTTTTTAATTAACGTTGTGTCATATCTGACGGTGAATGAATCAAACGGGTGAAATGATGCTCAAATGAGTCCGAGGTCCATGGAGCTGTAAGCTACCTGACATACGTCTTCTCAGGATAAGGGAAAACCTCGGAAAAACCTAACCCGGATAACTAAGAGAGATTTGAACTTGTGACCTCATGAACGTGAGGCAGATACTCTATCACGCTACCGAGGCGGGCAAAAAAAAAAAAAAAAAATCGAAAAATGTTCCATGTAAAGGGTAGTTTAGTCAGGAGGAATGTTCTTCAAAATCTTTGTGTCGCATCCTTGAAAGACATTAAACTTACATACCTACTTTGGTTTTTAACCGTCTTTTCGTTTTTGAGTTATGTTGTGCAAGGTCTGACACACACACACACACACACACACACACACACACACACACACACACACACACACACACACACACACACACACACACACACACACACACATGCCCCTTTTTCTAAAAATGCTCTTTTTGATTAAGGGGCCTCAAAATATATAAACATATTTCCGGTGAAACCTCGACATCGAATTTTTGGATGGAATGCAATACTTCCTCTACTTACAATACGTAGTAGAGAAAGTAAGTCAGTTGAGTTGTTGAAAGTACTCTAAATACACAAACAAATTTCTCTCATTATAACTTTAATATAGATGTAAATTATTCACTCCCAAGATGAAGCAAGAAAATCTGTTTTGTTTAGCTCCAAAGAGAGTGGTTTTGACGTAAGGAAATGATAACAGATCTTAATACTTTGTGGAAGAGTCTTCAGACGAAACGCGGGAACGGGGATCTTATCTTCTCTGTCTTCACTACTGCTATTAGATTCTTTTACGACCAATTATCCTTCAAACGAAAGGCGGGCTGAGAAACAACCTTGTGTAGATTTATTCTTGTTAATTTAATACAAATCATATTTTAGGAATTTAAGGGGAGATATACGACTGAAGCCCAAAAAATAGTTCTTCTTAAATTTAGTTTTGAAAAATATTCTGAACTTCTGGTTAAATAGAATGATATGTGTGTTTACATGGTTGCTATATTATTTACGGCGTTAAATGTCAGTTTAATAGGGCAGTGCCCCTTTAAATACCTGTTATGCCTTCAGTTTAAATACCTTCTTCTCAAATCTGCATTTTGCTTGCTTTCTGCACCGTTTCCTCGGAAAGTCATAGTGAAACATTGTAGGAAAATGTAAACCTGATGTTGACCTATATACAACTGTATCTCAACGATATGGACATTACTGAACATTACAACCATCAATGGATGTGGGTGATGTGTTGCATACCCTGTCAGTTTTCCTTAGTTAACTTTACCTATTATCTATATACTAATCCCGTTGGCGTAATGCTTGCTGAGGAGTATGTTTCCAACAACAATGTGCTATGAATTAGTATTATTAGTGTATCACACCAAGCATCAAACAGAGCGGCTGGTGGTTGTGCTTGCCTCACGCCAGTCACATGAAGCGATCTGCGCGCGCAGTAGATGCAACATAGAAAAGTGCATCTCGCTTATTAATGTTAATGAGGTCTATAGCAGAGTTTTTCAGTATTTTGTTTGGCGGTGAAGGTTACTTTCTTACTTTTTAACTTCTTCTGTAGGTATCATACAGCAAGTAGCATTTTGAACAGTAATGTGTGTGAACGTGTAAGAAAAAAATACGTCAGGAAACCGAAGTCAGGGTATGCACATTGGCCGTGTGCATCCGCGTGGTTCAGTACGAGGAAAACACGTTGTAGAGAGAACGCTGTATTTCCCGGAAGCCTACTGCTCCTAATACGGAATCTGACTGCTTGTAATCAACAAACTGTAAATACAGAAAAAATATTGGGAGTGATTGTTCTGTAACTTTAATATTTACCAGTGGTTAATTATATAGTTCTATGAAAACTATAAAAATTGTGAAAAAATTATTTTGTTCAAAGTTAATAATTTTTATTTAATAAAACAAAGCATTATAATATGTTGTGTACCCAACATTATCTTGAGACTACTTATCTATAACAGAATAACATTTAAAATTATCAAAACTCTGAAATCTTCATCGTGTGGAGCATTTTAGGTACGCTGCTAAAACAATTTCTAGAAAAGATAATAAATTTAAAGGTGTTAAAGATATTACAATGGAACTTTGAATGTACATTATTCCTTACATGTGTTATATCTGATGTGAGCTTGAACAAAATCCACTAATAATTATAGAATTTAGAAATTTCACTTATGTGTACCCCTAACACAAGTTCAAAGTGCATACCCAAGTCCACACGTCACGCTTGGCTACTGATCACATATTAATAAAAAGTTACGGAGGTATTTCTTCAAACATATGTTTACTTTCTCTATTAAGAATAATACATAGAGGACGTATTGTATTCCATTCAAAATTTTAATGCACAGTTTTCACCTAAAAATATGTTTTGAGACTTCCTGGATTAAAAAAAAATGTGCTTTTAATTTATGAAGCTTTAGCTCATTTTAATTTTTTATATTTAATGCCAAGTTTTTTTCGTCTTCTATTTTGCCTTCAATTTTTCACAAGTGTCACATTTATCAACTTGAGGTCGACCAAAGCCATAGTTGACGTAGTTTGGGGTTGAAGCTTTTGTCAGCTCATTTGAACTTTAATTTTTATACATTACGTACGTTTCAGGCTCATGATTCTAAATGAACATCTGCTATATCTTATGTATCTACTGACAAATCAGAGTATAAATATATTTTTTTCTAGCTGATTTAGCATAATATGCAGTTCTGTGTAGAAATGATCTAATAAACTCATCGATCGATATGTTAGTATCCTCTGGTATCTTGCGTTGCTGACTAGGCTTCTCTGGACCATCAGTTGTCGAACACACACCCCCCTGGACTAGGCCACACAATCTTTCTACCTGTTATTTAGTAATATCAGTATATGGTATGAATGCCGTTTTGCACAGTACGCCTTCTCGGAAACCAACTTTAACTTAAAACATATTCTCTGTTAAAAGCTCTTCCATTTGAGCTTTAGTTGTTAAGAAAAATATTGTTTTCTTTATAAACAAAACATTAACTTCATAATGACTTTATAAAAGAAGTTGCTGTTCTTGACTGATGTTACCAATTGTTTTCTCTTGACTTTCTTGTCCGTGGTGCGCATGGAGGAATGAGGACAGATAAACATCCTCAGCACCCTTACTTTTCATTTTTTGTATTAATTTAGTAACAAAATTTTTGAATTGTGGGAAAATTTAGAAAAGCATTACCTTTTGCGTGTGTAGTTGAAAGAAACATTGTAATAACTGCTTGAAAATATTGTTTACTTCAATATTTGCAGATAACACGGATGAAATAAGAGAACGTACACTGAATTTATAGCCACTATTGTTATAAAAACAATGCATTTTTATTACCTGCAGTCAAGGCCACTTTGTCTCTTTGGAACATGTTTGCTTTTATGAGTTATACAGAGTGTCCATAAAGTATTTTCAACATTACGACTTCCTATTAACTGACACCTGTGTGGTTTATCGCAGATGAAAGACAAGCTCTCAACATTTGTAACACACACCTGCTCATGTGCCCTGTTCGCGACCTTCAGAACATCTAAGTGATATTCAATTTCTCGCAATACATTTTGCAGCATTTCGTGGGTGATGCTGGCTGGCAACAGCATCAGTGTTCCTTCTCAAAGTGTTGATATCAGAAACACGTGTTGCGTATACCGCGTCCTTTACATAACCCCAAGTTTAGGGGTTATTTCTGGGAATCGTGGTGGCCATCATCACGCCCAATCCATCTGTTAGGAAATGTGTTATTGAGAAACTCTGAGGTATAATCCGCAATGTGGTGGTATTCCATCCTGTTGGAATATCACTGTGGGTTTCAGATCAAGTTGCGTAACAATGTAAAGCTGTGATACGTCCAAGTTACTGAGTTGTCAATTGAAAAGAAGGGACCAATGACCCCGTCATGCATTAAGCCACGCCAGACATTCACTTTGGGCTATGTTCCACGACGACATATTCTCACATTGTGCCGGTTGACCTTCCCAGAAGTATGGAAGGTAGCAAACATGCCCCAGGTAGATACTAATTAACATCAATCCTCTGCAAACTATACAGTGCAAAAGTAGCACTGCCATCTGGCTTCAGAGCTTGTGTTATCTGAACTTTATAAGGATACAGATGAAGTCGCTTATGTAACAATTTATGCACTGTGGACCGTGGAATTGCAAGTTCACGAGACGCACGCCGAGTACACTTGAAAGGGCTTCTTTGAATTAATGCTTGCTGCACAATCGCAACGCTGGCTTCTGTTACGGATGGATGTCCTGGCCGTGGACGGGAGTTTACGCTTCCAGTCTCCCAAAACTTTGTGTACCAACCAACGATATATTTGTAATCGGATGACGCCCTCCATATTCCCTCCTAAACCTAGTAATAGGTGACAGTGTCTCATGGTACCATAAACACATTGCGCTTTCCCCTGGTCTGACACCATGTTAGATTATACCTGAAACAAACAAAACTTTGAAAGCTTCTCTGTCATCTGTCACAAACCACACAACTCTAGCTGTAATAGTGTTCATTCTATAGTTCGTTGTAATGTTGGAAAGACTTCATGGACACGCTGTATATTCTTCACTTTTCTCTCTCCTATTCTTCATATTATTGTGTCCAAAGTGTTGGATTTCATTGCATTTTTAAAAATTCGGAGCCATGAACATAATCATTACTGTTACTGTCATTATTATTCACTACCAATAAAAATCTGATGTATTGCACTCACATGACTTTCTCTACTCTTGAACTAACCATTCTTACAAACTCTTATTCCTATATCTTCTTCGTATTAGTTAAGATAAACATTTGTACAACTTATCTAATTGCTAATTTCCTTGTAGGTACAAGGGGGAATACAAAAGGCTTTGTGCGATAGTCAAGTGTTTTAAAGCTTTGAGATTCTGTTGTCTTTGCACAATTAACATATAAAAAAAATGAACAGCGATGACCCATTTCACGAAAGTTCTAAGTTTTCCGAAACTCACACACATAACAAGGAATATCTCCGAAATGGTTCACCCTACAAGAAAATTTATTGAGACATAAATTATGTATTTTAGCAAGATCTACATTTTTTGTATAGTATTATTTGGTCTATCTCTTACGGTTTACCAGTTATGCAAAAGTCATCCAGAGTAAATACGACTACAGGGGCTATAGCCAGAAAATTCAAGCTATACATTTCATTTGTCATAAAAATATCTCAAACATATGACATTTTAATCAAAATCGTTAGAGCCATTTTCAAGAAAATCAAAATTTTCGAAACATTTTCCATGTAAAGGGTAGTTTAGGGTAGGGCTATTTTCTTCAAAATCTTCGTCGCATCCTTGAAAGACATTAAACTTAAATACCAACTTTGGTTTTTAACCGTCTATTCGTTTTTGAGTTATGCTGTCCACAGACTGACAGACTGACACACACGGGCCTTTTTCTAAAAATGCTTTTTTTTTTGGATTCAGGGGGCCTCAAAACATATATTTCCCGTGAAATCTCGACATCGAATTTTTGGGTGGAATACAATACTTCCCCTACTTACCAGTACAGAAAGTAAAAATGGCATGCCCCAAAATTTGCTTACTACAGCAACAATGATTCTTGTCTAGAGACAAGTTCCGTTTTTTAACAAAACATCTGAATTTGAAGATATTCTTCACATTTGACAAGTGTCATTTTAACGTTAGAATGTGCATATGTATATCTCCTAACACTTGTAACTCAAATAACGTAAAATCATGGACAAGTCTCTCTTTTATATTAAACGTTAGATCTCGTTTAATTCAAATACATTATTTTGTGGAGTGAACAAATTCGGAGATATTTACCATTTGTCATTTTCATTTTCTTAATTTCTCTACTACTTATAGTAATTAGAATAAGAATTGCATTCCTCCCAACGATTCAATGTCAACATTTAATCCAAAATATATCTTTTGAGGTGCACTCATTAAAAATGCATTTAGAAAAAGGTACATATTTGCATATATGTGTGATTGCGTGTATGCATGTGTGAACACACAACCCAAACAAAAGTCCGTTAAATACCAAACTTTATATTTTTTGTTCAGCATGTTTGAAACGTGTGACATGAAGATGTTCAACAGAATTCCCCATCTCAAATTATCCTTTACATGGAAAAAGTTTTGAAAAGTTTTTGATTTTCTTAAAAACGGCTGTAATGTTTTGATTAAAAATCCATGACCTCAGGAACTGATTTTGCTTTTGCCATATTCAAGTTATGTGATTATTTCAATTTTACTTTTTGCTGCCAAAATAAGCCTGATTTAAATGAAATTTGGAGCCCTTAGAGAACAAATGTTTCTACATTTCATAAGTGGATAACATTAGGTTAAATTTAAAAGATTTTGTGCAGAAGTGGTATAAGTATGGCCCTGTTTTATAACAAACAAGTTTCTGCCTCATACTTCTTATGCAGTTTTATCCATGTACTTTGACTTTACAGCCATGTTATCTTTTCTGTGGTAGTTAAAGAGAAAAGTGCACAAGAAGTGTTAAACCTTCAAAGACATTAAACTTAAATACCAACTTTGGTTTTTAACCGACTTTACGTTTTTGAGTTATGCTGTCCACAGACTGACACACACACACACACACACACACACACACACACACACACACACACACACACACACACACACACACACACACACGCGCGCGCGCGCGCAATGATATTTTTATAAAAATACTTTTCTTGCACTCAGGCGGTCTCAAAACATGTGAAATCTGGACATCGAATTTTTGGGTGCAATACAATACTTCTTCTACCTACTATACGTAGTAGAGAAAGTAATTAAAACCTTTAAGTCGTTGTAAATTACAAAGTAACACACAGACTGAAACTTTATCAGGATACGTTCTTTGGCGCAAATGGATTGTTTCCTTCGGATGGAAATTCCAACGTGTGCCGTTACGCTATTTTACATGGGACTATAATCGCCCCACCGTTAGATCCGCACTTGATGTAAACACGAGCCATCAACAACGAACTCGCAATACGCCGAAACCAAAGCACACCATAAAATATAGTACTTTAAATATCAGTGATTATCTGTGAGTTTTCAAGATGTACGATAGCCCTGGGAAAGACTACTTAAATGTAACGTGATATTTCCAAAATTCCTGAGTAAATATCGTTCTGTTGCAACATAAATACGAGGTATGAGTCCATGTGGTGTTTGTTTTGTGTTAGTCGCAGGTGACAACATCAGGTTATCGCGGAGTGATACAAGGTGCGGCTCTAAGGCTGGATGGAGTATAGGAGTTAATGAATGAAATCCGTCCATTCACGGTCAGTCAGATTTAACCGTGGTAAAGTACTCGGTAATCATTTACAGCCGTCGATGTAGTACAAGCGATCGTCCATCGTGGTATAGACCATGAATTAGTTTAATAGGAGAGATACGGAAGGTCTCGGTACTGAAGCTAGGCTTATTGTACCTATGTCCTCAAGGAGGCACCCCTCGGAGGAACGATGAGGTAAGAGGAACACCGGGCAGCGTGATCCTGACTAACAAAGATCCCTAAGGTTTTGCAAGTTTGGCGACACCTCGAGGTCTTTAGGTCTTCCGGGACAATCTTAGGGGGACACCGGGGATCCAACGCTCCCAGATGCCGCCCCCTACCCGGATCCCTCGGACAGCGAGGGACGTCAAGAGTTCCAGTGCGCATATCATCCCTGCCAAGCTGCACCTAACTCCTTCGCTGACGTTTGCGACCCTGAAAAAAACCAATGGGAAGAACGATGAATGAAATGATTAATGAAGTGAAATTGAAGGACAGGAAATTCGGGGAACGTAATTATCCTTACCAGCATTCACCTGTCAACCTGAGGAAAACCCCGAAAATACCCATGAGTTATGAAGATCAGCCACTGGTATCGAATCCACGACCTCCCGAATACCAGCTACAGTCATTACCGTGGAACCATTAATTAGGTTAAAGAGTATACCCTCAGGATAAAAACGTGTATGCAACGTTTATAGATAATGTATATGTAACATACATTAGTTGACATGTCTATGAGCTTGTGTGCTATAGTTTAAGGGAATTAGGTGTTTTACTGAGAGCTTATTTCAGCCATCTGTCTACCCTTAACACAAAACCTATTATCAAGCTGCGTGTGCTGAATGGCATTCAAGTGCATAAACAGAGCTTCCAGAGATAGCTGGAATATTGCAACCAGCCGCATCTGGAAATGCTGTTCGGCTAGAAACACATTTACTTCCATCACTCAAATGTCTCTCATTTCATTTTCTACCCTTTGCTTGCGTTCTTCTAAAGCACGAGGGTTTGTTTTCTATACTAGTTGTTCAGGGCACACAATCGCATAGTGCTGACAACTTACGGGATAGTAACATATATAGAGGGAAAGCGAAGTATAAGGGGAAGAAAGAAAGAGAAGAGTGAAAAGAGATGGAGAGCAGAACAGGGAAAACGAAGGAATGAGACTGTAGAAACAGAGCAGAGGAGTATCGAACGGAGCGGAAATAGAGAACAGGTGGGGAGAAAGGTAAACTTAGGAATGGAAAGAGGAGAGAAAAAGAAAGGACTGAAACTGAAAATCTTCACCAAACAAAGGAAACGAAAGTGTTGAGAAGAGGAAGGGAAAATGATGAAAAGAGAAAGGGAAAGAGACAGAAATGGGAGAGAGGAAGTGAAAACGACAGGAAGAGAAAGGGAGAGAGACAGAAATGGGAGAGAGGAAGTGAAAACGACAGGAAGAGAAAGGGAAAGAGACAGAAATAGGAGAGAGGAAGTGAAAACAACAGGAAGAGAAAGGGAAAGAGATAGAAATAGGAGAGAGGAAGTGAAAACGACAGGAAGAGAAAGGGAAAGAGACAGAAATAGGAGAGAGGAAGTGAAAACGACAGGAAGAAAAAGGGAAAGAGACAGAAATGGGAGAGAGGAAGTGAAAACGACAGGAAGAGGAAGGGAAGGAGACAGAAATAGGAGAGAGGAAGGGAAAACGACAGGAAGAGAAAGGGAAAGAGATAGAAATAGGAGAGAGGAAGTGAAAACGACAGGAAGAGAAAGGGAAAGAGACAGAAATAGGAGAGAGGAAGTGAAAACGACAGGAAGAGAAAGGGAAAGAGACAGAAATGGGAGAGAGGAAGTGAAAACGACAGGAAGAGAAAGGGAAAGAGACAGAAATGGGAGAGAGGAAGTGAAAACGACAGGAAGAGAAAGGGAAAGAGACAGAAATGGGAGAGAGGAAGGGAAAACGACAGGAAGAGAAAGGGAAAGAGACAGCAATGGGAGAGAGGAAGTGAAAACGACAGGAAGAGGAAGGGAAAGAGACAGAAATAGGAGAGAGGAAGTGAATACGACAGGAAGAGAAAGGGAAAGAGACAGAAATAGGAGAGAGGAAGTGAAAACGACAGGAAGAGAAAGGGAAAGAGACAGAAATGGGAGAGAGGAAGTGAAAACGACAGGACGAGGAAGGGAAAGAGACAGAAATAGGAGAGAGGAAGTGAAAACGACAGGAAGAGAAAGGGAAAGAGACAGAAATGGGAGAGAGGAAGTGAAAACGACAGGAAGAGGAAGGGAAAGAGACAGAAATAGGAGAGAGGAAGTGAAAACGACAGGAAGAGAAAGGGAAAGAGACAGAAATGGGAGAGAGGAAGTGAAAACGACAGGAAGAGGAAGGGAAAGAGACAGGAATAGGAGAGAGAAAGTGAAAACGACAGGAAGAGAAAGGGAAAGAGACAGAAATGGGAGGGAGGAAGTGAAAACGACAGGAAGAGGAAGGGAAAGAGACAGAAATAGGAGAGAGGAAGTGAAAACGACAGGAAGAGAAAGGGAAAGAGACAGAAATGGGAGAGAGGAAGTGAAAACGACAGGAAGAGAAAGGGAAAGAGACAGAAAAGGGAGAGAGGAAGTGAAAACGACAGGAAGAGGAAGGGAAAGAGACAGAAATAGGAGAGAGGAAGGGAAAACGACAGGAAGAGAAAGGGAAAGAGACTGAAATGGGAGAGAGGAAGGGAAAGCGGCAGGAAGAGAAAGGGAAAGAGACAGAAAAGGGAGAGAGGAAGGGAAAACGACAGGAAGAGAAAGGGAAAGAGACAGAAATGGGAGAGAGGAAGTGAAAACGACAGGAAGAGAAAGGGAAAGAGACAGAAATAGGAGAGAGGAAGTGAAAACAACAGGAAGAGAAAGGGAAAGAGATAGAAATAGGAGAGAGGAAGTGAAAACGACAGGAAGAGAAAGGGAAAGAGACAGAAATAGGAGAGAGGAAGTGAAAACGACAGGAAGAAAAAGGGAAAGAGACAGAAATGGGAGAGAGGAAGTGAAAACGACAGGAAGAGGAAGGGAAGGAGACAGAAATAGGAGAGAGGAAGGGAAAACGACAGGAAGAGAAAGGGAAAGAGATAGAAATAGGAGAGAGGAAGTGAAAACGACAGGAAGAGAAAGGGAAAGAGACAGAAATAGGAGAGAGGAAGTGAAAACGACAGGAAGAGAAAGGGAAAGAGACAGAAATGGGAGAGAGGAAGTGAAAACGACAGGAAGAGAAAGGGAAAGAGACAGAAATGGGAGAGAGGAAGTGAAAACGACAGGAAGAGAAAGGGAAAGAGACAGAAATGGGAGAGAGGAAGGGAAAACGACAGGAAGAGAAAGGGAAAGAGACAGCAATGGGAGAGAGGAAGTGAAAACGACAGGAAGAGGAAGGGAAAGAGACAGAAATAGGAGAGAGGAAGTGAAAACGACAGGAAGAGAAAGGGAAAGAGACAGAAATAGGAGAGAGGAAGTGAAAACGACAGGAAGAGAAAGGGAAAGAGACAGAAATGGGAGAGAGGAAGTGAAAACGACAGGAAGAGGAAGGGAAAGAGACAGAAATAGGAGAGAGGAAGTGAAAACGACAGGAAGAGAAAGGGAAAGAGACAGAAATGGGAGAGAGGAAGTGAAAACGACAGGAAGAGGAAGGGAAAGAGACAGAAATAGGAGAGAGGAAGTGAAAACGACAGGAAGAGAAAGGGAAAGAGACAGAAATGGGAGAGAGGAAGTGAAAACGACAGGAAGAGGAAGGGAAAGAGACAGGAATAGGAGAGAGGAAGTGAAAACGACAGGAAGAGAAAGGGAAAGAGACAGAAATGGGAGAGAGGAAGTGAAAACGACAGGAAGAGGAAGGGAAAGAGACAGAAATAGGAGAGAGGAAGTGAAAACGACAGGAAGAGAAAGGGAAAGAGACAGAAATGGGAGAGAGGAAGTGAAAACGAAAGGAAGAGGAAGGGAAAGAGACAGAAATAGGAGAGAGGAAGTGAAAACGACAGGAAGAGAAAGGGAAAGAGACAGAAAAGGGAGAGAGGAAGTGAAAACGACAGGAAGAGGAAGGGAAAGAGACAGAAATAGGAGAGAGGAAGGGAAAACGACAGGAAGAGAAAGGGAAAGAGACAGAAATGGGAGAGAGGAAGGGAAAGCGGCAGGAAGAGAAAGGGAAAGAGACAGAAAAGGGAGAGAGGAAGGGAAAACGACAGGAAGAGAAAGGGAAAGAGACAGAAATAGGAGAGAGGAAGGGAAAACGACAGGAAGAGAAAGGGAAAGAGACAGAAATGGGAGAGAGGAAGGGAAAGCGGCAGGAAGAGAAAGGGAAAGAGACAGAAAAGGGAGAGAGGAAGGGAAAACGACAGGAAGAGAAAGGGAAAGAGACAGAAATGGGAGAGAGGAAGTGAAAACGACAGGAAGAGAAAGGGAAAGAGACAGAAATAGGAGAGAGGAAGTGAAAACGACAGGAAGAGGATGGGAAAGAGACAGAAATAGGAGAGAGGAAGTGAAAGAGGCGCGAGGACGAGAGAGGAAAGAAAGCGTCGTGAAGAGAAAAGAGGAGAAAAGTAAGAATAGAAAAAGTTGTATACGGTAGCAGCTTCTAGAAAGGAATCTGCTTTCTCGGGATGAATGGTTACTCCCTTTCATGCTCTACAGCAGCGCAGAACAAGTTGCCTAAACGCCAGGAGAAACCACACTCTTAGTACCTACCTGCGTGGTATGAATAGCCGAGTAAAGGGCTTTTCTGTCAAACATGCCTTCTTTCCTCCATTGAATTTGTGTACCTTCACAAATATCTGCAACTCTTCAACTACACAATTCTTTTCTTCCAAGCATTTATAAAAATCTTATTTGTGCTCTCACACGAATTTCTATACACACTGGTGCACAAACTATTCTTAAGAACCCTTCAAAACTTCAAAAAAGTACTTCAGAATTACTCAATGTTAATCGCATAAACGTCTGTAGAAATACTTCACCACATGTTTTCTTGTAGGCACAAGAGAATAGGGGAATATAGTAGACTTAAGTGATAGTCAAATGTTTTAAGAGCTAGTCGCTAAGTGATGATTTTGACCTTCTATTCTCTTTGCATTGCCAAGAAATGTAACAAATACTGACTTCCTATTTTAGAAAACAATAAGCATTTTAAAGTTCCAGCCAATAAAAAGGAATATCTGTAAACAATTATGTTTAACAAATTGACATAAATTGGTGTTTTTAAGGAGATCTATTCCGGTTTATCTGTTATGCAAAAGTCACCCAGAATAAAGAGAACTGGAGACGCAATTTTCAGAAAATTCAGGCTAATATTTTCATTTGTAATAAAAATGTTTTAAACATAGTTAGAGCCATTGTTGAGAATATCAAAATTGTCAAAAGATGTTCCATGTAAAGTATGGTCTATGGTGGATTATTTTCTTTAAAATCTTCGCTTCTCATGCTTGGAGCGTCTTAATTTTAATAAGTTTATTATTCAACGAACATTTATTCTTACTTTCTCTACTACGTATAGTAAGTAGAGGAAGTATTGTATTCCAACTAAAAATTGGATGTTGAGATTTCACCACAAAAATATGCTTTGAGGCCCCCTGAATAAAAGAAAGCATTTCTAGAAAAAGGTCCGTGTGTGTGCGTCTTCAGTCTGTGGACAGCAAAGCTCAAAAACAAAAAATCGGTTAAATATCAAAATTTAGTATTTCAGTTTAATGTGTTTCAAGAATGCCACACGAAGATTTCGAAGAAAATAGCCCTACCCTAAACTACCCTTTACATGGAAAAGTTTTCGAAAATTTTGATTTTCTTGTAAATGACTGTAACGATTTTGATTAAAATACCATATGTTTAAGATATTTGTATGACAAATGAAATGTTTATTTTAAATTTTCTGGCTATAGCCTATGTAGACCTGTTTATTCTGGATGACTTTTGAATAACTCGTAAACCGTAACAGATAGACCAAATCTGTACAATAACCGTAGACCTTGCTGAAACACACAATTTATGTCCAAATATGTTTTTCGGAGATATTGCTTGTTATCTGTGTCAGTTTCGGCAAACTTTAATATTCGTGAAATGGAACATCGTTGTTCATTTTATATGCTAACCGTGCAAAGAGAACGGGATCCCAAAGCTTTAAAAGATTTGACTGTCGCTCAAACCTACTGTATTGTAATATTCTCCTTGTACCTACAAGGAAATAAGCAATAAGATAATTTGTACAAATGTTTTTCTCAACTAACACGAAGCACATATATGAATAAGAGTTTGTAAGAATGGTTAGTACAAGAGTAGAGAAAGTCATGCGAGTGCAACATCAGATTTTTTCAGTTATGCTGTTCATAGGCACGCATCGACATTTTGTAAAACAGCGTTTTTGTTTAGGGCACTTCAAAATATGTATTTTCAGTGAAATATCGTTATCATATTTGGGTATGGAATACTTTCTCTGCCTTTTATGTGCATGCTAGAGGAAGGAAAAGTTATGTTTACATGCTTAGGTTTTTATTTGTACTCTCGTTTTGGGTGGAATACAATACTTCCTCTACTTTAAATAGCAGAGAAAGTAAACAAGTTTTTTAAAAAGTTGCATGTGACTGAGTGAGTGTGTCTGTCTGTCTGTCTGTCTGTCTGTCTGTCTGTCTCTCTGTCTGTGCATTTCGTTGTAAATTGCATAACTCAAAAACGTTGTTTTAGCAATTTATTTCTACCAGTAATGCAACACGAACATTTTCAAATAAACCCCCCACTCCAAACTACCCTTGACAGGGGAGATTTTCCATTTTCTTAAAAATGACTAACAAATTTGAGTAAATTTGCACACGTTTTAACATCTTTTCAAAACAAATGATGTGTATATATTCAATTTTCTGTAAATGATGTTTTCATTCAGAAAGACTTTTGTGTAACTGAAAAACCGTAAAAGACAAAAGTTTACCACAAAAATGTATATCTCGTTAAAGCATGCACTTTATGCGAATTCTGTTTCTTTTTTCCGATATACATGCCTTTCTCAAAAAGGAAGTTATTTGTTTTATTTTATTTATATATTGTTATTTTTGGCTCCGTATCAGGAAACGAGAATGAATTGTCAGACCACATTTTCTCGATTAATGCTTGAAGAATATACTTTACATTAGAATAGCTTGTTGAAGGTTCCTTTTTAAATCAGGAGTTTTCCAAATAGATGTACATTTGTGATGAAATCTGGACATGGAAGTTTTGAGTGCAATACTTGTTCTGCATGATAGGCATTGGTAAGGAATACTTCCCTGGAAACGTATGAGAGTGTAACAACGGACTTTGATTTGTCAGATGTGGTATTTTAACTGTTTTGGTGATAGGTTGAAAGGTTTTTCCAGCTCGAAGTTGATAACAAAAGGATGAAAGTGTGGTAGATATAGGCCGGAATGCCCGGCCCGGGTCCCCCGTCGCCTACTGCTCGCTAGACCGGCTTGAAATAGGTTATAGCTTGCAGCAAGTTGGGGGCCGTTGCTAAATTTACACCGTGATACTGGCACCTGACTAGTTTCCGTATTGTCTTGCTTTGCAGCCTGCCTTCCACGAGAATGTCTTCATCCCAACCACCAACCAATAACCGATGTTTATACATGTCTTCCTAAAGCATCTATTAAATATATTGTAGCACAAAACACCTTGAGCCCCTCCTTTCTAAAATGGTATAAACTTACTAAAGATACAGGGTGCGGCACTGCGATAGTAACGGCTTTTACAATGCCCCCGTTTATAGCGGTTTCAAATGTTGGAACCAGCAGTGTTGCTAATTCGATCCTTACTTAAAGATGCAGTTGTTTTTCTCATTGTTATGAAACATAATATGGCAGAATCTGTCTTCACAGTAAGAACTTAAGTATAGTAGAGGAAGTATTGTATTCGACCCAACGTTTCGGTGCCCAAATTTCCCCGGAAATATGTTTTGAGACCTCCTGAATCCAAAAAAGCATTTTTAGAAAAAGGTCCGTGTGTCTGTGTGTCAATCTGTCTGTGTGTCTGTCTGTCTGCGTTCTGTCTGTGTGCCTGCCTGTGTGTCTGTCTGTGTGTCTGTCTGTATGTCTGTCTGTGTGCCAATCTGTCTATGTGTCTGTCTGTCTGCGTTCTGTCTATGTGTCTGCCTGTGTGTCTGTCTGTGTGTCTGTCTGTGTGTCTGTCTGTGTGTCTGTCTGTGTGCCTGCCTGTGTGTCTGTGTGTCAATCTGTCTGTGTGTCTGTCTGTCTGCGTTCTGTCTGTGTGTCTGTCTGTGTGTCTGTGTGTCTGCCTGTGAGTCTGTCTGCGTTTTGTCTGTGTGTCTGTCTGCGTTCTGTCTGTGTGTCTGTCTGTGTGCCTGCCTGTGTGTCTGTGTGTCAATCTGTCTGTGTGTCTGTCTGTCTGTGTGTCTGCCTGTGAGTCTGCCTGTGAGTCTGTCTGTGTGTCTGTCTGTGAGTCTGTCTGTGTGTCTGTCTGTGTGTCTGTCTGTGTGTCTGTCTGTGTGTCTGTGTGTCAATCTGTCTGTCTGCGTTCTGTCTGTGTGTCTGCCTGTGAGTCTGTCTGTGTGTCTGCCTGTGTGTCTGTCTGTGTGTCTGTGTGTCTGTGTGTCTGTCTGTGTGTCTGTCTGTGTGACTGCCTGAGTGTCTGTCTGTTTGTGTGTCTGTCTGTGTGTCTGTGTTCTGTCTGCGTTCTGTCTGTCTGTGTGTCTGCCTGTGTGTCTGCCTGTGTGTCTGCCTGTGAGTCTGTCTGTGAGTCTGTCTGTGAGTCTGTCTGTGTGTCTGTCTGTGTGTCTGCCTGTGTGTCTGTCTGTGTGTCTGTCTGTGTGACGGCCTGAGTGTCTGTCTGTTTGTGTGTCTGCCTGTGAGTCTGTCTGTGTGTCTGCCTGTGAGTCTGTCTGTGTGTCTGTCTGTGTGTCTGTCTGTGAGTCTGCCTGTGTGTCTGTGTGTCTGTCTGTGTGTCTGTCTGTGTGTCTGTCTGTGTGTCTGCCTGTGAGTCTGTCTGTGTGTCTGCCTGTGTGTCTGTGAGTCTGTCTGTGTGTCTGCCTGTCTGTCTGTCTGTCTGTGTGTCTGCCTGTGTGTCTGTGAGTCTGTCTGTGTGTCTGTGTGTCTGTGTGTCTGTCTGTGTGTCTGTCTGTGTGTCTGCCTGTGAGTCTGTCTGTGTGTCTGCCTGTGTGTCTGTGAGTCTGTCTGTGTGTCTGTCTGTGTGTCTGCCTGTGTCTGTCTGTGTGTCTGTCTGTGTGTCTGTGTGTCTGTCTGTGTGTCTGTCTGTGTGACTGCCTGAGTGTCTGTCTGTTTGTGTGTCTGTCTGTGTGTCTGTGTTCTGTCTGCGTTCTGTCTGTCTGTGTGTCTGCCTGTGTGTCTGCCTGTGTGTCTGTCTGTGTGTCTGTCTGTGTGTCTGCCTGTGTGTCTGTGTGTCTGTCTGTGTGTCTGTCTGTGTGTCTGCCTGTGAGTCTGTCTGTGTGTCTGCCTGTGTGTCTGTGAGTCTGTCTGTGTGTCTGCCTGTGTGTCTGCCTGTCTGTCTGTCTGTGTGTCTGCCTGTGTGTCTGTGAGTCTGTCTGTGTGTCTGTGTGTCTTTCTGTGTGTCTGTCTGTGTGTCTGTCTGTGAGTCTGTCTGTGTGTCTGCCTGTGTGTCTGTGTGTCTGTCTGTGTGTCTGTCTGTGTGACTGCCTGAGTGTCTGTCTGTCTGTCTGTGTGTCTGCATGTGTGCCAGTCTGTCTGTGTGTCTGTCTGTGAGTCTGTCTGTGTGTCTGTCTGTGTGTCTGTGTGTCTGTCTGTGTGTCTGTCTGTGTGACTGCCTGAGTGTCTGTCTGTCTGTGTTCTGTCTATGTTCTGTCTGTCTGTCTGTGTGTCTGCATGTGTGCCAGTCTGTCTGTGTGACTGTGTTCTGTCTGTCTGTCTGTCTGTGTGTCTGCCTGTGTGCCAGTCTGTGTCTTTCTGAGAACGGTATAACTCAAAAACGAAAAGTCGATTAAAAACCAAAGTTGGTTTAATATCCTTCAAGAATGCGGCAGGAAGATTTTCAAGAAAATTCCTCCACCTTAAGCTACCCTTTTCATGGAAAATTTTTCGAAAATTTTGATTTTCTTAAAAAAAGCTCTAACGATATGTGTAAGATATTTTTATAGTAAATGAAATGTATATTTTGTATTTTCTGGGTAGAACCAATGTAGTCCTCTTTACTGCTGATGAGCTTTGCATAACTGGTAAACCTTAAGAGATTGACAAAATCTTACTAGACAACAAATGCACAAATTATGTCCAAATGCCCTTTTTTTGTGGAGTGAATCATATCGGAGATATTCCTTGTTATTTTTCAGAATTTTGCAATACCTATAGACCATTCACAAACGGGAGGTCGTTTTTCATTTTTTATCTCTTGGTCATACAGAGAGAGCGTAATTTCAAAGTCATCATATACTGACCACTTTTAAAAGATTGGACTATCACTTAACGTCTAGTATATTCCCCTTTTACCTACAAGGAAAGAAGCAATAAGATAATTTGTACAAATGTTTCTGTCAACTAAGACAAAGAAGATATAGGAATAAGAGTTTGTAAGAATGGTTAGTACAAGAGTAGAGAAAGTCATGTGAGTGCAACACATAATACATCTGTATTAACATGAAGAAGATATAGCAATAAGAGTTTGTAAGAATGGTTAGTACAAGAGTAGAGAAAGTCATGTGAGTGTACCACATCATATATCTGTATTAACATGAAGAAGATATAGGAATAAGAGTTTGTAAGAATGATTAGTACAAGAGTAGAGAAAGTCATGTGAGTGCAAGAGATCACAATCATGAAGAAGATATAGGAATAAGAGTTTGTAAGAATGGTTAGTACAAGAGTAGAGAAAGTCATGTGAGTGCAACACATCATATATCTGTATTAACATGAAGAAGATATAGGAATAAGAGTTTGTAAGAATGATTAGTACAAGAGTAGAGAAAGTCATGTGAGTGCAAGAGATCAGAATCATGAAGAAGATAAAGGAATAAGAGTTTGTAAGAATGATTAGTACAAGAGAAGAGAAAGTCATGTGAGTGCAAGAGATCAGAATCATGAAGAAGATATAGGAATAAGAGTTTGTAAGAATGATTAGTACAAGAGAAGAGAAAGTCATGTGAGTGCAAGAGATCAGAATCATGAAGAAGATAAAGGAATAAGAGTTTGTAAGAATGATTAGTACAAGAGAAGAGAAAGTCATGTGAGTGCAAGAGATCAGAATCATGAAGAAGATATAGGAATAAGAGTTTGTAAGAATGGTCAGTACAAGAGTAGAGAAAGTCATGTGAGTGCAGGAGATCAGAATCATGAAGTAGATATAGGAACAAGAGTTTGTAAGAATAGTTAGTACAAGAGTAGAGAAAGTCATGTGAGTGCAGGAGATCAGAATCATGAAGAAGATATGGGAATAAGAGTTTGTAAGAATGGTTAGTGCAAGAGTAGAGAAAGTCATGTGAGTGCAGGAGATCAGAATCATAAAGAAGATATAGGAATAAGAGTTTGTAAGAATGGTTAGTACAAGAGTAGAGAAAGTCATGTGAGTGCAGGAGATGAGAATCATGAAGAATATATAGGAATAAGAGTTTGTAAGAATGGTTAGTGCAAGAGTAGAGAAAGTCATTTGAGTGCAGGAGATCAGAATCATGAAGAAGATATAGGAATAAGAGTTTGTAAGAATGGTTAGTGCAAGAGTAGAGAAAGTCATGTGAGTGCAACACATCATATTTTTTCGAGTTGAGCTCGTTCACTCATGTGCAGAGAAGGTAGAGGAATGAATGGAATATTGCACAGCATGGAAGCGTTGCGCCTCGAAACACTGTCCTGAACTAGGTGAATAAACTGAACAATTGAGGCAATATTTATAGTGCAAACACCTGAGCTTATTGCGGGAGTTTGAGAAGCTGTACAGGAACGCCCAACTAGTTGCACTAGGCGTCAGTATATGGCTTCATATCAACAGAGAGATCCTACACTGTGACTCAAATTTCAATTTGTACATAGAGTTAAACCAACTTCCTCGAATGATACTTTTATAAACAGGAGACCAAGCATGGGCAAAATCAGCTCAACTGTGCCACTCCACTGAAACGCGTTCTTGTGTCACTCCACCTGCCATCCCTCTCCTGCACTCCTGTTCAGGCTCCGACACGGCTCATTCAGTGGCGAGTATGGCTTCATCAAAGAGAATATTTTCTAAGTTGCAAAAACAACAATATTTGCTGTTAACCAGCCAGGAGTCACTCTGAAGATGCCCAACGCAGTCTTGGGCGAAACGTCAGACAATTCATCGACTGGAACCACCGCCTACAAGCCCGAAATCTACCATCTATTGAAGCAATGTTTGCTGTTTAATATGCGGATTTCAATTTGAAAATACAGAATGTCCCAAAATTAGACCGACAAACTTTGGGAGCCGATATATAACATTATTTTAAACACATTTTATTAAGGAAATTTTTTTGCTGCAGTGCTTCGTTTGAGCGCTGGGCGAGTTATTGTTATTACCTGCTGTCTCCCACCCAGATTAAGTAATTTACGGCAAAATCAACAATGAAAACTGTAGCATTGCATGTATCTTAGTAAGGCTCACAATCTTAATCCAAGAAACAAAACACAGAACACAAAAACAAAATGCAAATATCTCATTGTTTACAGTTTATCACAGCTTTACTATCCAAAGCAAATGTTGGAACGCACGCCCATTGCGATTAACACAAAGAGTGCATCGACGTGCTCTATTCTGCCGTACTCTCGCAAAGACAACAGCCATTTCTCTGGTTTTAAAGTTTGTCGGTCTAATTTTGAATAGTAAAGCTGTGATTAACTGTAAACAATGAGATGTTTGTGTTTTGTTTATGTGTTTTCTGTTTGTTTCGTGTATTAAGATTGCGTGCCTTAGTAAGATAAATGCAATACTAATTTGCATTGTTGATTTTGCCGTAGATACTTAAACTGGGTGGGAGGCAGTCATCTATGATATTTACTACTCCACCGCTTAAACGAAACACCGCAGCAAAAAACTTTCCTGAACAAAAAGCGTTTAAAATAATGTTATCTATCAGCTCCGAAAGTTTGTCGGTCTAACTTTGGGACATCCTGTATAAAGCTTTACAATATCAAATGCAACTTTGATCAGAAGCATAAATCAAACTTTGGTGATCTTAAAGGTATTTATTTACAATTTCAAAAGGTACTTTTTGAATACATGTATTTGTAAACATATAAAAGACGATATGATTGGTTTCTTATTAGTTTATTTAAAATACATTGTATTTCGTGTTTCAAAGCTAGAACATAATATGTTTAAAATCAAACAATTTATTACGTTGATGAAACAGTTTTAAAATATTTAAGTAATGGAACCTTGCTGATTTATTTACTGTAAAAGAGAAACAATTTAATATGTTAATCATACGCAAGCGGAACGAACCCCCCATTGCATGTGTTGTATTCAAATAAGCTTTGTCACTCTTTAAGAGGATGTGCGGTGGGTAAGGCAAGTTCAATCGCTACCTCTCCTCGTGCCCATGCCTGTAGTATACTGACATTTTGAGTAGTAATCTAGATATTCTAAACCAGCCCTGTCCATGATGTATTTTTCTGACGTCCTCTGTAAGCAAATTTCTACTCCGACGATTTCTAATACTAATTCAAGTTTCAAGACAGAACTATTTGATGCTGGATATCTTGCCACTACGCAGCCACAGGGTTGCCAACCCGTACGATAATTATGGGGGCATACGATAATTTGAATGTTTATACTCATGGTTGTCAACCCGTACGATAATTGTGGGGGCATACGATAATTTGAATGTTTATACTCATGGTTGTCAACCCGTACGATAATTATGGGGGCATACGATAATTTGAATGTTTATACTCATGGTTGTCAACCCGTACGATAATTATGGGGGCATACGATAATTTGAATGTTTATACTCATGGTTGTCAACCCGTACGGTAATTATGGGGGCATACGATAATTTGAATGTTTATACTCATGGTTGTTAACCCGTACGATAATTATGGGGGCATACGATAATTTGAATGTTTATACTCATGGTTGTTAACCCGTACGGTAATTATGGGGGCATACGATAATTTGAATGTTTATACTCATGGTTGTTAACCCGTACGATAATTATGGGGGCATACGATAATTTGAATGTTTGTACTCATGGATGTCAACCCGTACGATAATTATGGGGGCATACGATAATTTGAATGTTTATACTCATGGTTGTTAACCCGTACGATAATTGTGGGGGCATACGATAATTTGAATGTTTATACTCATGGTTGTCAACCCGTACGATAATTGTGGGGGCATACGATAATTTGAATGTTTATACTCATGGTTGTCAACCCGTACGATAATTATGGGGGCATACGATAATTTGAATGTTTATACTCATGGTTGTCAACCCGTACGATAATTATGGGGGCATACGATAATTTGAATGTTTATACTCATGGTTGTCAACCCGTACGATAATTATGGGGCATACGATAATTTGAATGTTTATACTCATGGTTGTCAACCCGTACGATAATTGTGGGGGCATACGATAATTTGAATGTTTATACTCATGGTTGTCAACCCGTACGATAATTATGGGGGCATACGATAATTTGAATGTTTGTACTCATGGTTGTCAACTCGTACGATAATTGTGGGGGCATACGATAATTTGAATGTTTCTACTCATGGTTGTCAACCCGTACGATAATTATGGGGGCATACGATAATTTGAATGTTTGTACTCATGGTTGTCAACTCGTACGATAATTGTGGGGGCATACGATAATTTGAATGTTTATACTCATGGTTGTCAACCCGTACGATAATTGTGGGGGCATACGATAATTTGAATGTTTATACTCATGGTTGTCAACCCGTACGATAATTGTGGGGGCATACGATAATTTGAATGTTTATACTCATGGTTGTCAACCCGTACGATAATTATGGGGGCATACGATAATTTGAATGTTTATACTCATGGTTGTCAACCCGTACGGTAATTATGGGGGTGTACGATAATTTCGATACCGGCGAAATATCATTTTCACTGGTTTGTCACACCATAGAAATGAAATTAATTACAAAGGCGACACCACTTTTGCCCTCATGGCTTGTCTCCGCCCCTCTAAGGCAGCCATTTTATATCCTACTAACCGCCCCTCTAAGGCAGCCATTTTATATCCTACTAATCCTTCTACTCTTTATCCTCTTGTTGCCAGTGTGCCCAGATCTGGTAATCTCAATGAAGAAGGCACTGTTCAGAAAATTGATGATCAATGGAGAAAACTCGGATTACGTGATATAAAGAACATACCTGAATAGTGACAGTTTTTGGAGTGCTGTTAAACACATGTCACCTTGGTGGAAATACTGATTTTAAAGAACTGGCAGAGTTTGCATTATCAGTGATTTCGTTGCCCCACGGAAACGTTTCTTATGAAAGAGTTTTTTTTTTTTTTCCAAACTAAGTTTAATAAACACCTAAGTTAGAAACAGATTGGCGCTAGATACGACAAATGGACTTATTCGGTCATCTCAGCTTGTGAAAGAATGTGGCGGGTCCGAAAATCTGCAAGACACCGAGAAGATGTTAAAGTTTATGTCAACAACAAATTTGTATAATGCTGCAACAGTTGAGGAAGATGATGAACTTTCAGATGAATAGTGCGAGAAACGTAAGTACTAAAGTTGTAATACTGGTTGAGGTCATCAATCTTGTAAGTGGATACCATAAACATCAATACTATTACATTTTATTGTTGTAGCATTTGGTTTATGATGTACGATAATTTTGAATCCAAATCTATAATTTTGAGTGGCTGGTACGATAATTTTACTTTTAAACATTGGCAACCCTGCACAGCCATGAAGTGTGTTTTTGTACACCTAAAGCTGTATTAATTACTTCCCTAACCAGTGCTTTCCGTTTTTCCTCTCAAAACGAGGATACTTGTCCTAAAGGTGGTTGTGATGGCGCCCGAGCCTCCTTAGACCCGAGTTAAATGTGCCCGAGCACATAAGAAAGTTGGACAGCACTGTTCTGATTATGTCGGATGAGATACATTTCCTCATTTCTTGTTTCCTGTACACCAATACGTGTCTCCTGGTGTGACTGCAGATGAGTGCTTGGCAGGGCTCATTGCAACAGGCATCTCACCACCATCCAGCTGAAACAAAACAAAATCGCAGTTTTGTTGGACCCAGTCATGCAGTACTTTGACAGCAGATTGCAGGGATATTTTGGTTGCCGTGGAGGCTACTTACAAAAAATCTGATGTGCTGCACTCACATGACTTTCTCTACTCCTGTGCTAACCGTTCGTGTTAATCGAGATGAACATTTGCAGAAATGATCTTATCTTCTTGTAAGTAAAAAGGGAATATGGGAATACAGACTTAGAGCGATAGTCAATTCTTTTAAAGCTTTCGAATTCCCTTCTCTTTGCACGGTTAACACATAAAAATGAATAACGATGTTCCATTTCACAGAATGTATAAGTTCTCCAAAACTCACAGAAATAACAAGGAATATCTCTGAAATGGTTCACTCTTCAAAACAACCTATTTAGACCTAAATTATGTTGTTTAGCAAGATATAAATTTTTGTATAGTAAGATTTGCTCTATTTATTACGGTTTACCAGTTATGCAAAAATCATCCAGAGTAAATAGGACTTCATAGGCTATAGCCAGAAAATTAAGGATTTACATTTCATTTGTCATAAAAATATCTCAAACATATGGCATTTTAATCAAAATAGTTAGAACCATTTTCAAGAAAGAGTAGAGTAATTTTCTTTAAAACCTTCGTGTCGCGTCCTTGAAAGGCATTAAACTTAAATACCAACTTTGGTTTCTAACCTACTTTTCGCTTTTGAGTTCTGCTGTTCACAGACTGGTTTACGCACACACACACACACTCACACACACACACACACACACACACACACACACACACACACACACACACACACACACACACACACACACACAAAGAGGAAATGTTTTTCTATTCAAGGAGTCTCAAAACATGTATATCTCGGCATAGAATTTTTAGGTGGAGTGCTACGCTTGTTCTTTCTCGTATAGGTAAGCAGCTGTTTAAATTTCCTTTTGCATGAAATAGCTGTGTCTACAGACAGATGCAGTTGTTAATAATTCCTACCTGCCAACATTTGCTGCCGCGGAGGAGCAAATAATGGTATCTAGTTATTGCTTTTAGTTGTTTGTCTTTGTTCTCAGACACGCCTCGCCACGCCACGCCACGCCACGCCAGCCTCTTGTTCTTCCTTCTCTTTTGGGTTGCAGATATCAACTCTACTTCATCCTTTCTTTTGCTTCTCCGTCGCTTACTTAAGCTAAAGAAGCGAAGTCCAACGTTTGCGAAAGAGGGAAATGTAGATATTCCTCCTTCGAACATACGTGGACTTCGCCTCTCTTTAACCTCCAGCCGTGCATTGTGTTGCAGTGGCGGGTTGGTTACATGTACGTTGTGTTTGATTTATGAAAGCACTTTCAAATCTTATGTGATAAACATGTGTTCATTAGTGACTTGTTTGGTAGTGCTTAAGTTTGTCTTTCTCCAGCACTCCTTCGTTCTCTCCCTAGCTCCCTTTTTCGCCCTCCCCTCCCAATCTCTCTCCCCCTCCCCTGCTCTCCCCCTTCACCGTTCTCTCCCCCTGCCCTGCTCTCCCCTCTTCCCCGTTCTCTCCCCCTCCCCTGCTCTCCCCCTTTCCCCGTTCTCTCCCCCTCCCTCCACTTCTCCGCTCTCTCCACCTACCTCTTCTCTTCCCCTCCCTGTTCGCCTCCCCACTCTCTTCCCCTCCCCCGCTCTCCCGCTTTCTCCCTCTCTCACCGTAAATAAATGTTTTGGGACTAACTGAATAAAAAGACATGTTTAGTAAAACGTCTGTGTGTGCATGTGTGTGCGTGCATCTCTGGGCAGCAAAACTGGTTAAATACCAAAATTTGCTATTTCAGTTCAGTTCCTTTCAAGGATCAGAGACGAAGATTGTCCGTCACAAAGTGCCATTTACAGGGAAACTTTTTCGATCATTTTGATTTTCTCAAAGATGGCTCTAACCATTTTGATTCAAATACCTTACGTTTAATACATTTTCATGGCAAACGAAATGCATGTTGTAGTTTCTTCGAATAGCTCCAAAGTCTTCTTCAGTCTAAATGACTTTTGCATAACTCGTAAACCATAATAGTTAAATAGAAGCTAGACAAAAATGTAGATCACGTTAAAGCACACCATTTATGTCAAATACATTTTCGTGGAGTTAACCACTTCTAAGATATTCGTCGTTACTGGTTTGAATTTTTCTAGACTTGTACTTTTCTCACATGGGAAGCTGTTAAATGTTTTTCCTCTCCTAGCTTTGCAAATAGCAGGAATTTCGAAGCCATCAGATAGTGGCCAGGTTTTTAAAGATTTTACTATCCCTAAGTGTACTATCCCATTCCCCTTGTACCTACAAGGACGTATGCAGTAAACAATTTGTAGAAAGGTTTACCTTGAATAATATGAAGTAGGCAGAAGAATAGGCGTTTTTAAAGTAATACACAAGTAAAATTTAGTAGAAATCTCGCAAAGTTGACACTTGTATTTCATGACTAAAAATACTTGAAGCCACGAATCCATTGTTTTTTGTTTCTTCTTTTACAAATACCTATACAGGTTAAAAATATTTTTCTATTTGAAATTTAAAGTTTTTGAAAATAATTCTTTAACGTTTTGAAAATGTTCCACACGATGTAGTTTTCGTCCAATTCTTCTGTAATCATTATGTAGATTTCCAAAAAGGACAATTAAATCTGTCATAGCTTATTTCTCTTGAACGGGTTTTGAGTTTTTACTTTTTAAAGCTGTATAAAACATAAACATTGTACAATCATACTGATTTTGTACTCAGTAACAAATAAGAAGCACAAGACATTATAAACCTACTTAAAAAAATCTGATGTGTTGCACTCACATGATTTTCTCTACTCTTGTACTAACCATTCTTAAAAACTCTTATTCCTATATCTTCTTCGTGTTAGTTAAGATAAATATTTGTACAAATTATCTTATTGCTTATTTCCTGGTAGGTACAAGGGGAATATGGGAATACAGTAGGCTTTGTGCGTTAGTCAAATATTGTAAAGCTTTGAGATCCCGTTCTCTTTTCACTCCTAACATATAAAAAAAATGAACAACGATGTTCCATTTCACCAACGTTGGTTTTCCGAAACTGGCACAAATAACAAGGAATATTTCTGAAATGGTTCACTCTATAAAAAAATTTATTGAGACCTAAATTGTGTGTTTTAGCGAGAGTTACCTTTTTTGTATAGTAAGATGTTGTCTATCTCGAACGGTTTACGAGTTATTCAGAAGTGTACCGGAGTAAACAGGACTACATGGATTGTAGCCAGAAAATTCAAAATATACATTTCATTTATGGTACAAATATCTTAAACATATGGCATTTTAATCAAAATCGTGAGAGCCTTTTTGAAGAAAATCAACATTTTCGAAAAATGTTCCTTGTAAAGGGTAGTTTAGGGTGGGGCTATTTTGTTCAAAATCTTCGTATCGCATAATTGAAAGACATTAAATTAAATACCAACTTTGGTTTTTAACCCAGTTTTCGTTTTTGAGTTATGATGTCCACAGACTGACACACACACACACACACACACACACACACACACACACACACACACACACACACACACACACACACACACACACACACACACACACACACACACACACACACACACACACACACACACACACACACACACACACACACACACACACACACACACACACACACACACACACACACACACACACACACACACACACACACACACACACACACACACACACACACACACACACACACACACACACACACACACACACACACACACACACACACACACACACACACACACACACACACACACACACACACACACACACACACACACACACACACACACACACACACACACACACACACACACACACACACACACACACACACACACACACACACACACACACACACACACACACACACACACACACACACACACACACACACACACACACACACACACACACACACACACACACACACACACACACACACACACACACACACACACACACACACACACACACACACACACACACACACACACACACACACACACACACACACACACACACACACACACACACACACACACACACACACACACACACACACACACACACACACACACACACACACACACACACACACACACACACACACACACACACAAACCTTTTTCTAAATATGCTTTTATTTATCCAGGGGGCCTCAAAACATATATTTACGGTGAGATCTGGACATCGAATTTTTGGGTGGAATACAATACTACCTCTAAATACCTGTAGAGAACGTAATAATGGCGCCAGGTGTGTTTTGAAAATTAGTAATAGTTTATATTGTTTATTTATAAAATTATTATCAATTATTATCAATATCACAATCATATAATTGTGAAACTTGCTATACAGCTTACTAGTGACGTACTTATGGCCTACACAAAATTTTAAGCCGCTAGGTTACGTATTAGAAAATTTTGAAATTTGAATCCCCATGTTCCTTAAATTATAACGTATGCAATATAAATAAGAGGGCAATTATTGAGGTGGTAAAAATCAACAAGTAGGTTTGACTATATTTTATATCTGTATTAATCAAAATAGTGTTAAGTTTAAGGGTGAGAAAATGCTAGTGGCTTAGGCCTTAAATGTACGTAATGCAGGCGGGTAGGTTAAGGCGGCAGATGTGACACTTCATTTATCTGCAATGTCAACATATCCGGAAAGGCCTTGTAATCATACTATCTCCCAATAATACATTCTGAGCTAGAAAATCACATTTTCAGTTGTATATTCCCTTAAGAAAATGTTGTATAGGGGTAGAGAAGGTGATGCGGGGCAACGTATGGGATTTGTAAGGTTGAAGAGCACCATTTAAGCGTATCATAGCTCTAGATACGCTTTGAGGGTTCTGATGCCAGTAAACAGTCGATACAAGAGGTAGGCGACCTGCGGCTAAGAACATCTATCTATCTCGCTCGCTCGCTCGCGGCAGACACCTCAGTCGAGTGGATTCACCCAGATCGGCTACAGTTGTACACAAGGTCTTTCAGCCTGGGATCTAGAACACGTATGCGTCTTTTGTTTCCCCCACCAAGCCCTACGAATAACAAGGCCTACTTCTGAACTACAGCAAAACTGATGTGTTACAAACTTGCACTTTCTATGTCATTTATCGTTTATTATTAGGTGTACATTTAAGTTTATTCTTCTATCTACTTAGTTTTAATTTATATAAATCTTTACAGAAATATATACATTACACATTTCATTATAGATGCAAAGGTAACGGCGATAGTCAAATGTTAAACAACTGAACGTTATATGCTGGCCTTGAAATGCAATAATGTTTCTATGCAATCGAGAGAAAGAGCTCAACAAAAAGTGTATTTAGCATAAATTATGTGTTTTAACATTCCGTTGGTCGCTAGAGGCCTTAGAGACCCCTAGGCTTATTTAAACTTATAGTTTCCGAACGAACACACGTACGTAATTGCCTGACTAGGACATGTAGGTACTGCTGCAGTTTACTCGAAT
Organism: Tenodera sinensis; assembly: GCA_030765045.1. Lineage (NCBI taxonomy): Eukaryota > Metazoa > Arthropoda > Insecta > Mantodea > Mantidae > Tenodera > Tenodera sinensis. The sequence goes on from CM060962.1 coordinate 306,539,797, forward strand.
GTTTGTTGCAGTAACAACCTCATCTGTTTATTTCTTAACCGGCATTTACGGGTCGCAGAGATCAACCAAACCTTGCGCGTCTACTCTCATTACATATTACTGACACGTTTTTCCTCGTTAGTTGTACAATATTACTTTGCCATTGCAAGTAGTATATTACTACTTCTCACAGACAGGAGTATGATCTATAAAATACCAAGGATATGGAACAAGTGCATCATCTACCTGGTGATGTTCATGTCTTATACACGTGTATGACAACTTGTATGAATCAGATGATTGCAATTCTGAAGATAAACTGAAAATGACATCTTTAGATTCAGAAACTGATGATGAAGAACAGGATGAAAGAAACCTGAATGATAACATACATTTATTTTACAGATAGCACATTTCTGTCCGAAATATTTTTTTATTATCATCAACCACATCATCATTATCATCATCGTGATTTTTATTATCATTATCATTATTGTTATCATTATCATTATTTTTATCATTATTATTATTATTATTATTATTATTATTATTATTATTATTATTATTATTATTATTATTATTATTATTATTATTATTATTATTATTATTATTATTATTATTATTATTATTATTATTATTATTATTATTATTATTATTATTATTATTATTATTATTATTATTATTATTATTATTATTATTATTATTATTATTATTATTGTTGTTGTTGTTGTTGTTGTTGTTGTTACTGTGTTGTTGACAGTACATTTCAAATTACAAGTTGTATACCTGAACATGACAATATATTATGTTTCCATGTAGTGTAGTACAAATTATAATGTATAGGTACTATATTCATACTACGTTTTATTTTGTATCTTTGAAGTATCTAGCAAGACAATGCCAATAAAATCACGTAGTTAAGCTAACTGAAGCTAAATATGGAAATGAGGGAAAAATGATACTTAAATACAAATATATAAGCAGAAAAAAAAAAGAGCGGCGAACGTTGTTCCACCAGGGGGTGCCTAACTGAGGGTTACTGAGGTCTACTATTCAAGAAAATTCAAGTTATACACATTTTCAATACGTTGTGTTTTAATTTTAATAAAAATCGTTAGTTATTTTTAAGAAACTTAAAAAATTACTAAACCTTTTAATGTAAAATGTAGTTTGGGGTGGAAATTTTGTCCTGAAAATCTTCTTGTCTTATTGATGCAACTGTGGCCCAACAGCCCTTTCCGGGCCCCTGCGTTCCTCAGCTCTGCCCACCGCAGGCGTCATGAGCAGGGTGCAGTATCGGGTGGAACGTGGTCAGACAGTGGAACATAATGAACTTTACAACGAATTTTGTTTCTAACTGACTTTTCGTTTTTGAGTTACGTTGTTCATAGGCACGCACACGATCCGTTTGCTCAAAACTAATATTTGATGTGAAATTCGATATGGAGTATTTTTGGGTGCACTTTAATGCTTCCTCTACCTAGCACAGGTAAGCAGTAGAGAAAGTAACATATTTCCTAACGTTTACTATAACAAGTTTTGTGATATAAAGGCATTATCTGTTAAATCCACATTACTTTCTCCATCCAAAACGTTACTGCACTTTGTCAAGGACATTCTCAGGATATTCCTCGATTTGTTCGATCCTTAATCACACTTCCACTTGTCCTCATTCAAATTACGGCCGTATGAGTTATAGCAGTCTTTTTGAAAAAATGTGATATATCGCACGCACATGACTTTCTCTACTCTTGTACTAACCATTCTCACAAACTCTTATTCCTGTATCTTCTTCAAGATTCTGATCTCCTGCACTCATATGACTTTCTCTACTCTTGTAGTAACCATTCTTACAAACTCTTATTCCTGTATCTTCTTCAAGATTCTGATCTCCTGCACTCATATGACTTTCTCTACTCTTGTACTAACCATTCTCACAAACTCTTATTCCTGTATCTTCTTCAAGATTCTGATCTCCTGCACTCATATGACTTTCTCTACTCTTGTACTAACCATTCTTACAAACTCTTATTCCTGTATCTTCTTCATGATTCTGATCTCCTGCACTCACATGACTTTCTCTACTCTTGTACTAACCATTCTCACAAACACTTATTCCTGTATCTTCTTCATGATTCTGATCTCCTGCACTCATATGACTTTCTCTACTCTTGTACTAACCATTCTTACAAACTCTTATTCCTATATCTTCTTCATGATTCTGATCTCCTGCACTCATATGACTTTCTCCACTCTTGTACTAACCATTCTTACAAACTCTTATTCCTATATCTTCTTCATGATTCTGATCTCCTGCACTCATATGACTTTCTCTACTCTTGTACTAACCATTCTTACAAACTCTTATTCCTATATCTTCTTCATGATTCTGATCTCCTGCACTCACATGACTTTCTCTACTCTTGTACTAGCCATTCTTACAAACTCTTATTCCTATATCTTCTTCATGATTCTGATCTCCTGCACTCACATGACTTTCTCTACTCTTGTACTAACCATTCTTACAAACTCTTATTCCTATATCTTCTTCATGATTCTGATCTCCTGCACTCATATGACTTTCTCTACTCTTGTACTAACCATTCTTACAAACTCTTATTCCTATATCTTCTTCATGATTCTGATCTCCTGCACTCACATGACTTTCTCTACTCTTGTACTAACCATTCTTACAAACTCTTATTCCTATATCTTCTTCATGATTCTGATCTCCTGCACTCATATGACTTTCTCTACTCTTGTACTAACCATTCTTACAAACTCTTATTCCTATATCTTCTTCATGATTCTGATCTCCTGCACTCACATGACTTTCTCTACTCTTGTACTAACCATTCTTACAAACTCTAATTCCTATATCTTCTTCATGATTCTGATCTCCTGCACTCACATGACTTTCTCTACTCTTGTACTAACCATTCTTACAAACTCTTATTCCTATATCTTCTTCATGATTCTGATCTCCTGCACTCATATGACTTTCTCTACTCTTGTACTAACCATTCTTACAAACTCTTATTCCTATATCTTCTTCATGATTCTCATCTCCTGCACTCATATGACTTTCTCTACTCTTGTACTAACCATTCTTACAAACTCTTATTCCTATATCTTCTTCATGATTCTCATCTCCTGCACTCATATGACTTTCTCTACTCTTGTACTAACCATTCTTACAAACTCTTATTCCTATATCTTCTTCATGATTCTGATCTCCTGCACTCATATGACTTTCTCTACTCTTGTACTAACCATTCTTACAAACTCTTATTCCTATATCTTCTTCATGATTCTCATCTCCTGCACTCACATGACTTTCTCTACTCTTGTACTAACCATTCTTACAAACTCTTATTTCTATGTCTTCTTCATGATTCTGATCTCCTGTACTCACATGACTTTCTCTACTCTTGTACTAACCATTCTTACAAACTCTTATTCCTATATCTTCTTCATGATTCTGATCTCCTGCACTCATATGACTTTCTCTACTCTTGTACTAACCATTCTTACAAACTCTTATTCCTATATCTTCTTCATGATTCTCATCTCCTGCACTCACATGACTTTCTCTACTCTTGTACTAACCATTCTTACAAACTCTTATTCCTATGTCTTCATGATTCTGATCTCCTGCACTCACATGACTTTCTCTACTCTTGTACTAACCATTCTTACAAACTCTTATTCCTATATCTTCTTCATGATTCTGATCTCCTGCACTCACATGACTTTCTCTACTCTTGTACTAACCATTCTTACAAACTCTTATTCCCATATCTTCTTCGTGTTAGTTGAGATAAACATTTGCACAAATTCTCTTATTATAAGATTTAAAACTTTCGCGGCAAATGTTACTAATTTGATTTTCGGGTGATCAGCAGACCATGGAGAATCAAATGGTCGGAAGGTTGAGTTTTATAAATTTGACGCGGCTGATCACCCGAGAATCAATTATTAATTATCTTATTGCATTATTCCTTGTAGGTACAAGGGGAATATTAGAATACAGTAGGTTGTGAACGATAGTGAAATATTTAAAAGCTTTGAGATGCGGTTCTCTTTGCACGCTTAACATATAAAAAATGAACAAAGATGTTTCATTTCGCGAAAGTTTTAAGTTTTCCGAAACTCACACACATAACAAGGAATATCTCCGAAATGGTTCACTCTGCAAAAAAATTATTCAGACATAAACTGTGTAGTTTAGCAAGATCTACATTTTTATATATTATGATTTAGTCCATCTCTAACGGTTTACCAGTTATGCAAAAGTCGTCCAGAGTAAATACGACTACAGGGGCTACAGCCAGAAAATTCAAGATATACATTTCATTTGTCATGAAAATATCTCAAACTGATCACATTTTAATCAAAATTGTTAGCGATTTTCAAGAAAATCAAAATTTTCCAAAAAATTTCCATGTAAAGGGTAGTTTAGCGTGGGACTATTTTCTTGAAAATCTTCGTGTCGCATCCTTAAGAGACATTAAACTTAAATACCAACTTTGGTTTTTACCCGACTTTTCGTTTTTGAGTTATGCTGTCCACAGACTGACACACATACATCCACCCACACACTCACTCTCACTCTCTCTCACTCTCTCACGCTCTCTCACTCTCTCTCACTCTCTGTCACTCTCCCTCTCTCACTCTCACTCACTCTCTCTCACTCTCTCTCACTCTCTCTCACTCTCTCTCACTCTCTCTCACTCTCTCTCACTCTCTCTCTCACTCTCTATCACTCTCTATCACTCTCTCTCACTCTCTCTCACTCTCTCTCACTCTCTCTCACTCTCTCTCACTCTCTCTCACTCTCTCTCACTCTCTCTCACTCTCTCTCACTCTCTCTCACTCTCTCTCACTCTCTCTCACTCTCTCTCACTCTCACACGGACCTTTTTATAAAAATGCTCTTTTTGGATTGATGGGGCCTCAAAACATATTTCCGGTGAAATCTCGACATTGAAATTTTGGGTGGAATACAATATTTCCTCTACCGTCAGAGAAAGTAAAAAGGCAAAAATGCACCATGGTCGTTAATTTTCTAAAAATGGAGCCAAAGTTGTATACTTTGTTATCGGGGTTATCGACTGTTGATTAGAAAAATTGGGCCTATAACTGTTTGTCTGCTAATGACGTATCATACACCAATTTGTTCATCATGAAGGGATAGTTCATGAACAATATTAGGTTTCTGCAATAATGATATTTTGTGTACACACATCGATGAGGCTGGAACCAAGCCTCGTTCGTGAAAAATATTAAATGTGGGTCAATTTCGCCATTGTATACACTATTGAGAGTCCACTCACAAAATGTGCGTCTAATTACAGGATCGCCTGGTTGAAGAGCATGTGCCACAGTTATTTTATGTGGTTTGAACTTCGGCAATTTAGTAGCTCTTTCCACAGAGGCATAAGAAATGCCTGTCTGTTGTGTAAGATGCCTAAGTGATTTTGGGGGGAATTCTCCAAACGATAACCGATGTCATCTAATGTTTCTACGGTAAGAACTGTACCCCGTCTTTTAGATTTCTGAACCTGAAACTTCCTGTGGCCTGAAACTTCTTGTAAAGTTTATGGATTATTGTACGGCCTGGAATGTCTACGTCAGGAAATCGTACTTTCACTTGAACTTCAATTAGCATATACGAATCATACATAAATACACAATGCGGAGTAGAAAACATACTGACTCATAATGTGACACCGGGCACGGTGCACAACAAATGATTTAAGTCACTTCACACCTCATACCTGGCCGGCGAGTAAACAAAGCCGCTCATGGTCAGGCGGCCTCGCGCCTGTTCGTTTATATGTGATAACAACAATGAGCGCGGCGCTTAACAAAGGATTGCTGGAACCTTCCAGAGGCTTCCGGCGGCCGCTGTATTTGTAGAAGTTCCAGAAGAAACGGTGTGAAGCCACCGTCACTATATAAAGAGACGAGGCAATGAATTAGAGGAGTTATAATTACAGATATGAGTCGAACAGTGTGTCAGTGAGTGCGAGACAGCTGTGTGTCGTAATGTCGCCGTGAAAGATACGTTGCATGGAAGTGAAGAGGTTTTAATGAGTGTTCAGTTATTGTATCGTCTGAATTAATGTATGAGAGACAAAGAAGGTAAAAAGAGACGATGAAAGGAGTGAGACAATTTTACGGTAAGAAAACAGTTGTGAGTTGTAATATTACGAAAGCCCGTAAACCGTATTAACATTAGTAGAAGAGAACTGTGTTTTTGTGCAAAAGTTTAGAAGGAAAATAAAATTATAAAAAAGCCATTGGACCGAACTTTTTGTCGTTTTGTTACAGTATGCTTTGTGACTAAATGGAGACTAAACTAATAAATAACTCCTAATAACTGAATTACACAATATCACTGAAAACTGAGTATTGCAAAGCCTGAGCAGAACAAAGCTACAGAAGTAGCGTGACCCTGATTGCAGCAGTAGCGTGGAATTGTGTATCCACACACCCACACCGATTCTTAGTTCATTGACTCTCCCGGTATGTAATAAAACAATTTCTACAAATGCTTATTTCAATTAACATGAAGTGAATAGAGGAATATGCGTTTGTAAAAATAGTGAAGAATAGGTAGGGAAAGGTGTGTGAATGTAACTCAGTCTGTTTTAGAGCAATACTTGTACTTCCACAATATTAGTAGAGAATATTTAATGTGTTGGTTGAAGCCTGCCTCAAGCAATGGATTACAGCAGTTGTTTCCAATGTTTATTGCTCTGATTCAAGTCTCAAGTTTCCACCTGGCTGCGCTATCAACCGTCGTTCCAGTCACTACCATCGTTCAACTGTCCCAGCGCGTATTCACTTGTCATTTCACAGTTGCGCTCTGTTGTTAGATAACACCAAAACAGACAATATTTCCCATTCGTTATGACAATAGCTATTTTATGCGAAGGAAAGCAGTGACATCTCCCAATGAGTTGTGTGGGAAGAAAGACTTGTGTTTCTGTAAGAAACAAACCTTAACAGACGTTTTAACGATGTTTTCACAAATAGAGGGCTCAGCAATTACTCATGGCTTATGTAAGTAACGCTTTAGTAGATTTACCTACTCCCTGTAATATTTCTTCATGATGAAACTTCGGTATTACTGATAATTGCTTAACATGCGCTGCGCTGTTTCTAACCAGTTATGTTCCCTCTCCGTGTGCCGCCTAATCAATTGACTTAAACTCTGTACTGTACAAAAATTAATACCTTGTGATACCACGTGTTTCACTGTGTGTTATTGTGTACTAAATACCAAAAGGTGTCTGATTTAGCACTCAAATGAGCTAATGGTCGACGGGTACTTAAGGAAACATATCTATGAAATTTGGTGAAAATTTCCGAAAATGTTGATTACTACTTTTTGCATTTTTTATTGTGCTTATCCTTTGAATTTTAACGGCACACTTCAGTTTTCTCAATATCAGCCATTTTTAAAGCTCCAGGAGAACATTAAAATGCCTATTGTGGTGAGCGTTCCTCGCTAAACTTCGTCGCTACAGCTTTCAAATGTTTTTTTCGTTTTCACTGGCTTTGATTTTAGTCTGTTGCAGGGAATTTTGCTTCAGAAAGGTTGTAAGTTGCCTGTGCTGAAATGAATTCCATATATCAAGTTGAAATGCCGCGAATCTGACACATACTTTGCTTCCAAACAGAGAAATGCAGTCAGTGTTCTGTAATTGTGTAATCTTGTCAGGTTATTTCAGTGCTCCTGTTATATATTAGACACTGTTTAAATATTTAATAGGTTTTAAATTATTCGTTAGTCTATAGTAGAGCCGCAACAAGCAGATATTTTATGAATTTTGTGTATAAATTAGCGAAAGTGCATAGTGTAGGGGTTAGCTAGGAACAATAAATTTCTAAATTTTGTGAACAATGTGAAGCTGAAAGAAAAGTTTTCATATTAAGAAACAACCAAGCGAACTTAAACTTCTCAAAAACTACTACTGAGGCCAATAAGAAAGCAACAGAGGGTCCCAAATATGGTGATGGGAAATTTTAAGTTGATTGGATTTAGTTAAGGTACAAAAACATATTGTTAAAGTTTAAAATCCCTTTTTCTCAATTTTTTTCCAGCTGTTTTCACTATTCAAAATGGTCCTTGAACCCTAGTTTATAATTTATTAGCTTGAAATTTTCAGGAGACCTTCAGAGATTGATGTATTAAAATTTATCATGCGCTGGTTATAACTATTAAATAATGCGCCTGAAATTAAATATTTTTCATAACTCATATTGAAAAAATTGAACAAATTAATAAAGTGTATACAAAACACTTGTTTCTCTTAAACTAATTAAATTTAAGCAATACCGATATGACGATTTCTTTATATCTATATACTGAGTTTAAATTAAACGTTTAGGAGAGATAGAACAAATTATAGGGTCCAAGGGTCATTTCATATTAGTATATCAAAAAGTGATTTGTTATTAATACATGTATTAATAATTTAAACACAATTTGACATAGAACATTGACTACACTGTATATTTTATGTTCAAATCAATCAGAGGAAAACTGGATTTTCCAATTTGCATAGATACATTGCCTTAATCTCCACTCACTGACTGAGTCACTCACTGACTCACTCACCCACCCACTCAGTCAGTCAGTCACTCACTCACTCACTCACTCACTCACTCACTCACTCACTCACTCACTCACTCACCCAGTCAGTCAGTCACTCACTCACCCAGTCAGTCAGTCAGTCAGTCAGTCACTCACTCACTCACCCAGTCAGTCAGTCACTCACCCAGTCAGTCAGTCACTCACTCAATCACTCACTCACTCACTCACTCACTCACTCACTCACTCACTCACCCAGTCAGTCAGTCACTCTCACTCTTCAGTCACGCACTCATTCACCCATTCACTCATTCACTCAGTCACTCACGCACTCATTCACTCACTCACCCACCCATTCACTCATTCACTCAGTCACTCACGCACTCAGTCACTCATTCACTCACTCACCCACCCAGTCAGTCAGTCACTCACTCACTCACTCACTCACTCACCCACCCAGTCAGTCAGTCAGTCAGTCACTCACTCTTCAGTCACTCACTCGTTCACCCATTCACTCAGTCACTCACTCATTCACTCAGTCACTCACTCATTCACTCATTCACTCAGTCATTCACTCACTCACTTTTCAGTCACTCACTTTTCAGTCACTCACTCACTTTTCAGTCACTCACTCACTCCCTCACTCACTCATTCACTCATCCATTCACTCACTCAGTCACTTTTCAGTCACTCACTTTTCACTCACTCACTCACTCACTTTTCACTCACTCACTCACTCACTTTTCACTCACTCACTCATTCACTCACTCACTCACTCATTCACTCGTTCATTCACTCACTCAGTCACTTTTCAGTCACTCACTCACTCACTTTTCACTCACTCACTCAGTCACTTTTCAGTCACTCACTCACTCGCTCACTCACAAACTCAGTCACTCACTCACTCACTCACTCAGACACTCACTCACTCGCGCACTCGCTACTCACTCTTCATATATGATTTCTATGTGACAGAAACTCCTCTAGGGAAGTTAGACGGCGGTTTATAGAAAGATCATCTACTGTTCAAGCGCCTTACAGAAAAATGGTTCGTAATCTTGTGAATAAATTTAAGAAAACAGATGACAGATATTATTGACTGGTAGGATCAATAATTTTCAAAAGAAATGATAGGAATAAATAATTTCAATATATTAAAATCAATGCGTAATATACGAAGCACAAGTTACAATTTTACCAATGGATAAGAAGTCATTAGCCATTAAAGTTATGTGTTGAGCAAAAGCAATTAGTAATAAGTCAATGTAGCTAAAGCAATTGGGCGTTCCGGTGAAATCAGGCAACAAGAAATCGATCAGCTCAAGCTTCAAGAACCTCTAACAATCAACACATTCAGAAATTGGAATTTCTTGTAGAAACATATTGCACCAAGTTTTAAAAATTAAAAAAGTGAAGAGGATTCTTAGAATTTAGCCAGTCACGGAGTGAAAACTGTTTCAGATACGAATAAGAAATTAAAATTTGACAATGTATAATGTAGCAGTTTTGGTGGAGTACTCATAAAGTGGACGGGACTTATGTTTATAAAAGAGCGTGTATATCCAAATTTCGCATTCTTTCTTTCATGTCTTAAAGAAATGTTTTACTGTGATCGGTTATCGGCAGTACATACTGCCTAAAAACCGCGCTCGGGTTATACACACTTGTTCTTCACCGCAAGAGGATTCTCCTCTAAGCATTTCAGGACTCACAGGAACTTACACTTCTCACTGTTATTACAGAAAGAGTTAGATATTTTAAACTGTAAAGTTATTGATAATTCAGAAGTCGGAAGATGTAGTACTTCAGTAGTTGTAGTTTATAATGATAAGATTCAGAAACAGTTTAATTCTACATTCGCAAACATTCAGCAATGAGCTTCAAATAGCTTATCCATTACTTAAAAGCTTAACTGATGTCTATGCTCACATGCACCATACATACCTGAGACAAATATCATAGGCGCAACACTGAAGTATACTAGGCATGGGCACGAGAGGAGAGATAGCGACTGAACTTGCCTTACTCACCCCACATTCTCTTGCCGAGTGACAAAGGTTATTTGAATACAACGCGTGCAGTGGTGGGTTCGTTCCACTTGCGTGGTAGCAATAATTTCTACGTGGTTATTAACTATTTTGTTTATATTTAACATATTTTGCATACAATAATTACAGCCACCTTCTGTGGTTAGGCAGATTGCATAATCTTCAAGTTTATAATCTTCCTTTATCTTATGCACGTAATATCCTTACACTGCCTTATGATTAACATACTAAATTGTTTCTCTTTCACAATAACTAAAGCAGTAAATTTCTATTGCTACTTAGCCTTAAAAATATTTTAAAACTATTTGATCAACATAATAAACTCTTGGTTTTAAACTTAATATTATGTTCAAACTTTGAAACACGAAGTACAATTGTTTATATTAAATAAACTAATAAGAAACTAAACTACTAAAAACTGGAATCATATCGTCTCTTTTATGTTTACAAATACGAGTATTCAAAAAGTACCTTTTGAAATTGTAAATAAATATCTAAGTTTCATTTATGCTTCTGATCAAAGTGGCGTTTGATATTGTAACACTTTATATTTGTAAATTGAAACCCTCATGTCTACCGCTCTTCATGAAACAGCCATACTCGCCACTGAATGAGGCGCGTCGGAACCTGGACAGTAGTGAAGGGAAGGGATGGCAGGTGGAGTGAGGCAAGAGTGGAGTGGCCCAGATGAGCCGATTTTGCCCATGTCTGTATTAGTACACGTCAAAAGTGTCCCCCACTGGGAAACTTTGGTACCATGGAATTTTTAATGCCAAGAAGTCGAAATGAAACCTCAGTGTTCTTAGAGAGCAAAAACTCGATGAAATCGACGAAAAGTTAGAGCGAAGCCCAAAGAAGTCTGTTGCACGAGAATGAGCAATTTCGCAAATCTTGGTTCGGAATGTCACCAAACTCTTGGGTATTGGGTAATGGTATAATGATCACTCTGTTCACGCACATTTAACATTTATACGGGCAAAGCTTGGGTTTATTTACATGGCTATGACGAACTAATGAGCGTAAATGCCAATTTTGCTAATAGGGGACGTGTGCAACTTCCCAGATATTCTATGTAATTATAATTGCCATGGAAGATCTATGAACTTGAATTTATGGGCTGTGAATATCCGAACCTGCCGACAAAATACGTGCTTCCCAGTGCAAGCAAATTCTCGTTAGTGTGCCCACGGGCCATACGAAGAATCTAACAGGCAGATCTGGTATTAATATTCCAACAACAAATCTGATATCGATGTTCTGTGAAATACAGAGTGCATGTTTATTGCTGTCAAATATTTCAAGGACCACCTCACAACATCAAAAAACCAAAACTTCATATGCGCTTGAGTCTGCAAATTATTTATTGCTCAGTTACAAGAGAAAATTGGAGGTTACAAAACATTGAAGTGGTTTCTTCCTGCTTCAATGGATGCCGTAAGATTGTGTTTACTGCTATCGCAAGTGAGTATGCGATAGTATGGTCTCTCAGAGTGTCAGTATCCGGTACATGAGTCGTATAAACCAGAGACTTTAAATGTTCCCAGATGAAGATATTGAATTCAAATCAGGAGATCGAGGAGGCCATGCAATGAATCCACCTCGGCGAATCCGTCTGTGTTAATGTATTATTCAAGAAATTACGTACTATATGGATGAAATGAACCAGCGCACCATAGTGTAAAATCCAGATTCTTTGGATGACGTTCAGTGGCACATGATCAATTAAATGATGTAACTCATTTCTAAGAAATTGTAGATGCATTTCTGTATTCATGCGCAGTGGAAATAAATAAGGACCAATAAGATGATCATGACTGATTCCACTCCAAACATTTAGTTGGAACCTCTGCTGATTTCCATCCTGTCATACTTATTAGGCTTTTCATAGGCTCAGTTAAATGTATCGTCGCAATGTTCATCAGTAAACAAGAGAACACGCTAAACTGTATGAGCATAACACATTCGGTAACATTCGACGGTAAAAGGTTCTTGTCCGCCACATTTAACCTTTAAACTTGCAGAAAGTGATACGAGTACAGAAGATCTTCATACACATTGTCCACATAGTCATGTGACTAACATCTTCCCTTACTGCAATGCGTCTGGTTACCTTCACATCACGAACAGCTTGTTCTTCACAGTCAATACTTCGTACCTCTCTTGGTCTCCCAACATCCAAAACGCTCTCTCTCTCTCTCTCTCTCTCTCTCTCTCTCTCTCTCTCTCTCTCTCTCCATCTCTCTAAAGTGATAGTGAATTCGTGAAAATGGTCTTAAGCAAGGTAACGTCTGCCCTACATAAACCTCACGTGACTTGTCGGTCTGGGTGGCTCAGTTGGTTAGACGCTGGCCTACTGTTCCCAAGGTCGCGGGTTCAAATCCGGCCCAGGCCGATGGTTTTTAAGTGTGCTTAAAAACGACAGCTCCATGTCAGTAGATTTACTGGCATGTAAAAGAACTCCTGCGGGACAAAATTCCGGCACACCGGCGACGCTGATGTGATCCTGGCAATTGACAGCGTCGTTAAACAACAAAATAAAAAAAAACTCACGTGACTTACGTCCATCTGCAAAACCATGCGTGCAGTAAATATCAGTCTGTCCACTCACAGAATATATTTTCTTCTACCATCTGTCCTCTACAAACAACCAAAGTAAAAATATTTAGTCACTGTATTTAATCATTGAATTATTTATTCTTTGCTCCAGAAAAGCTAGCAATCAATCAGAGGACAGCAATTTAATTTACGTATTATTTTTGCCAACGAAGGAACAAATCCTTTAGTAATCAACAAATAATTTTCAGATGCACGTTTAGATGAATTTTTTCTTCTGTTTTGATGTTGGGAGAGCATCACTGAAACACTTGACACCAATAAAGGTATATCCTGAACTTGACTGACATTGACAATCTGCCCCAATAGAGAAACACGTTTAAAATTTATCTGCGTTTATGAACACTATAATCTTAAAATAAACGAAAAGAAAAGCAATGTCAAACTTTGTATTCAAGTACTCTATAACTCAAGGATGACTTCCTCTACTTAGTAGCAGAGAAAGTACAAATGTAGATCTTGCTAAAATAGGTAATTTATGTCCAAATAAATTTGTTGTAGAGTTAACCATTTTGGAGGTATTCCTTGCTATTTGTGTGGGTTTTGGACAAGAAGCTTTCGTCAAACGGAACATCGTTTTTGATATGTTAGCTGTGCAAAGAGAACAGAATTAGAAATCCAACCGATGTAATATAATAATACTGCATATAAGTTGCAGACTGGTGACGATATGCAGACTTACAGTTGTGCACGTGGTGGGCAGACAACTGTACTACACCAACGAATTTTACAAACGCACACATCTGCGTATTACCAACATGCAGCAAGAGACGAAGTTGCGTCTCGCACCTAAGCCTGTCTTCGAGAGTGTCTGCACCTAAAACGCTAATCATAGACACGACCTATTTCTTTGTTCTACTGGCTAGCTAGTGAGCCCCTATTTCCTTTCTTAATCCCTATAAATCCATCTATTTGAAGCTGTGTTGTCTCCCTTTCACCCCTCTAATTCTGGTAACCACCTGACTACGTGAAAGCGCCCATCTTCCACAATTTCGCGAATTTGTACCTGGTCCCTAATGACGCCCAAGCTCTGCTAACTAATTAACTATCGATCATTTTCCATTTTCAACATAAAACCAGTTCCCTGTACCACGTAATCTTATGCACGTAAACGTTATTCAATATATTCCTCTGATTTTACATTTTCTCTCTACTGCCCTATCTTCTCCATAAATCAATTAATTATTAATGCTATTTCATTACATCCCTATCCCATTAAATTGACTATATATTTTCTGAAATCCTAACTTCAGCTTCAGCGCAGAAGTATGTAAAACCAACCCCCAAAGAACAAAGAAAAAATAAGGAAATAATGTTTAAGCATTTATATTATGCAGTTACTTCGGTACCACAAATGGATGGACAGATAGCACAGAGTTACCTTGAACCTTGACCTATCAGTTTTGAAATAATGTTCTATCTTTTTACTAGACTACAGGGCACGTTGATTTACAATACAACATAATAAATGTGCAACTTTAACTAGAGGAATTATTTTATTCATACAATAAATTCGACAAGATTTCACCGGAAATACCCGTTTTGAAACTTCCTGAATACAAAAAAAGCATTTTATTTTGTCTACCACGCATAATAAATACGGGAAGTGTTGTATTCCACCCAAAAATTCCATGCCAAGATTTTACCGGAAATATGTACTTAGGTCCTCTAAATAAAAAAAATACACATTTTTAGAAAAAGGTCCGCGCCTGTCTGTGTATCAGTATGTGGACAGCATAACTTAAAGACGAAAAGTCGGTTAAAAACCAAACTTCATATTTAAGTTTAATGCCCTTCAAGGATGCGACACGAAGATTTTGAAGAAAAAACCGCGCCCTAAGGTACCCTTTACATGGAAAATTTTTCGAAAATTATGATTTTCTTGAAAATGGCTCTAACTACTTTGATTAAAATGTCACATGTTTAAAATATTTGTATAACAAATGAAATTTGAATTTTCTGGCTATAGCCTATGTAGTCCTGTTTACTTTGGATGACTTCTGAATAACTCGTAAACCGTAAGAAATACACAAATTCTTAATGTACAAAAAATGTAGACCTCACTAAAACACACAAATTATATCTGAATAAATTTTTTTGTAGAGTGAACCATTTCGGAGATATTCCTTGTTATTTGTGTCAGATTCGGAAAACTTCAAACATTCGTGCAAAGGAACATCGTTGTTCATTTTTTTATGTTAGGCGTGCAAAGAGAACGGGATCTCAAAGCTTTAAAACATTTGACTATCGCTCAAAGCCTACTGTATTCCCATGTTCCCCTTGTACCTACAAGGAAATAAGCAATAAGATAATTTGTACAAATGTTTATCTCAACTAACACGAAGAAGATATAAGAATAAGGATTCGTAAGAGTGGTTAGTACACGAGCAGAGAAAGTCATGTGAGTGCAACACATCAGATTTTTTTATATCATAGCCGTGCAAAGAGAACAGAGTTTGAAAGCTTCGAAAGATTTGACTATCGCTCAAAGCCTACTATCCCATATTTCCCTTGTACCTACAAGGAAATAACCAATATGATAATTTATGCAAATGTTGATCTCAACCAAGACGAATATATAGGTTAAGTGTTTGTAAGAATTGTTATTACAGGAATAGAGAAAGTTATGTGAGTGCAACACATGAGATTTTTCGAAACAGGTATGCGCGTTCTTTTAAATTTTCTCACCACAGACTAAAGATTTTCCTTAAAATACGGAATATTTAAGATAGTTTCATGACAAACAAAATGCATATCTTGAATTTTATGGGAATAGCTTTCGAGTCGTTTTCTGCCTGGATGACTTTGCAAAATTGGTAAACCGTAAGAAATAGACAAAATCTTACTGCACCAAAGATATGGGTTTCGTTAAATCACACAATTTATGTGAAATAGGTACATTGTTTTTTTAATTAAGCATTTGCGAGAATTTCTTTTATTGCTTTGCAATTTTTTATTTTTATACTTTTCTCAAATTGCAAGTCGTTATGCCTCTCTCTCTGTCTCTCTCTCTCTCTCTCTCTCTCTCTCTCTCTCTTTGCTATCCAAAGGGAGTGTTATGTCAAAGGTATCACATAGTGACGAGCTCTTAAAAATGTGGCTACTGCTTAAACTTTCTGAATTCCGCTATTTGCATTGTACCTACTAGGGAAAACATAATGAAACAATTTTTATAAACGTTTGTGTCGATTAAGATGAAGTATATAGGACATTAAGCGTTTTTGAAATGAAATATTTCGTACAAGAGTGAACTTCACTCACATTTAAATGCAAAATTAACCTTGTTATGCATTACTAACGGTATGATCACTAGTTACAAAATAGCAATTTATTTATTGTTGAGGTTGTGATTCTTGTGCTTACAACAGTTTAAAATTTATACCCTTGACAAAACGCACAAATGAATTTACCTGTTTTAATTATTTCTTTGTCATTAAAACCACGATTTCTAAACACAATGAAATAGTAAAATATTCAGGCAAATAAGCAGGACAAATGGTGAGCAAATATGAATACACGCAAATTTGATAATAAATAAATTCACAGAACTTTTACTTTATTGAAGAGTGTTCCAGTAATATATAACGAAGGTCATCCTGAGATTTTCCTGTGTAAACTTTCTGCATCTATCAGTGAAACATTTTTATAGTCAAAATGTCGCATGACGTCACAGACGCATGAAAAAAGCACTAGTTCTTCGGTGAATTCCTCTTCAATGTGTGTTTCTTTGCCAGAAAGCTTTTTCAGAAATTTGACATAGTATTTTGTAAGAGAAATTTTTCTGTGGCATCTGATTGAGTTTGTCAAATGCAATTTTTGCAACCCGAAGTGTTCCTGACGACAATGAGAGACAGAGAGAGAGAGAGAGAGAGAGAGAGAGAGAGAGAGAGAGAGTGTGTTCCAAAGGATTATTTCGAGCTACTTTAAAATTTCGGGTGTTTTGGAGAAATACCATTCTTGCACTACATGCTGCTGTTTGGAATTCGTGGAATTGTCCATAATACCATTACGATATCTCCGGTAACAAATGACTGATGAATTGACTCTGTGCCCAATCACAGCAAGTGTTTTCTCCTTGTAGTGATATTTCAGCATTTCTTTCTTACGTGTTTATCCCAGGAAATAGTGAATCAAGGATAGTGCTGAAATGTTAGTTTTGGGTAAAATATGCTGCCTTAATTAAACATTGTAAAATAAGGAAGCAAAGATGTCTTACTACAAAGTAAGCACAAACAAACATAATTAAAACTGCACATGCCATATAGTGTATCTTACAATCCCAGCGGCGCCGTGGCCGAGCGGTTAGCGCGCTCGCCTACCACCTAGGCGGCCCGGGTTCGATCCCAGGGACCCGCATGTGGTATTCGTGGTGGACGAAGCGGCGTCAGGGCGGGTTTTCTCCGGGTGCTCCGGTTTCCCCCGTCATCTCATTCCACCGGTGCTCCATCTTCATTCCATGTGTCATCAGTGTCACCGCCTGCGGTGCCGTAGTAGTAAAAGCAGACGTTAAACACTACAACAACAACAAAGTGCATCCTTTCTGTTTGTCCTTAAAAGTATAGGAAAAGTTAAACATTTTGCTTAGAAATGCTGGCTCTAGTTATAACCAATAGATAGAAGAATATGGCTTTGCAAGGGTAGTTTGGGTACCCTATATAAACATAAACGATCGTGGGTAGAGAAAAGCTTGTGAGATAGTTTTAGAAGGGATGTGTTAATGTTTTTATTCCAGATTTTGTTTTCTAGTCATGAGCTGTGCTAGTCAAACACTTCAATTACCAGAGGCAATTCACGCCTTCGATTCGTCCAGCACTTCTTATGAAGCGTCGGGACGTCTCGAGGAATGTGACGTCATTCCTGAGAGCTAGGAACAATGGCCGCTTATCACCTGTTCCTCCTTAACTTGATGGTCAAGCTACACAATGCGTAGAGCTTGCCAGAATAAACAAATAAGGTTCATCGATTCTTATATGTTACTTTCTCCATTACCTACAGTAGATAGGCGAAGTATTCTATTCCATCCAAAAGTTAGAAATTGATATTCTACTTCAAATAACATTTTGGGGCCTTCTGAATCAAAAGAGCATTTTTAGAAGCGTGTATGGTGGGTGGGAATGGGAGTGTGAACAGCGTAATCCAAAAACAAAAATTCTGTAAACAGCAAAATTGGTATATAAGCTCAGCATTATTGAAGGTTATCTTCAAATTTCATATGAAAAAACAAAAATAATGGCTTTTATAGGAACAAACCATTTAAGAGCAAACATTTGCATAAATGATAAACCCATCCAACAACAAAGTGATTTTAATTATCTTGGCTATATTGTGTCATATACCAGCAATAGAGATATACAAAACAAAATAAACAAATTCCAAACAATATGTGGCACAATAAAAAGAACCTTTAAAAATTGTAATCGTCAAACTTTGTTAAAAGTGTATAAAATAATGGCGATCCCAAGCCTGCTTTATGGGTGTGAAAACTGGGTCTTGACTATCTCACAACAGAAGAAAGTGGAGGCTGCTGAGATGAAATTTCTGAGACAGGTGGCAGGTTATAGACTCATAGACAAGAAAAGAAACGAGGATATTAGAAGAGAATTGGAAATTCAGAGTCTAAATGAAACAATCATTGCATACAGGCAAAAATGGCAAGATCATGTGCAGAGAATGACCGAAGATCGTACACCACAAGTATAAACCTGTAGGTAGAAGAAATGTTGGCAGGCCACGAATGAGATGGTCCGATCAATTTCCTTGAAGTCGGAACGGGCCACAAGGCTTATACTGTGATGATGATTATTGAAGGTTGTGGCACAAAAATTTAGCCAAAAGTATTAAGAGACCTTTGCTATGTGATGACTGAAAATCCGTTTTCCTTGGATAGCCAGGACATCAAAGAACGAGTAACGACTTCTAATTCTAAAAGAGTTTAAATATTTTAAAAACTGAAACCAACAAAAGTAATATTTTGGAAGTGGTTAACTGCACAGTAAGTAAATAAATAAATACAGGGTGGAAGGGAAGTCATTACATTCCTTCTAATGTGTGCTTCATAGAAACATTACAAGCAAAAAAAGTATAATGGCATTTTGTTCCTTGATCAGCCAATTTAGAAATAATATTTTTTTTATCCAGCTTGGATGCGTAATTCCACAAGAATGTACGAAGGTAACAGTTTGTTACTTGTAAGATGCGTAGAGTAACTTATTTGTGACATAGCTTCAGTAGTAATTATGGGACATCACACAGGGTTTCGAAATAATTAATCACTTAAAAGACGTGAAGGAATATTCCAAGCTGATGTGCTTCTAGATTATATGGCCTATGGTGATGCCGGCAGTTGGTGGGGATACTTGCTCAAAGGAAAAGGACACTAGAGGGCTGCTTGGTTCACGGTCGCTCATCGTCCTTTCTGGGCAGCTTCAGGAGAGGGACGAGTATTCGAGTCTAGAACTGTTAGGATTTTCCCGGTGTTTCTGTGGTCTTTCTGTAGGCTGTAGCCTCCTGTAGTTCATTTTACCTCTTCCTCCTAGCATGTGGTAGAGAGTGGTCTAAGAGAGCGAGGTGTCCCCCTTCATAGGTAATTTATACAGGTTATTAGGTGTATAAGTGTAGATACTTTTGTAATTTGTTAGTCTAAGTTTTCCTACAAACACATCTAATTTACTACCTGATGTTTTTGTATGCTCGTAACTTCGCCACGAATAAATAACGCCTGTGAGATAGACTATCCCTTTTGTTTCACATGTCAATGCGTGACCTACTGGCCTAGATAATGTGAGATCATTGACCTTGTAGAAACCATTGGCTACTCTGCATCACACCTTCTTGAATATACTAACCAACCTAAAAGGATACTACTGTTAATACGTAAAATTATAAGTTCACAAATGAATTAAATATTGATGTAATATAGTCCATTAGACTGTCTTCAGCTATAACAGTACAAATATCTGCCAACACCCTGTATTTAACCATCGTGATATGACAAGAACTTAGACCAGCGGTGAACAATAAAAGTTGAGGAGGATTGCATGCTTGATCCCCACTCTGCTGTTCGCTAAGGGTTATTTACACCCCAGACACTGTAGTAACGCGATACCGTAATTCAAGCCATGTTTGGATGATTCTTCACAAACGTAAAAAGGTGGCCAATAGGGAACGGGAAAAACAAAAGCTAGCAACGAAAGCTGGAAACATGATTGGAAAGAGGAGACACTAGGGACACAAAAGCCAAGAAATGAGAGGGGGATTGGGTTTCATCAGTACAAATTTGAGAAACACTTGCTCTTTCATCTTTTTTAGAATACAAACCTCAAAGCTATCCTATTTCGGAATTTTAATCAATAAAAAAGATCTTCCCGTATCAAGCTGCCAACTATGAATCTAACATGAAATACAACTACAAAATGGAAACAATCTCTTTTCCTTCTTTCTTTTTCCTTCCTTCTTTCTTTCCTTCCTTCTTTCCTTCCTTCTTTCTTTCCTTCTTTCCTTCTTTCTTTCCTTCTTTCTTTCCTTCTTTCCTTCTTTCCTTCTTTCTTTCCTTCTTTCTTTCCTTCTTTCCTTCTTTCCTTCTTCCCTTCTTTCCTTCTTTCCTTCTTTCCTTCTTTCCTTCTTTCTTTCTTTCTTTCTTTCTTTCTTTCTTTCGTTCTTTCGTTCTTTCTTTCTTTGTTTCCTTCCTTCCCTCCCTCCCCCCTCCCTCCCTCCTTCCTTCCTTCCCTCCCTCCCCCCTCCCTTCCCCTCCCCCTCCCTCCGTCCCTCCGTCCTTCCCTCCTTCCTTCCTTCCCTCCCTCCCTCCCTCCCTCCCTCCTTCCTCCGTTTCCATGCTCCTCTGTTTCCCTCCTTCTCCGTTTCCTTGCTTCTCCGTTTCCTTGCTTCTCCGTTTCCTTGCTTCTCCGTTTCCTTGCTTCTCCGTTTCCTTGCTTCTCCGTTTCCTTGCTTCTCCGTTTCCTTGCTTCTCCGTTTCCTTGCTTCTCCGTTTCCTTGCTTCTCCGTTTCCTTGCTTCTCCGTTTCCTTGCTTCTCCGTTTCCATGCTCCTCCGTTTCCCTCCTTCTCCGTTTCCTTGCTTCTCCGTTTCCTTGCTTCTCCGTTTCCTTGCTTCTCCGTTTCCTTGCTTCTCCGTTTTCTTGCTTCTCCGTTTCCTTGCTTCTCCGTTTCCTTGCTTCTCCGTTTCCTTGCTTCTCCGTTTCCTTGCTTCTCCGTTTCCTTGGTTCTACGTTTCCTTGCTTCTCCGTTTCCTTGCTTCTCCGTTTCCTTAGTTCTACGTTTCCTTGCTTCTCCGTTTCCTTGCTTCTCCGTTTCCTTGGTTCTACGTTTCCTTGCTTCTCCGTTTCCTTGCTTCTCCGTTTTCTTGCTTCTCCATTTTCTTGCTTCTCCATTTTCTTGCTTCTCGCTTTCCTTGGTTCTACGTTTCCTTGCTTCTCCGTTTTCTTGCTTCTCCGTTTTCTTGCTTCTCCATTTTCTTGCTTCTCCATTTTCTTGCTTCTCCGTTTCCTTGTTCCTCTGTTTCCTTGCTTTCTTTTTCCCTCTCCTTTCCTTGTTTCCTTCTTTCTTCCGTTCTTTATCTTTCTCTGCTACTTACCACTTACCCTTTTCAGATATGAATACTTATTTTCTCTGCTATTTACCAACCGTAATTAGAGGAAGTGTTGCATTTCAATCGAAAATCTGGCGAGAGTTCACCATACAGTTTTTGAGGCTCACTAAATTCCCTCAATTCTTTTGAAAAATATACATGCTGGCGCGTGCACAAGTCAGTATTGTCATTTTTTGTAGAGTGAACCATTTCGGAGATATTCCTTGTTATTTGTGCGGGTTTTAGAATGCTTAAACTTTGGTCAAATGGAAGGTTTAAGAGATTTGAGTTCGCCTTTGCGTTGCTCCTGTTGAAGTGAGGACAGAATCCAGGAATATTCAGTTCTGCATACGCAGGTGTTTCCACTCCAATATCATCAAGCGAACCAGTAACCGGAAAAGCTATTTAATTAAATGAACGGCAGTCCCATAGTGCCGGACTCTGCACTTAGACTGATTAGGCCTTCTTTTGCTTCGTGTTACATAATAGTGTGCATAACCTTGTTAAATTACCACACTGAAAAATAAAAATGCAAGGATTGCTATACAAAGTACATAAGCACAATTTACCCCTGCGTGTTTATGATTCAGTTTAAAATGCTGTGTCTGGCTGTTCTTTGTAACCGAGGGCTTAGTGTTAAGTGTAAAATCCTTTTTAGTTACAAATATTTAGAGTTGTAGAAAAAATAAGTGTGTTATAGTGACATGGCTTTCTCTACTATTGCACATACTTCTTATAAACACCTATTTCCCTATCTACTTCATGTTAGATGAGATAAACATTTGTAGAAACTATGGCTAATTTTTATAGGTATAAGAGTAATACACTAGGCTTTAAGTGAGTCAAATGCTTTAAGAGTAGTCGCTATATGATGTCTGAAATTCCCTTATCTTTGCATGATTCCGATTTGGTTCACTTCACAATTATTGTTTTAACAAGATCTGCAGTTTCTGTATTCTAAGATTTGGTCTATCTCTTACGGTTTGCCAGTAATGCGAAAGTGATCAATAGTAAACAGGACTACATGGGCTACTGCCAGAAAATTCAAAATATACATTTCATTTGCTATAAAAATATATTTAAACACATGTTATTTTAATCAAAATCATTGTGCATTTTTGAGAACATAAATATCTTCCAAAAATGTTCCATGTGGTTTAGAGTGGTAGAATTTTCCTCAATCTTTGTGTCACGTTCTTGAAAGATATTAAACTTAAATACCGACTTTGGATTTTAACCGACTTTTCGTTTTTCAGTTATGCTGTCCCCCCCCCCCCCCCACACACACACACACACAGACACAGACACAGACACACAGGCCTTTATTCCTAAAAACGCTTTTTTCGATTCAGGGTGTCTAAAACTGCTTTCAGTGGAATCCCGATGTCTAATTTTGCATGGAATTGCATACTTCCTCTAATTACCATAAATTACGCTACGAAAGTATTCGTTCGAGTTAATACAGGTTTTAGAAAAAATGAAAACAAGTATTTTTGGATATGGAACATATGATCTCTCAAGTCGTGTTATAATGTTAGGGAACAGGTTGTGGCTGGTGTCATTGACTGGGAATGTGTGTACGAATGTTTGGTTCTGAGATCTGCATGGGAACACCCAGATTCATTCACAAGTATCACTGCCTTCTGATGACTGTGATCATGGAGCTTTCCCAGCTTTCCCAGCCGAGAGATCCACATCATCAAACATTCGGACGTCTATATCGCCTGCTGCGTGCAAGTATGCCTGATAGAGGTCGTAATCGAGCAGTGCGAACTCCTGAAATGGAAGACTAGGTTCTGCGACATGTTGAAGGCAACTCCATCTGCAACTACACAACGAACTGCACACATCCTTGGCCACATCCTTGTGTGGAATGTGTTGCATGTCCAGCAACTTCATCGTTTCCATCTTCAGCGCGTGGCAGCACTAGCAACTGAAGACTTTCCCAAAGGCGTGCATTTTCCACAATGGGTTTTACAACATATTGTCTTGCACCCCTTATTTGTGACCGAGGCACTTCCAGCACAATGCGGTGTCACCCATTTCAGCAGTCTTTTGAGAGCCACCTTCAGAACCGATGGATTAGCCGAGGTGGCCCTACCGCCTGGACACCCAGATCATCTGACCTCACGTGTCCGGATATCTCCCTCTAGCTAGAGGCATAAGAAACAGCTGGGGAATGAAGCCGTTGTGCAAACAAAGGAAGACGTCGCTGCTGCCACTATTGCGGACATGCCAAGAGCCTTAGAGCGAACACGACATTAAATGGTCCCACAATGCACTGTATGCGTAGAGGCCATTGATCGTGCATTCCAGCAATTCCTGTGAATGCCACTCCCGTAATTACCTTCTGTGTAAATCGTCCCTAGCATCGGAAACTGCCATCATGGACCATATGTGCAATGACCGCCAAAGAAAGTTTCACTGCACCTCCGCTCTGTCATTTTATTTACTCCTTCAGGCCACGGTGCAAGGGTGCATTGCCTAAAGTAACCAAAGGAATGGCCGCAGCTTCGTAGATGTGAGTGCAGTGAGATTTTCTTTGGCGGTCATTGTACCACAACCAATTATAGGCATTTGTTTTGATGTCCTCTACGTTCTGTATTAACTTAAACGAATCGTTTCGTAACATCTGTATACAGGGTGGAAGGGAAGTCATTACATTCCTTCTAATATGTGCTTCACAGAAGCATTACAAACAAAAAAGTCTAATGGCATTTTGTTCTTTGATCAGCCAATTTTGAGAAAATATATAGTTTTTTATCCAGATTGGATGCGTAATTCCACAAGAATGTACGAAGATAACAGTTTGTTACTTGTAAGATGCGTAGAGTAACTTATTTCTGACATAGCTTTAGTAGTAATTATGGGACATCACACAGGGTTTCGAAATAATTAATCACTTAAAAGTTGTGAAGGAATACTCCAAGCAGGTTTTTCACACGTGCAGTAAGTCGACAACGTTGTGTTGAGGTTGGTCAGGGAATTGAGCTGGTTTGTGAATGTAAACAGTTCTGGCGCTTTCGCTTTCGCTTTAATACGTTGGGATTTAACGTTTGTGATTGGCCTACACTCGCACAGTAAACACAGAAGAACAAGGCAGGGTATTGTTTGTGTTCTCAAGAAGCACCGTTACTGTGTTTGTTTATGTACTGAGCTAGGGAAAGTGACACCCACACAATCTGCAGTGTTGCCAGCTTGTTTTTGATGAAACCAAAGTATCTTAGTAGGAAATGGTCAGAGACAAAAACGTAATATTGAGATCTATCACTGGTTTAAATGAATGCAATGACTTTCGTTCCACTCGGTATATGGTAGAGAAAGAAAACCTATATGCAACTAATAAAACTACACATCAGAAAAACGGCAGGACACTTGAATTTTAATATCGTTTCGTCCTTCTGCATATTAAAAACGAGAATTTTCGTTTCGTTATTTTGGTCACAAGATTTCTTTTGCAAAGTGAGGTGTTTTGTATAACGTAGTTTGTAATAGATGAAACATGATGCTCCCTATCTTTAGAAACAGACTGACTACAACAGTAAAATAGTAGTTATAAAACAATACAAAAGCAAACCTCACGAATCTCCAACAGGTTCGCGTGTTAAGCTCGGATTATGTAAACATTTTGTGTTGTGATATTGTAGTCTGGTTTTATGTCGTCCCTGATATGTTTATCTCCAACGCTTGGGCTGCCAGCTACTCTAGTGGTGAACTACGGAATCTTTCTCTCATGGTATACGTGAATAGGTCTGACAGCAGACATCAGTAAGCTAATTGATACATTTAATGGAGGCTTATAAATGAGTTATTTGAACTAAATTGTCAACTGTTTGAGGATGTAGAATTAAACTGTTTTTTTAATATTAGTACAAGAAACTGTAACTATTGGAGTATTATATCTACTAACTTCCGAAGTATCGATGAGTTTACGGTTTAAAACAATTGTTTGTATAATAACAAATAGAGCAATGAGAATTAGGCATTCGCGGCGACTGCCAGATTTATATAAGCTGACGTCAGTCTTCATGCGCTACGAACTGCCAATAATCGATCTAAGTAAAAACTACTGTAAGGCTGTAAAACACGAAGGAAAATACGCAAGTTTTAGAAATACACGCCGTTTTATCAAGTCAAGTCCGACCTCCTTTATCTTCCCCGTCAATGTTCCTGTATTACGTTGCCAAATTCGAAGCTTTCTGTTCGCTTATGAAACACATTTTCCATTAGGTGAATTTCTTCTAAGAATGTCATTCCCATTTCAATTTTCAGAACTTATCTACATCAAATTGTAAACATAACTAACCGAGTGGGATGACTGAGGTGGTGACGTCTATGACACACATTCGGGAGGTCGCGGGTGCGATTCTCACGGCAAACCTTCCTGACCCAAGGATTTTTACCTTCTCTACTGGTAAGTAGGGGAAGTACTGTATTCCACCCAAAAATTCGATGTCAAAGCATTTTTAGAAAAAGGTCTGTGTGTGTGTGTGTGTGTGTGTGTCTGTGTCTGTGTCTGTGGACAGCATAACTCAAAAACAAAAAGTCGGTCAAAAACCAAAGTTGGTATTCAAGTTTAATGTCTTTCAAGGATGCGACACGAAGATTTTGAAGAAAATAATCCCACCCTAAACTACCCTTTACATGGAAAATTTTTCGAAAATTTTGATTTTCTTGAAAATAGCTCTAACGATTTTTATTAGAATGTCATATGTTTGAGATATTTTAATGACAAATGAAATGTATATCTTGAATTTTCCGGCTATAGCCGCTGTAGACGTATTTACTCTGGACGACTTTTGCATAACTGGTAAACTGTTAGAGATAGACCAAATCATTCTGTACAAAAAATGTAGATCTTGCTAAAATACACAATTTATGTCTCAATAAATTTTCTTGTAGGGTGAACCATTTCGGAGATATTCCTTGTTATGTGTGTGTGAGTTTCTGAAAACTTATAGTTTCGTGAAATGGATCATCGTTACTAGGTACAAGGGGAATATGAGTATAGAGTATACAGTAGACTTTGTGCGATAGTCAAATATTTTAAACCTTTGAAATTGCGTTCTCTTTGCACACTTAACATATCAAAAAATGAACGATGTTCCATTTTAGAAAAGTTTTAAATTATCCGAAACTGGTACAAATAACAAGGAAATCTCCGAAATGGCTCACTCTACAAAATAATTTATTCAGACATAAATTGTGTGTTTTAACGAGATCTAGATTTTTTGTATAGTAAGATTTGGTCTATCTCTAACTGTTTACCAGTTATTCAAGTAATCCAGAGTAAACAGGACTACATAGACTATAACCAGAAAATTCAAAATATACATTTCATTTGTCAAACAAATAACTCAAACATATGGTATATTAATCAAAATTGTTAGAGCCATTTTCAAGAAAATCAAAATTTTCCATGTAAAGAGTAGTTTTGGGTGGAGCCATTTTGTTCAAAATCTTCGTGTCGCATCCTTAAACTTAAATACCAACTTTGGTTTTTAACCGACGTGTCGCTAAGGAGTTATGTTGTGCACAGACTAACACACACACACGCGCGCGCGCGCACACACACACGCACACACACACACACATATACACACATACATAAATACACACACACATACATACACACACACCTTTTTATAAAAGTGTTTCTTTTTTGGATTCAGGGAGTCTCAAAACATATATTTCCGGTGAAATCTCGACATCAAATTTTTGGGTGCAATACCAGTACAGAAAGTAATAATGGAACAAACAGAAATGTCAGTTACATTGCAAGTGTACGGCGAATTGAACACAGAATAAACAATGTGTAATCCACTCAAGAAGTTTGTCTTCAACTGAGTTTTAGTTTAAAATCACAAATGTGTGATATCAGACAACAGTAGTGGTCATAATGTACTGTAATGGGTAGCTTTAATGGAAAAAGTCGTGTTACCTCTTGTTACCGCACGCGCAGCCCATCCTACAGACAGCAATCAATTTTACTGCCATTTTTGTAACTATACATACAAGAAATGTAGCATAAGACTCGTGTTTAATCAGTATGCATGTAGTTGATTATTAAACCTACTGTTTACGTTAAGTGAGATTGATTATCCGTTATTTTAATTTAACTGTTAACTCCACACCCTGTATTAACACTCTTTATCGGAGTCCTGCTGTACCTGAATCTAACAACAATAACAACTATTCCTGAAGTGTTTTGACAGGCTACAGCCAAAGATCTTCCTCCAACTTCTTGCTCTCCTAAGGGGAGTCATGGGCTTTTCGTGATATTTGTTTTAATTCCATATGAATATTTCGAATTCCCTACTCATTTTGGCATAACATTCATAGAGGTACGCTAGTTTTAAACTATTGTTGAAAATAGTTCTGCGTAGTAGGTTTTTAGAACATTTTGGTACACTCAGTTGGTAAAACATCAACTTTGTAAATATTAGTGTTACAGAAGAGTTCTTTTTTATTTTGATCGGATAGTTTTACTCTAGCTATTGGCATCCCGCTCATATTTCCTGCATGTGAGAGTTGGGAAGTTGTTGGGAAAGTTAGTTATATTTTCCGTGCTACATACGCGTTTCACTGTTTGTGTGTTTTGCAAATAACAAACCTAAAGGCGTTTCCAGGGGCATAAAGTTTACAGGTACGATGTATACATGTAAGGAGATAAAAAATGTCATTTCAGAAGAGGTTATGTCAACAAATGCAGTAAATGATAGCAATCCGGAAACTAAACCTCACTTAACAATTGCTTCACAGAGAAAGTTATAAATAGGCGAACATGTTTGACATTGTAAATAGTGATTCTAATGATATAAACATAATAATTAATTTAAAATTGCTTACTGAAGCATTGTTTAAAAGTGTGAGTTACAGTCTTTGTGGTGGCAACATAAACATCTACAGGATAAAAGTAAAAGAAGTGGATTGGCGAGGTTTGAAAAAAATTTCTGAAGAATTAGAGTAAGTGCGGTTTAGGCCCGTCGACATTGGGGTCATTTGGGCCCCTGAAGAAGTAGAATTTTCTACATAAATGCCCCATTATGTTAGAAACAAATTGACGCTAAGAATAAAATGTTTACCACACATTTGTATCTAAACAGACTTTATTTTAACGTAAACGTTTTTATGCATATAGATCAGTTATTTTCTAATTTAAAGACCGTAATTCTCTACTACGTATAGTAAACTAGTACAAGTATTGTATTCCACCCAAAAATTCGATGTGGATATTTCACCGGAAATATGTTTTCACGCACCTAAATCCAAAAAAAACGCATTTTTAGAAAAATATCCGTGTGTGCGTGTGTTTGTGTACGTGTGCATGTGTGTGTGTGTGTGAGAGAAGCATAACTCAAAAACGAAAAGTTGATTGAAAACCAAGTTGGTATTTAAGATTAATGTCTTTCAAGGATGCGACACAAAGATTTTGAACAAAATTCCTCCACCCTAAACCACTCTTTACATGGAAATTTTTTTGGAAATTTTGATTTTATTGAAAATGACTACCGATTTTCATTAAAATGCCATATATTTCAGATATTTTTATGGCAAACGAAATGTACATTTTGAATTTTCTGGCTATAGCCCATATAGTCCTGTTTACTCTGGATGACTTGCATAACTGGTAAACCGTAAGAGATAGACCAAATCTTACTATAAGAAAACTATAGATCTAGCTAAAACACACAATTTATGTCCAAGTAATTTTTTTTTTTTTTTTTTTTTTTTTTTGTTGAGTGAACAAACTCGGAGATATTCGTTGTTATTTGTGTTTCCGAAAACTTTAACTTTCGTCAAATGGAAGTTTGTTGTTTATTCTTTTATATGTTAGCCGTGCGAAGAGAATGGAATTTCAAAACTAAAAGATTTGGCTATCGCTCAAAGCCTACTATATTCCCATATTCCCCTTGTACCTATAAGTAAATAACCAATAAGATAATTTGTACAAATGTTTATCTCAACTAACACGAAGAAGATATAGGAATAAGAGTTTGTAAGAATGGTTAGTACAAGTGTAGAGAAAGTCATGTGAGTGCCGGAGATCAGAATCATGAAGAAGATATAGGAATAAGAGTTTGTAAGAATGGTTAGTACAAGAGTAGAGAAAGTCATGTGAGTGCAGATCAGAATCATGAAGAACATATAGGAATAAGAGTTTGTAAGAATGGTTAGTACAAGAGTAGAGAAAGTCATGTGAGTGCAGGAGATCAGAATCATGAAGAAGATATTGGAATAAGAGTTTGTAAGAATGGTTAGTACAAGAGTAGAGAAAGTCATGTGAGTGCAAGAGATCAGAATCATGAAGAAGATATAGGAATAAGAGTTTGTAAGAATGGTTAGTACAAGAGTAGAGAAAGTCATGTGAGTGCAGGAGAACAGAATCATAAAGAAGATATAGGAATAAGAGTTTGTAAGAATGGTTAGTACAAGAGTAGAGAAAGTCATGTGAGTGCAGAAAATCAGAATCATAAAGAAGATATAGGAATAAGAGTGTGTAAGAATGGTTAGTACAAGAGTAGAGAAAGTCATGTGAGTGCAGGAGATGAGAATCATGAAGAAGATATAGGAATAGGAATAAGAGTTTGTAAGAATGGTTAGTACAAGAGTAGAGAAAAAAATGTGAGTGCAGAAGATCAGAATCATAAAGAAGATATAGGAATAAGAGTTTGTAAGAATGGTTAGTACAAGAGTAGAGAAAGTCATGTGAGTGCAGAAGATCAGAATCATAAAGAAGATATAGGAATAAGAGTTTGTAAGAATGGTTAGTACAAGAGTAGAGAAAGTCATGTGAGTGCAGCACATAAGATTTTTTCCACAGGACTGACCCTAAGTGTTGTAAAATGACTTATGTTTTGTAGTAGGCAATTAAGTAGTGCTGCGAAGCAGGCTAGAAAAGCAGAAGTGCGAAGGCGCCAAGTAACTTTGTGTGCCAAGTGTTACAAGAGAGGTGCTATGCGGGCGGTATTGTTGTTCAATAGACCTCTGGCTGAGCGGCATGGGACGTCGCCATCTTAACTTTTTCTACTCTTTGGACGTGGTAAAGCTACCACATGCTTGCGAGCTCATCTATTACATACACACGTCTAAAATCTTGTAATACCCTTTGTCTTTGAGCATGTGTTAAATATTATTTTATAGGTGTCTCAAAATTAGACCGACAAACTTTGAGAGCTGATAGACAACATTCCTTTAGGCACTATTTGTTAAGGGAAGCTTTTTTGCTGCGGTGCTTCGTTTAAGCGCTGGACGAGTTAATGTCATAGATTACTGCCTTACACCCAGTTTAAGTATTTACGGCAAAATCAACAATGCAAATAGTATTGCATTTATCTTAGTAAGACACACACACAGACACACACACACACACACACACACACACACACACACACACACACACACACACACACACACACACACACACACACACTCTCTCTCTCTCTCTCTCTCTCTTAATGCAAGAAACAAACCCAGAAAACATAAACAAAATACAAACACCTCATTGTTTACAGCTAATCACAGCTTTAGTATTCAAAGTAAATGTTGGAACGCACGCCCATTGCGATTAACACAAAGAGTGCATCGACGTGCCCTATTCTGCCGTACTCTTGCAAAGACACCAGCCATTTCTCTGGTTTTAAAGTTTATCGGTCTAATTTTGAATAGTAAAGCTGTGATTAACTGTAAACAATCAGATGTTTGTGCTTTGTTTATGTGTTCTGTGTCTGTTTTTTGGATTAAGATTATGTGTATACCTTACTAAGATAAATACAATACTAGTTTGCATTTGTGATTTTGCCTTAAATACTTAAACTGGGTGGGAGGCAGTAATCTATCACATTAACTCGTCTAGTGCTTAAACGAAGCACCAAACAAAAAAATTTTCCTTTACAAAAAGTGTTTAAAATAATGTTATGTATCAGCTCCTAAACTTTGTCAGTCTAATTTTGGGACACCCTATATATCTATTATACATTCCTTTGCAGCTATAATGTGAATAGTGAGTGATTATGTAGTTTTACCACTGCACCTATTATCCCAAGACTACTCGTAATTAAGAAATAATAGAAAAATGTCTAACCCGAGTATTCTCGTATACATTTCAATCTTAGTTCTCTGTAGTTTTATTTCGACTATTCTCGTTCAGGACCTTTTATATGCTCGCACACCGCCACATGGAATGTCCATAATCGTGCTACGTGATATCTGGAAATACTACGTATGTTGACTGCATTAAAGAAATATTCCCATTTCTCCCACAATGCAGATTAAAATCCTGCAACGCATCCACATCAAAAAGTAAACATCGTAAAATTTGAAATGATAGTGTTTTCCATGGATATACAGGTCAATATCCAAGAACAACACATGGAGAATTAGATCAAACTCTGAAATCAGCCTAGTTCTCAAAGGGGAGGATTTGGTGAGATAAATCAAATCACTGAGATTGAGGTGGTTACGGCACAGGATGGAAGATGGAAGACTTCCTAAACGTTTACTGCATAATGACATAATAGGTGTGAGAAGGAGGGGAAGACCGAGAAAAAGCCGGCTGCAGGATGTGGAACAGGACATGAAAAAAATCTGATGTGTTGCACTCGCATGACTATCTCTACTCTTGTACTAACCATTTTTATAAACTCTTATTCCTATATCTTCTTCATGATTCTGATCTCCTGCACTCACATGACTTTCTCTACTCATGTACTAACCATTTTTATAAACTCTTATTCCTATATCTTCTTCATGATTCTGATCTCCTGCACTCACATGACTTTCTCTACTCTTGTACTAACCATTCTTACAAACTCTTATTCCTATATCTTCTTCATGATTCTGATCTCCTGCACTCACATGACCTTCTCTACTCATGTACTAACCATTTTTATAAACTCTTATTCCTATATCTTCTTCATGATTCTGATCTCCTGCACTCACATGACTTTCTCTACTCTTGTACTAACCATTCTTACAAACTCTTATTCCTATATCTTCTTCATGATTCTGATCTCCTGCACTCACATGACTTTCTCTACTCTTGTACTAACCATTCTTACAAACTCTTATTCCTATATCTTCTTCATGATTCTGATCTCCTGCACTCACATGACTATCTCTACTCTTGTACTAACCATTTTTATAAACTCTTATTCCTATATCTTCTTCATGATTCTGATCTCCTGCACTCACATGACTTTCTCTACTCTTGTACTAACCATTCTTACAAACTCTTATTCCTATATCTTCTTCATGATTCTGATCTCCTGCACTCACATGACTTTCTCTACTCTTGTACTAACCATTCTTATAAACTCTTATTCCTCTATCTTCTTCATGATTCTGATCTCCTGCACTCACATGACTTTCTCTACTCTTGTACTAACCATTCTTATAAACTCTTATTCCTATATCTTCTTCATGATTCTGATCTCTTGCACTCACATGACTTTCTCTACTCTTGTACTAACCATTCTTATAAACTCTTATTCCTATATCTTCTTCATGATTCTGATCTCTTGCACTCACATGACTTTCTCTACTCTTGTACTAACCATTCTTACAAACTCTTATTCCTATATCTTCATGATTCTGATCTCCTGCACTCACATGACTTTCTCTACTCATGTACTAACCATTCTTACATTCTTACAAACTCTTATTCCTATATCTTCTTCGTGTTACTTGAGATAAACATTTACACAAATTACCCTATTGCTTATTTCCTTGTAGGTACAAGGGGAATATTAGAATATCGCTTTGAGCGATAGTCAAATCTTTCATAGCTTTGAGATTCCTTGCTCTTTGCACGCTTAACATATATAAAAAAAATGAACAACCATGTTTTATTTCAAGAATGTCTGTTTTCCGAAACCCACAAAAATAACAAGGAATATCTCCGAAATGGTTCACTCTACAAAAAAAGCTTTATTCAGACATAAATTGTGTGTGTTTTAGCAAGATCATCATTTTTTGTATAGTAAGATTTTGTCTATCTCTTACGGTTTATGAGTTATCCAAGTCATCTAGACTAAACAGGGCTACATAGGCTATAGCCAGAAAATTCAAAATACACATTTCATTTGTCATACAAATATCTTAAGCATATGGCGTTTTAATCAAAATCGTTATAGCCATCTTCAAGAAAATCAAAATCGTTATAGCCATTTTCAAGAAAATCAAAATCGTTATAGCCATTTTCAAGAAAATCAATGTTTTGAAAACTTTTCCATGTAAAGCGTACTTTAGGGTGGAGAATTTTTCTTCAAATCTAAATGTCGCATCCTTGAAATACATTAAACTTATACCTATACCAACTTTGGTTTTTAAACGACTTTTCGTTTTTGAGTTATACTGTTCACAGCCTGACACACACAGAGTGACAGACACACACACACACACACTCACACACTCACACACACAGACACACAGAGAGATACACACACGGATATTTTTCTAAAAATGCTTTTTTTTTTCGAAACAGGGGATCTCAAAACATTTCCGGTGAAATCTCAACATCGAATTTTTGGGGTAGAATATGATACTTCCTCTACTTATCAGTTGAGAAAGTGAAAGATTGGGAGCAATAGGTTGGAAGAGGAAAGAAGAATGGAGGAGAATTGTGAAGGGGGCCAAAGCCCACAATGGCTTGTAGCGCCAACTAGATAGATGGATAGTATTTCCCTTGAGGATTCTGGAAGCTACAGTTGAGAAGCACTAACTGAAAGTGATCCTGATTCAGATTCAAGTAATTCTGCAGTTCTAAACGCAGCAAGACAACAGGTGCAATTGCAAATAGGTGACAATGTAACTCCAGCTCCAACAATATATCCATTTACGTCAGCTTCTTACCTGAAATTTACAGTGGATACTTACAATGACCCCACACAGTATGACCGCCTCTGTTCTGAAGACAACCTACTGGTTGTATTAACACCAGAAACAAAGCGTTTTTCTTCATATTTTAATACAATAAAAAGTAATGTAAGAAACTCGAGAATACCCGGGGTAGTAGAAAGGTAATAATAACCATTGTTTCTCTATATTGTTGCGTGTTTTAGTCTGATTCTTACATATACATCTAAGAAATAACCAGTGACTACAAAACGTAAAGAAAAAACCTGATATGTTGCACTCACATGACTTTCTCTACTCTTGTGTACTAATCATTCTTACAAACTCTTATTCCTATATCTTCTTCGTGTTAGTTAAGCAACAAGATAATTTGTACAAATGATTATCTTATTTCCTTGTAGGTACAAGGGAAATATTAGAATACAGTAGGCTTTGAGCGACAGTCAAATCTTTTAAAGCTTTGAGATCCCGTTCTCTTTGAACGCTTAACATATAAGAAATGAACAACGATGTTCCATTTCACGTAAACTGACACACATAACAAGGAAATCTCCGAAATGGTTTAGTCTACAAAAAAATTTATTCAGGCATAAATTGTGTGTTTTATGGAGATTTACATTGTATAGTAAGATTTTGTCTATCTCTTACGGTTTACGAGTTATCCAAGTCATCTAGACTGAACAGGACTAAATAGGCCATATCCAGAAAATTAAAAATGTACATTTCATTTGTCATAAAAATATCTCAAACATGTGGCATTTTAATCAAAATCGTTAGCCATTTTCAAGAAAATCAAAATGTTTGAAACGTTTTTTCATGTAAAGGCTAATTAGGGTGGGGCTATTTTCTTCAAAATCTTCGTATCGCATCCTTGAAATACATTAAACTTAAATACCAACTTTGGTTTTTAACCGACTTTTCGTTTTTGGGTTATGCTGTCCACAGACTGACACACACACACACGGACATTTTTCAAAAAATGCTTTTTTTTTATTCAGGGGCCTCAAAACATCTATTTCTGGTGAAATCTCAACATGGAAGTTTTGGGTGGAATATAATACTAGCTCTATCTTACTATACGTAGCAGAGAAAGTAAAAAATGACTTCCATTTGATAAAAGTAAGAGTATTGCGCAATTCATGCAAATAACCAATAATATCTGCAAAATGGCTCACTTCACACTAGCAAACTAAAAAAATTATTTGTGTATTTTAATAAAATCTAAATCTTTTATGCAGTAAAGTTTTGTCACTCTCTTACGGTTTACC
This sequence comes from Tenodera sinensis, assembly GCA_030765045.1. NCBI lineage: Eukaryota > Metazoa > Arthropoda > Insecta > Mantodea > Mantidae > Tenodera > Tenodera sinensis. The sequence goes on from CM060962.1 coordinate 306,575,746, forward strand.
AATTATGCAAAAGTCGTTCAGAATGAAGAGAACCTGAGAGGTTATTCCAAGAAAATTGAAGATATACATTTGCTATAAAATATCTTGAACATATGGTACTGTAATAAATGCTCTTACTGCCATTTTTGAGAGCACGAAAATATTCGTGTCATATCGTTGAAAGACTGAACTGGAATATCAAGTTTGGTCTATAACAAAGTTTACACTTTGGAGCTATCATTTTCACAGCGACCACGCGGGGCATTCCTCCCAAAAAGTTTTATTTTTGTATTCCGGGAACCTTAAAACGTGAAATTAAGATAAGTCTTAGTATTTATTTTTTGGATGGAATACAATACCGTTGCTGTTTACTACGTGCGCAGTACCGAAATTAATGAAGAGGTACCGAAATACCACATTTTTAAGAAAATTCCCTCAACCCAAATGACGTTTTACAGTCATCGTTTTTTCTTTCTCATTTTACAGCCATCATTTTCTGTAAAACTGCTAAAGCAAATTTGTTTAAGGCTGGCCCCGTAATTAAGTCGGCAGAACACATACCTGTTGTGCAAGGAATCCCAGGTTTGATTCCCGGCTGGGAGAGTTGGAATTTTTCTTCAGCCAATAATATTTCTTATCCTCATTTCACTCTGGGAATATCTGTGTGAATTAAATGTGTAGAAATCCCTAAAGACTAAAAACCCACTGTTATGCCAAGGGCTGGAGGGATGTGCGCACACATGGGATAGAAGTTAGCTGGACACAGAGTATGAATGACGTGCACGGTCATCAAATGTGCAGACAACTGCCACTAGAAGCAAGAGTGGAAAACAACGTAGCGTTCTCTGTGAACTTGAAAAGCATTGCCTTGGAAATGTATACAGACACAAGGTCAAGGTGTAGTATAAAGTGACTGTTTTGTTTCTTCTCACAGTGAGTTACAGACGTGGAGTGATTGTGTTCATATGATACTTGTAGGTTGTGTTACAGTGAAGAGGTAGTACTGTGTGAACTAGTGAATCATTGTCTTGCAAGTGTATACAGACACAAGGTCAAGGTGTAGTATAACGTGACTGTTTTGTTTCTTCTCACAGTGAGTTACAGACGTGGAGTGATTGTGTTCATATGATACTTGTAGGTTGTGTTACAGTGAGGAGGTAGTACTGTGTGAACTAGTGAATCATTGTCTTGCAAGTGTATACAGACACAAGGTCAAGGTGTAGTATAACGTGACTGTTTTGTTTCTTCTCACAGTGAGTTACACACGTGGAGTGATAGTGTTCATATGATACTTGTAGGTTGTGTTGTAGTGAGGAGGTAGTACTGTGTGAACTAGTGAATCATTGTCTTGCAAGTGTATACAGACACAAGGTCAAGGTGTAGTATAACGTGACTGTTTTGTTTCTTCTCACAGTGAGTTACACACGTGGAGTGATAGTGTTCATATGATACTTGTAGGTTGTGTTGTAGTGAGGAGGTAGTACTGTGTGAACTAGTGAATCATTGTCTTGCAAGTGTATACAGACACAAGGTCAAGGTGTAGTATAACGTGACTGTTTTGTTTCTTCTCACAGTGAGTTACACACGTGGAGTGATAGTGTTCATATGATACTTGTAGGTTGTGTTACAGTGAGGAGGTAGTACTGTGTGAACTAGTGAATCATTGTCTTACAAGTGTATACAGACACAAGGTCAAGGTGTAGTATAACGTGACTGTTTTGTTTCTTCTCACAGTGAGTTACAGACGTGGAGTGATGGTGTTCATATGATACTTGTAGGTTGTGTTACAGTGAGGAGGTAGTACTGTGTGAACTAGTGAATCATTGTCTTGCAAGTGTATACAGACACAAGGTCAAGGTGTAGTATAACGTGACTGTTTTGTTTCTTCTCACAGTGAGTTACACACGTGGAGTGATAGTGTTCATATGATACTTGTAGGTTGTGTTGTAGTGAGGAGGTAGTACTGTGTGAACTAGTGAATCATTGTCTTGCAAGTGTATACAGACACAAGGTCAAGGTGTAGTATAACGTGACTGTTTTGTTTCTTCTCACAGTGAGTTACAGACGTGGAGTGATGGTGTTCATATGATACTTGTAGGTTGTGTTACAGTGAGGAGGTAGTACTGTGTGAACTAGTGAATCATTGTCTTACAAGTGTATACAGACACAAGGTCAAGGTGTAGTATAACGTGACTGTTTTGTTTCTTCTCACAGTGAGTTACAGACGTGGAGTGATGGTGTTCATATGATACTTGTAGGTTGTGTTACAGTGAGGAGGTAGTACTGTGTGAACTAGTGAATCATTGTCTTGCAAGTGTATACAGACACAAGGTCAAGGTGTAGTATAACGTGACTGTTTTGTTTCTTCTCACAGTGAGTTACAGACGTGGAGTGATAGTGTTCATATGATACTTGTAGGTTGTGTTACAGTGAGGAGGTAGTACTGTGTGAACTAGTGAATCATTGTCTAGCAAGTGTATACAGACACAAGGTCAAGGTGTAGTATAACGTGACTGTTTTGTTTCTTCTCACAGTGAGTTACAGACGTGGAGTGATAGTGTTCATATGATACTTGTAGGTTGTGTTGTAGTGAGGAGGTAGTAGTGTGTGAACTAGTGAATCATTGTCTTGCAAGTGTATACAGACACAAGGTCAAGGTGTAGTATAACGTGACTGTTTTGTTTCTTCTCACAGTGAGTTACACACGTGGAGTCATGGTGTTCATATGATACTTGTATGTTGTGTTACAGTGAGGAGGTAGTACTGTGTGAACTAGTGAATCATTGTCTTGCAAGTGTATACAGACACAAGGTCAAGGTGTAGTATAACGTGACTGTTTTGTTTCTTCTCACAGTGAGTTACAGACGTGGAGTGATAGTGTTCATATGATACTTGTAGGTTGTGTTACAGTGAGGAGGTAGTACTGTGTGAACTAGTGAATCATTGTCTTGCAAGTGTATACAGACACAAGGTCAAGGTGTAGTATAACGTGACTGTTTTGTTTCTTCTCACAGTGAGTTACAGACGTGGAGTGATAGTGTTCATATGATACTTGTAGGTTGTGTTGTAGTGAGGAGGTAGTACTGTGTGAACTAGTGAATCATTGTCTTGCAAGTGTATACAGACACAAGGTCAAGGTGTAGTATAACGTGACTGTTTTGTTTCTTCTCATAGTGAGTTACAGACGTGGAGTGATAGTGTTCATATGATACTTGTAGGTTGTGTTACAGTGAGGAGGTAGTACTGTGTGAACTAGTGAATCATTGTCTTGCAAGTGTATACAGACACAAGGTCAAGGTGTAGTATAACGTGACTGTTTTGTTTCTTCTCACAGTGAGTTACAGACGTGGAGTGATAGTGTTCATATGATACTTGTAGGTTGTGTTGTAGTGAGGAGGTAGTACTGTGTGAACTAGTGAATCATTGTCTTGCAAGTGTATACAGACACAAGGTCAAGGTGTAGTATAACGTGACTGTTTTGTTTCTTCTCACAGTGAGTTACAGACGTGGAGTGATAGTGTTCATATGATACTTGTAGGTTGTGTTGTAGTGAGGAGGTAGTACTCTGTGAACTAGTGAATCATTGTCTTGCAAGTGTATACAGACACAAGGTCAAGGTGTAGTATAACGTGACTGTTTTGTTTCTTCTCACAGTGAGTTAGACACGTGGAGTGATAGTGTTCATATGATACTTGTAGGTTGTATTACAGTGAGGAGGTAGTACTGTGTGAACTTGTGAATCATTGTCTTGCAAGTGTATACACACAAGGTCAAGGTGTAGTATAACGTGACTGTTTTGTTTCTTCTCACAGTGAGTTACACACGTGGAGTGATAGTGTTCATATGATACTTGTAGGTTGTGTTACAGTGAGGAGGTAGTACTGTGTGAACTAGTGAATCATTGTCTTGCAAGTGTATACAGACACAAGGTCAAGGTGTAGTATAACGTGACTGTTTTGTTTCTTCTCACAGTGAGTTACAGACGTGGAGTGATAGTGTTCATATGATGCTTGTAGGTTGTGTTGTAGTGAGGAGGTAGTACTGTGTGAACTAGTGAATCATTGTCTTGCAAGTGTATACAGACACAAGGTCAAGGTGTAGTATAACGTGACTGTTTTGTTTCTTCTCACAGTGAGTTACAGACGTGGAGTGATACTGTTCATATGATGCTTGTAGGTTGTGTTGTAGTGAGGAGGTAGTACTGTGTGAACTAGTGAATCATTGTCTTGCAAGTGTATACAGACACAAGGTCAAGGTGTAGTATAACGTGACTGTTTTGTTTCTTCTCACAGTGAGCTACAGCCGTGGAGTGATAGTGTTCATATGATACTTGTAGGTTGTGTTGTAGTGAGGAGGTAGTACTGTGTGAACTAGTGAATCATTGTCTTGCAAGTGTATACAGACACAAGGTCAAGGTGTAGTATAACGTGACTGTTTTGTTTCTTCTCACAGTGAGTTACAGACGTGGAGTGATACTGTTCATATGATGCTTGTAGGTTGTGTTGTAGTGAGGAGGTAGTACTGTGTGAACTAGTGAATCATTGTCTTGCAAGTGTATACAGACACAAGGTCAAGGTGTAGTATAACGTGACTGTTTTGTTTCTTCTCACAGTGAGTTACACACGTGGAGTGATAGTGTTCATATGATACTTGTAGGTTGTGTTACAGTGAGGAGGTAGTACTGTGTGAACTAGTGAATCATTGTCTTGCAAGTGTATACAGACACAAGGTCAAGGTGTAGTATAACGTGACTGTTTTGTTTCTTCTCACAGTGAGTTACAGACGTGGAGTGATAGTGTTCATATGATGCTTGTAGGTTGTGTTACAGTGAGGAGGTAGTACTGTGTGAACTAGTGAATCATTGTCTTGCAAGTGTATACAGACAGAAGGTCGAGGTGTAGTATAACGTGACTGTTTTGTTTCTTCTCACAGTGAGTTACACACGTGGAGTGATAGTGTTCATATGATGCTTGTAGGTTGTGTTACAGTGAGGAGGTAGTACTGTGTGAACTAGTGAATCATAGTCTTGCAAGTGTATACAGACACAAGGTCAAGGTGTAGTATAACGTGACTGTTTTGTTTCTTCTCACAGTGAGCTACAGCCGTGGAGTGATAGTGTTCATATGATACTTGTAGGTTGTGTTACAGTGAGGAGGTAGTACTGTGTGAACTAGTGAATCATTGTCTTGCAAGTGTATACAGACACAAGGTCAAGGTGTAGTATAACGTGACTGTTTTGTTTCTTCTCACAGTGAGTTACACACGTGGAGTGATAGTGTTCATATGATACTTGTAGGTTGTGTTACAGTGAGGAGGTAGTACTGTGTGAACTAGTGAATCATTGTCTTGCAAGTGTATACAGACACAAGGTCAAGGTGTAGTATAACGTGACTGTTTTGTTTCTTCTCACAGTGAGTTACACACGTGGAGTGATAGTGTTCATATGATACTTGTAGGTTGTGTTACAGTGAGGAGGTAGTACTGTGTGAACTAGTGAATCATTGTCTTGCAAGTGTATACAGACACAAGGTCAAGGTGTAGTATAACGTGACTGTTTTGTTTCTTCTCACAGTGAGTTACAGACGTGGAGTGATAGTGTTCATATGATACTTGTAGGTTGTGTTGTAGTGAGGAGGTAGTACTGTGTGAACTAGTGAATCATTGTCTTGCAAGTGTATACAGACACAAGGTCAAGGTGTAGTATAACGTGACTGTTTTGTTTCTTCTCACAGTGAGTTACACACGTGGAGTGATAGTGTTCATATGATACTTGTAGGTTGTGTTACAGTGAGGAGGTAGTACTGTGTGAACTAGTGAATCATTGTCTTGCAAGTGTATACAGACACAAGGTCAAGGTGTAGTATAACGTGACTGTTTTGTTTCTTCTCACAGTGAGTTACACACGTGGAGTGATAGTGTTCATATGATACTTGTAGGTTGCGTTGTAGTGAGGAGGTAGTACTGTGTGAACTAGTGAATCATTGTCTTGCAAGTGTATACAGACACAAGGTCAAGGTGTAGTATAACGTGACTGTTTTGTTTCTTCTCACAGTGAGTTACACACGTGGAGTGATAGTGTTCATATGATACTTGTAGGTTGTGTTGTAGTGAGGAGGTAGTACTGTGTGAACTAGTGAATCATTGTCTTGCAAGTGTATACAGACACAAGGTCAAGGTGTAGTATAACGTGACTGTTTTGTTTCTTCTCACAGTGAGTTACAGACGTGAAGTGATAGTGTTCATATGATACTTGTAGGTTGTGTTGTAGTGAGGAGGTAGTACTGTGTGAACTAGTGAATCACTGTCTTGCAGGTGTATACAGACACAAGGTCAAGGTGTAGTATAACGTGACTGTTTTGTTTCTTCTCACAGTGAGTTACAGACGTGGAGTGATAGTGTTCATATGATACTTGTAGGTTGTGTTGTAGTGAGGAGGTAGTACTGTGTGAACTAGTGAATCATTGTCTTACAAGTGTATAAAGACACAAGGTCAAGGTGTAGCATAACGTGACTGTTTTGTTTCTTCTCACAGTGAGTTACAGACGTGGAGTGATAGTGTTCATATGATACTTGTAGGTTGTGTTACAGTGAGGAGGTAGTACTGTGTGAACTAGTGAATCATTGTCTTGCAAGTGTATACAGACACAAGGTCAAGGTGTAGTATAACGTGACTGTTTTGTTTCTTCTCACAGTGAGTTACAGACGTGGAGTGATAGTGTTCATATGATACTTGTAGGTTGTGTTGTAGTGAGGAGGTAGTACTGTGTGAACTAGTGAATCATTGTCTTGCAAGTGTATACAGACACAAGGTCAAGGTGTAGTATAACGTGACTGTTTTGTTTCTTCTCACAGTGAGTTACAGACGTGGAGTGATAGTGTTCATATGATACTTGTAGGTTGTGTTACAGTGAGGAGGTAGTACTGTGTGAACTAGTGAATCATTTTCTTGCAAGTGTATACAGACACAAGGTCAAGGTGTAGTATAACGTGACTGTTTTGTTTCTTCTCACAGTGAGTTACACACGTGGAGTGATAGTGTTCATATGATACTTGTAGGTTGTGTTACAGTGAGGAGGTAGTACTGTGTGAACTAGTGAATCATTGTCTTGCAAGTGTATACAGACACAAGGTCAAGGTGTAGCATAACGTGACTGTTTTGTTTCTTCTCACAGTGAGTTACAGACGTGGAGTGATAGTGTTCATATGATACTTGTGGTTGTGTTACAGTGAGGAGGTAGTACTGTGTGAACTAGTGAATCATTGTCTTGCAAGTGTATACAGACACAAGGTCAAGGTGTAGTATAACGTGACTGTTTTGTTTCTTCTCACAGTGAGTTACACACGTGGAGTGATAGTGTTCATATGATACTTGTAGGTTGTGCTGTAGTGAGGAGGTAGTAGTGTGTGAACTAGTGAATCATTGTCTTGCAAATGTATACAGACACAAGGTCAAGGTGTAGTATAACGTGACTGTTTTGTTTCTTCTCACAGTGAGTTACAGACGTGGAGTGATAGTGTTCATATGATACTTGTAGGTTGTGTTGTAGTGAGGAGGTAGTACTGTGTGAACTAGTGAATCATTGTCTTGCAAGTGTATACAGACACAAGGTCAAGGTGTAGTATAACGTGACTGTTTTGTTTCTTCTCACAGTGAGTTACACACGTGGAGTGATAGTGTTCATATGATACTTGTAGGTTGTGTTACAGTGAGGAGGTAGTACTGTGTGAACTAGTGAATCATTGTCTTGCAAGTGTATACAGACACAAGGTCAAGGTGTAGTATAACGTGACTGTTTTGTTTCTTCTCACAGTGAGTTACACACGTGGAGTGATAGTGTTCATATGATGCTTGTAGGTTGTGTTGTAGTGAGGAGGTAGTACTGTGTGAACTAGTGAATCATTGTCTTGCAAGTGTATACAGACACAAGGTCAAGGTGTAGTATAACGTGACTGTTTTGTTTCTTCTCACAGTGAGTTACAGACGTGGAGTGATAGTGTTCATATGATACTTGTAGGTTGTGTTACAGTGAGGAGGTAGTACTGTGTGAACTAGTGAATCATTGTCTTGCAAGTGTATACAGACACAAGGTCAAGGTGTAGTATAACGTGACTGTTTTGTTTCTTCTCACAGTGACTTACAGACGTTGAGTGATAATGTTCATATGATACTTGTAGGTTGTGTTACAGTGAGGAGGTAGTACTGTGTGAACTAGTGAATCATTGTCTTGCAAGTGTATACAGACACAAGGTCAAGGTGTAGTATAACGTGACTGTTTTGTTTCTTCTCACAGTGACTTACAGACGTTGAGTGATAATGTTCATATGATACTTGTAGGTTGTGTTACAGTGAGGAGGTAGTACTGTGTGAACTAGTGAATCATTGTCTTGCAAGTGTATACAGACACAAGGTCAAGGTGTAGTATAACGTGACTGTTTTGTTTCTTCTCACAGTGAGTTACAGACGTGGAGTGATAGTGTTCATATGATACTTGTAGGTTGTGTTGTAGTGAGGAGGTAGTACTGTGTGAACTAGTGAATCATTGTCTTGCAAGTGTATACAGACACAAGGTCAAGGTGTAGTATAACGTGACTGCTTTGTTTCTTCTCACAGTGAGTTACAGACGTGGAGTGATAGTGTTCATATGATACTTGTAGGTTGTGTTGTAGTGAGGAGGTAGTACTGTGTGAACTAGTGAATCATTGTCTTGCAAGTGTATACAGACACAAGGTCAAGGTGTAGTATAACGTGACTGTTTTGTTTCTTCTCACAGTGAGTTACAGACGTGGAGTGATAGTGTTCATATGATACTTGTAGGTTGTGTTGTAGTGAGGAGGTAGTACTGTGTGAACTAGTGAATCATTGTCTTGCAAGTGTATACAGACACAAGGTCAAGGTGTAGTATAACGTGACTGTTTTGTTTCTTCTCACAGTGAGTTACAGACGTGGAGTGATAGTGTTCATATGATACTTGTAGGTTGTGTTACAGTGAGGAGGTAGTACTGTGTGAACTAGTGAATCATTGTCTTACAAGTGTATACAGACACAAGGTCAAGGTGTAGTATAACGTGACTGTTTTGTTTCTTCTCACAGTGAGTTACACACGTGGAGTGATAGTGTTCATATGATACTTGTAGGTTGTGTTGTAGTGAGGAGGTAGTACTGTGTGAACTAGTGAATCATTGTCTTGCAAGTGTATACAGACACAAGGTCAAGGTGTAGTATAACGTGACTGTTTTGTTTCTTCTCACAGTGAGTTACAGACGTGGAGTGATAGTGTTCATATGATACTTGTAGGTTGTGTTACAGTGAGGAGGTAGTACTGTGTGAACTAGTGAATCATTGTCTTGCAAGTGTATACACACACAAGGTCAAGGTGTAGTATAACGTGACTGTTTTGTTTCTTCTCACAGTGAGTTACAGACGTGGAGTGATAGTGTTCATATGATACTTGTAGGTTGTGTTACAGTGAGGAGGTAGTACTGTGTGAACTAGTGAATCATTGTCTTGCAAGTGTATACAGACACAAGGTCAAGGTGTAGTATAACGTGACTGTTTTGTTTCTTCTCACAGTGAGTTACAGACGTGGAGTGATAGTGTTCATATGATGCTTGTAGGTTGTGTTACAGTGAGGAGGTAGTACTGTGTGAACTAGTGAATCATTGTCTTGCAAGTGTATACAGACACAAGGTCAAGGTGTAGTATAACGTGACTGTTTTGTTTCTTCTCACAGTGAGTTACACACGTGGAGTGATAGTGTTCATATGATGCTTGTAGGTTGTGTTACAGTGAGGAGGTAGTACTGTGTGAACTAGTGAATCATAGTCTTGCAAGTGTATACAGACACAAGGTCAAGGTGTAGTATAACGTGACTGTTTTGTTTCTTCTCACAGTGAGCTACAGCCGTGGAGTGATAGTGTTCATATGATACTTGTAGGTTGTGTTGTAGTGAGCAGGTAGTACTGTGTGAACTAGTGAATCATTGTCTTGCAAGTGTATACAGACACAAGGTCAAGGTGTAGTATAACGTGACTGTTTTGTTTCTTCTCACAGTGAGTTACAGACGTGGAGTGATAGTGTTCATATTATACTTGTAGGTTGTATTACAGTGAGGAGGTAGTACTGTGTGAACTAGTGAATCATTGTCTTGCAAGTGTATACAGACATAAGGTCAAGATGTAGTATAACGTGACTGTTTTGTTTCTTCTCACAGTGAGTTACAGACGTGGAGTGATAGTGTTCATATGATACTTGTAGGTTGTGTTACAGTGAGGAGGTAGTACTGTGTGAACTAGTGAATCATTGTCTTGCAAGTGTATACAGACACAAGGTCAAGGTGTAGTATAAAGTGACTGTTTTGTTTCTTCTCACAGTGAGTTACAGACGTGGAGTGATAGTGTTCATATGATACTTGTAGGTTGTGTTGTAGTGAGCAGGTAGTACTGTGTGAACTAGTGAATCATTGTCTTGCAAGTGTATACAGACACAAGGTTAAGGTGTAGTATAACGTGACTGGTTTGTTTCTCCTCACAGTGAGTTACAGACGTGGAGTGATAGTGTTCATATGATACTTGTAGGTTGTGTTGTAGTGAGGAGGTAGTACTGTGTGAACTAGGGAATCATTGTCTTACAAGTGTATACAGACACAAGGTCAAGGTGTAGTATAACGTGACTGTTTTGTTTCTTCTCACAGTGAGTTACACACGTGGAGTGATAGTGTTCATATGATACTTGTAGGTTGTGTTGTAGTGAGGAGGTAGTACTGTGTGAACTAGTGAATCATTGTCTTGCAAGTGTATACAGACACAAGGTCAAGGTGTAGTATAACGTGACTGTTTTGTTTCTTCTCACAGTGAGTTACACACGTGGAGTGATAGTGTTCATATGATACTTGTAGGTTGTGTTACAGTGAGGAGGTAGTACTGTGTGAACTAGTGAATCATTGTCTTGCAAGTGTATACAGACACAAGGTCAAGGTGTAGTATAACGTGACTGTTTTGTTTCTTCTCACAGTGAGTTACACACGTGGAGTGATAGTGTTCATATGATACTTGTAGGTTGTGTTACAGTGAGGAGGTAGTACTGTGTGAACTAGTGAATCATTGTCTTGCAAGTGTATACAGACACAAGGTCAAGGTGTAGTATAACGTGACTGTTTTGTTTCTTCTCACAGTGAGTTACACACGTGGAGTGATAGTGTTCATATGATACTTGTAGGTTGTGTTACAGTGAGGAGGTAGTACTGTGTGAACTAGTGAATCATTGTCTTGCAAGTGTATACAGACACAAGGTCAAGGTGTAGTATAACGTGACTGTTTTGTTTCTTCTCACAGTGAGTTACACACGTGGAGTGATAGTGTTCATATGATACGTGTAGGTTGTGTTACAGTGAGGAGGTAGTACTGTGTGAACTAGTGAATCATTGTCTTGCAAGTGTATACAGACACAAGGTCAAGGTGTAGTATAACGTGACTGTTTTGTTTCTTCTCACAGTGAGTTACAGACGTGGAGTGATAGTGTTCATATGATACTTGTAGGTTGTGTTGTAGTGAGGAGGTAGTACTGTGTGAACTAGTGAATCACTGTCTTGCAGGTGTATACAGACACAAGGTCAAGGTGTAGTATAACGTGACTGTTTTGTTTCTTCTCACAGTGAGTTACAGACGTGGAGTGATAGTGTTCATATGATACTTGTAGGTTGTGTTGTAGTGAGGAGGTAGTACTGTGTGAACTAGTGAATCATTGTCTTACAAGTGTATACAGACACAAGGTCAAGGTGTAGCATAACGTGACTGTTTTGTTTCTTCTCACAGTGAGTTACAGACGTGGAGTGATAGTGTTCATATGATACTTGTAGGTTGTGTTACAGTGAGGAGGTAGTACTGTGTGAACTAGTGAATCATTGTCTTGCAAGTGTATACAGACACAAGGTCAAGGTGTAGTATAACGTGACTGTTTTGTTTCTTCTCACAGTGAGTTACAGACGTGGAGTGATAGTGTTCATATGATACTTGTAGGTTGTGTTGTAGTGAGGAGGTAGTACTGTGTGAACTAGTGAATCATTGTCTTGCAAGTGTATACAGACACAAGGTCAAGGTGTAGTATAACGTGACTGTTTTGTTTCTTCTCACAGTGAGTTACAGACGTGGAGTGATAGTGTTCATATGATACTTGTAGGTTGTGTTACAGTGAGGAGGTAGTACTGTGTGAACTAGTGAATCATTTTCTTGCAAGTGTATACAGACACAAGGTCAAGGTGTAGTATAACGTGACTGTTTTGTTTCTTCTCACAGTGAGTTACACACGTGGAGTGATAGTGTTCATATGATACTTGTAGGTTGTGTTACAGTGAGGAGGTAGTACTGTGTGAACTAGTGAATCATTGTCTTGCAAGTGTATACAGACACAAGGTCAAGGTGTAGCATAACGTGACTGTTTTGTTTCTTCTCACAGTGAGTTACAGACGTGGAGTGATAGTGTTCATATGATACTTGTGGTTGTGTTACAGTGAGGAGGTAGTACTGTGTGAACTAGTGAATCATTGTCTTGCAAGTGTATACAGACACAAGGTCAAGGTGTAGTATAACGTGACTGTTTTGTTTCTTCTCACAGTGAGTTACACACGTGGAGTGATAGTGTTCATATGATACTTGTAGGTTGTGCTGTAGTGAGGAGGTAGTAGTGTGTGAACTAGTGAATCATTGTCTTGCAAATGTATACAGACACAAGGTCAAGGTGTAGTATAACGTGACTGTTTTGTTTCTTCTCACAGTGAGTTACAGACGTGGAGTGATAGTGTTCATATGATACTTGTAGGTTGTGTTGTAGTGAGGAGGTAGTACTGTGTGAACTAGTGAATCATTGTCTTGCAAGTGTATACAGACACAAGGTCAAGGTGTAGTATAACGTGACTGTTTTGTTTCTTCTCACAGTGAGTTACACACGTGGAGTGATAGTGTTCATATGATACTTGTAGGTTGTGTTACAGTGAGGAGGTAGTACTGTGTGAACTAGTGAATCATTGTCTTGCAAGTGTATACAGACACAAGGTCAAGGTGTAGTATAACGTGACTGTTTTGTTTCTTCTCACAGTGAGTTACACACGTGGAGTGATAGTGTTCATATGATGCTTGTAGGTTGTGTTGTAGTGAGGAGGTAGTACTGTGTGAACTAGTGAATCATTGTCTTGCAAGTGTATACAGACACAAGGTCAAGGTGTAGTATAACGTGACTGTTTTGTTTCTTCTCACAGTGACTTACAGACGTTGAGTGATAATGTTCATATGATACTTGTAGGTTGTGTTACAGTGAGGAGGTAGTACTGTGTGAACTAGTGAATCATTGTCTTGCAAGTGTATACAGACACAAGGTCAAGGTGTAGTATAACGTGACTGTTTTGTTTCTTCTCACAGTGAGTTACAGACGTGGAGTGATAGTGTTCATATGATACTTGTAGGTTGTGTTGTAGTGAGGAGGTAGTACTGTGTGAACTAGTGAATCATTGTCTTGCAAGTGTATACAGACACAAGGTCAAGGTGTAGTATAACGTGACTGCTTTGTTTCTTCTCACAGTGAGTTACAGACGTGGAGTGATAGTGTTCATATGATACTTGTAGGTTGTGTTGTAGTGAGGAGGTAGTACTGTGTGAACTAGTGAATCATTGTCTTGCAAGTGTATACAGACACAAGGTCAAGGTGTAGTATAACGTGACTGTTTTGTTTCTTCTCACAGTGAGTTACAGACGTGGAGTGATAGTGTTCATATGATACTTGTAGGTTGTGTTGCAGTGAGGAGGTAGTACTGTGTGAACTAGTGAATCATTGTCTTGCAAGCGTATACAGACACAAGGTCAAGGTGTAGTATAACGTGACTGTTTTGTTTCTTCTCACAGTGAGTTACAGACGTGGAGTGATAGTGTTCATATGATACTTGTAGGTTGTGTTACAGTGAGGGGGTAGTACTGTGTGAACTAGTGAATCATTGTCTTGCAAGTGTATACACACACAAGGTCAAGGTGTAGTATAACGTGACTGTTTTGTTTCTTCTCACAGTGAGTTACACACGTGGAGTGATAGTGTTCATATGATACGTGTAGGTTGTGTTACAGTGAGGAGGTAGTACTGTGTGAACTAGTGAATCATTGTCTTGCAAGTGTATACAGACACAAGGTCAAGGTGTAGTATAACGTGACTGTTTTGTTTCTTCTCACAGTGAGTTACAGACGTGGAGTGATAGTGTTCATATGATACTTGTAGGTTGTGTTGTAGTGAGGAGGTAGTACTGTGTGAACTAGTGAATCATTGTCTTGCAAGTGTATACAGACACAAGGTCAAGGTGTAGTATAACGTGACTGTTTTGTTTCTTCTCACAGTGAGTTACACACGTGGAGTGATAGTGTTCATATGATACTTGTAGGTTGTGTTACAGTGAGGAGGTAGTACTGTGTGAACTAGTGAATCATTGTCTTGCAAGTGTATACAGACACAAGGTCAAGGTGTAGTATAACGTGACTGTTTTGTTTCTTCTCACAGTGAGTTACACACGTGGAGTGATAGTGTTCATATGATACTTGTAGGTTGCGTTGTAGTGAGGAGGTAGTACTGTGTGAACTAGTGAATCATTGTCTTGCAAGTGTATACAGACACAAGGTCAAGGTGTAGTATAACGTGACTGCTTTGTTTCTTCTCACAGTGAGTTACAGACGTGGAGTGATAGTGTTCATATGATACTTGTAGGTTGTGTTGTAGTGAGGAGGTAGTACTGTGTGAACTAGTGAATCATTGTCTTGCAAGTGTATACAGACACAAGGTCAAGGTGTAGTATAACGTGACTGTTTTGTTTCTTCTCACAGTGAGTTACACACGTGGAGTGATAGTGTTCATATGATACTTGTAGGTTGTGTTGTAGTGAGGAGGTAGTACTGTGTGAACTAGTGAATCATTGTCTTGCAAGTGTATACAGACACAAGGTCAAGGTGTAGTATAACGTGACTGTTTTGTTTCTTCTCACAGTGAGTTACACACGTGGAGTGATAGTGTTCATATGATACTTGTAGGTTGTGTTGTAGTGAGGAGGTAGTACTGTGTGAACTAGTGAATCATTGTCTTGCAAGTGTATACAGACACAAGGTCAAGGTGTAGTATAACGTGACTGTTTTGTTTCTTCTCACAGTGAGTTACAGACGTGGAGTGATAGTGTTCATATGATACTTGTAGGTTGTGTTACAGTGAGGAGGTAGTACTGTGTGAACTAGTGAATCATTGTCTTGCAAGTGTATACAGACACAAGGTCAAGGTGTAGTATAACGTGACTGTTTTGTTTCTTCTCACAGTGAGTTACACACGTGGAGTGATAGTGTTCATATGATACTTGTAGGTTGTGTTGTAGTGAGGAGGTAGTACTGTGTGAACTAGTGAATCATTGTCTTGCAAGTGTATACAGACACAAGGTCAAGGTGTAGTATAACGTGACTGTTTTGTTTCTTCTCACAGTGAGTTACAGACGTGAAGTGATAGTGTTCATATGATACTTGTAGGTTGTGTTGTAGTGAGGAGGTAGTACTGTGTGAACTAGTGAATCACTGTCTTGCAGGTGTATACAGACACAAGGTCAAGGTGTAGTATAACGTGACTGTTTTGTTTCTTCTCACAGTGAGTTACAGACGTGGAGTGATAGTGTTCATATGATACTTGTAGGTTGTGTTGTAGTGAGGAGGTAGTACTGTGTGAACTAGTGAATCATTGTCTTACAAGTGTATACAGACACAAGGTCAAGGTGTAGCATAACGTGACTGTTTTGTTTCTTCTCACAGTGAGTTACAGACGTGGAGTGATAGTGTTCATATGATACTTGTAGGTTGTGTTACAGTGAGGAGGTAGTACTGTGTAAACTAGTGAATCATTGTCTTGCAAGTGTATACAGACACAAGGTCAAGGTGTAGTATAACGTGACTGTTTTGTTTCTTCTCACAGTGAGTTACACACGTGGAGTGATAGTGTTCATATGATACTTGTAGGTTGTGTTACAATGAGGAGGTAGTACTGTGTGAAGTAGTGAATCATTGTCTTGCAAGTGTATACAGACACAAGGTCAAGGTGTAGTATAACGTGACTGTTTTGTTTCTTCTCACAGTGAGTTACACACGTGGAGTGATAGTGTTCATATGATAGTTGTAGGTTGTGTTGTAGTGAGGAGGTAGTACTGTGTGAACTAGTGAATCATTGTCTTGCAAGTGTATACAGACACAAGGTCAAGGTGCAGTATAACGTGACTGTTTTGTTTCTTCTCACAGTGAGTTACACACGTGGAGTGATAGTGTTCATATGATACTTGTAGGTTGTGTTGTAGTGAGGAGGTAGTACTGTGTGAACTAGTGAATCATTGTCTTGCAAGTGTGTACAGACACAAGGTCAAGGTGTAGTATAACGTGACTGTTTTGTTTCTTCTCACAGTGAGTTACAGACGTGGAGTGATAGTGTTCATATGATACTTGTAGGTTGTGTTGTAGTGAGGAGGTAGTACTGTGTGAACTAGTGAATCATTGTCTTGCAAGTGTATACAGACACAAGGTCAAGGTGTAGTATAACGTGACTGTTTTGTTTCTTCTCACAGTGAGTTACAGACGTGGAGTGATAGTGTTCATATGATACTTGTAGGTTGTGTTACAGTGAGGAGGTAGTACTGTGTGAACTAGTGAATCATTTTCTTGCAAGTGTATACAGACACAAGGTCAAGGTGTAGTATAACGTGACTGTTTTGTTTCTTCTCACAGTGAGTTACACACGTGGAGTGATAGTGTTCATATGATACTTGTAGGTTGTGTTACAGTGAGGAGGTAGTACTGTGTGAACTAGTGAATCATTGTCTTGCAAGTGTATACAGACACAAGGTCAAGGTGTAGCATAACGTGACTGTTTTGTTTCTTCTCACAGTGAGTTACAGACGTGGAGTGATAGTGTTCATATGATACTTGTGGTTGTGTTACAGTGAGGAGGTAGTACTGTGTGAACTAGTGAATCATTGTCTTGCAAGTGTATACAGACACAAGGTCAAGGTGTAGTATAACGTGACTGTTTTATTTCTTCTCACAGTGAGTTACACACGTGGAGTGATAGTGTTCATATGATACTTGTAGGTTGTGCTGTAGTGAGGAGGTAGTAGTGTGTGAACTAGTGAATCATTGTCTTGCAAATGTATACAGACACAAGGTCAAGGTGTAGTATAACGTGACTGTTTTGTTTCTTCTCACAGTGAGTTACAGACGTGGAGTGATAGTGTTCATATGATACTTGTAGGTTGTGTTGTAGTGAGGAGGTAGTACTGTGTGAACTAGTGAATCATTGTCTTGCAAGTGTATACAGACACAAGGTCAAGGTGTAGTATAACGTGACTGTTTTGTTTCTTCTCACAGTGAGTTACACACGTGGAGTGATAGTGTTCATATGATACTTGTAGGTTGTGTTACAGTGAGGAGGTAGTACTGTGTGAACTAGTGAATCATTGTCTTGCAAGTGTATACAGACACAAGGTCAAGGTGTAGTATAACGTGACTGTTTTGTTTCTTCTCACAGTGAGTTACACACGTGGAGTGATAGTGTTCATATGATGCTTGTAGGTTGTGTTGTAGTGAGGAGGTAGTACTGTGTGAACTAGTGAATCATTGTCTTGCAAGTGTATACAGACACAAGGTCAAGGTGTAGTATAACGTGACTGTTTTGTTTCTTCTCACAGTGAGTTACAGACGTGGAGTGATAGTGTTCATATGATACTTGTAGGTTGTGTTACAGTGAGGAGGTAGTACTGTGTGAACTAGTGAATCATTGTCTTGCAAGTGTATACAGACACAAGGTCAAGGTGTAGTATAACGTGACTGTTTTGTTTCTTCTCACAGTGACTTACAGACGTTGAGTGATAATGTTCATATGATACTTGTAGGTTGTGTTACAGTGAGGAGGTAGTACTGTGTGAACTAGTGAATCATTGTCTTGCAAGTGTATACAGACACAAGGTCAAGGTGTAGTATAACGTGACTGTTTTGTTTCTTCTCACAGTGACTTACAGACGTTGAGTGATAATGTTCATATGATACTTGTAGGTTGTGTTACAGTGAGGAGGTAGTACTGTGTGAACTAGTGAATCATTGTCTTGCAAGTGTATACAGACACAAGGTCAAGGTGTAGTATAACGTGACTGTTTTGTTTCTTCTCACAGTGAGTTACAGACGTGGAGTGATAGTGTTCATATGATACTTGTAGGTTGTGTTGTAGTGAGGAGGTAGTACTGTGTGAACTAGTGAATCATTGTCTTGCAAGTGTATACAGACACAAGGTCAAGGTGTAGTATAACGTGACTGCTTTGTTTCTTCTCACAGTGAGTTACAGACGTGGAGTGATAGTGTTCATATGATACTTGTAGGTTGTGTTGTAGTGAGGAGGTAGTACTGTGTGAACTAGTGAATCATTGTCTTGCAAGTGTATACAGACACAAGGTCAAGGTGTAGTATAACGTGACTGTTTTGTTTCTTCTCACAGTGAGTTACAGACGTGGAGTGATAGTGTTCATATGATACTTGTAGGTTGTGTTACAGTGAGGAGGTAGTACTGTGTGAACTAGTGAATCATTGTCTTGCAAGTGTATACAGACACAAGGTCAAGGTGTAGTATAACGTGACTGTTTTGTTTCTTCTCACAGTGAGTTACAGACGTGGAGTGATAGTGTTCATATGATACTTGTAGGTTGTGTTACAGTGAGGAGGTAGTACTGTGTGAACTAGTGAATCATTGTCTTACAAGTGTATACAGACACAAGGTCAAGGTGTAGTATAACGTGACTGTTTTGTTTCTTCTCACAGTGAGTTACACACGTGGAGTGATAGTGTTCATATGATACTTGTAGGTTGTGTTGTAGTGAGGAGGTAGTACTGTGTGAACTAGTGAATCATTGTCTTGCAAGTGTATACAGACACAAGGTCAAGGTGTAGTATAACGTGACTGTTTTGTTTCTTCTCACAGTGAGTTACAGACGTGGAGTGATAGTGTTCATATGATACTTGTAGGTTGTGTTACAGTGAGGAGGTAGTACTGTGTGAACTAGTGAATCATTGTCTTGCAAGTGTATACACACACAAGGTCAAGGTGTAGTATAACGTGACTGTTTTGTTTCTTCTCACAGTGAGTTACAGACGTGGAGTGATAGTGTTCATATGATACTTGTAGGTTGTGTTACAGTGAGGAGGTAGTACTGTGTGGACTAGTGAATCATTGTCTTGCAAGTGTATACAGACACAAGGTCAAGGTGTAGTATAACGTGACTGTTTTGTTTCTTCTCACAGTGAGTTACAGACGTGGAGTGATAGTGTTCATATGATACTTGTAGGTTGTGTTGTAGTGAGGAGGTAGTACTGTGTGAAATAGTGAATCATTGTCTTGCAAGTGTATACAGACACAAGGTCAAGGTGTAGTATAACGTGACTGTTTTGTTTCTTCTCACAGTGAGTTACAGACGTGGAGTGATAGTGTTCATATGATACTTGTAGGTTGTGTTGCAGTGAGGAGGTAGTACTGTGTGAACTAGTGAATCATTGTCTTGCAAGCGTATACAGACACAAGGTCAAGGTGTAGTATAACGTGACTGTTTTGTTTCTTCTCACAGTGAGTTACAGACGTGGAGTGATAGTGTTCATATGATACTTGTAGGTTGTGTTACAGTGAGGGGGTAGTACTGTGTGAACTAGTGAATCATTGTCTTGCAAGTGTATACACACACAAGGTCAAGGTGTAGTATAACGTGACTGTTTTGTTTCTTCTCACAGTGAGTTACACACGTGGAGTGATAGTGTTCATATGATACTTGTAGGTTGTGTTACAGTGAGGAGGTAGTACTGTGTGAACTAGTGAATCATTGTCTTGCAAGTGTATACAGACACAAGGTCAAGGTGTAGTATAACGTGACTGTTTTGTTTCTTCTCACAGTGAGTTACAGACGTGGAGTGATAGTGTTCATATGATACTTGTAGGTTGTGTTGTAGTGAGGAGGTAGTACTGTGTGAACTAGTGAATCATTGTCTTGCAAGTGTATACAGACACAAGGTCAAGGTGTAGTATAACGTGACTGTTTTGTTTCTTCTCACAGTGAGTTACACACGTGGAGTGATAGTGTTCATATGATACTTGTAGGTTGTGTTACAGTGAGGAGGTAGTACTGTGTGAACTAGTGAATCATTGTCTTGCAAGTGTATACAGACACAAGGTCAAGGTGTAGTATAACGTGACTGTTTTGTTTCTTCTCACAGTGAGTTACACACGTGGAGTGATAGTGTTCATATGATACTTGTAGGTTGCGTTGTAGTGAGGAGGTAGTACTGTGTGAACTAGTGAATCATTGTCTTGCAAGTGTATACAGACACAAGGTCAAGGTGTAGTATAACGTGACTGTTTTGTTTCTTCTCACAGTGAGTTACACACGTGGAGTGATAGTGTTCATATGATACTTGTAGGTTGTGTTGTAGTGAGGAGGTAGTACTGTGTGAACTAGTGAATCATTGTCTTGCAAGTGTATACAGACACAAGGTCAAGGTGTAGTATAACGTGACTGTTTTGTTTCTTCTCACAGTGAGTTACAGACGTGAAGTGATAGTGTTCATATGATACTTGTAGGTTGTGTTGTAGTGAGGAGGTAGTACTGTGTGAACTAGTGAATCACTGTCTTGCAGGTGTATACAGACACAAGGTCAAGGTGTAGTATAACGTGACTGTTTTGTTTCTTCTCACAGTGAGTTACAGACGTGGAGTGATAGTGTTCATATGATACTTGTAGGTTGTGTTGTAGTGAGGAGGTAGTACTGTGTGAACTAGTGAATCATTGTCTTACAAGTGTATACAGACACAAGGTCAAGGTGTAGCATAACGTGACTGTTTTGTTTCTTCTCACAGTGAGTTACAGACGTGGAGTGATAGTGTTCATATGATACTTGTAGGTTGTGTTACAGTGAGGAGGTAGTACTGTGTGAACTAGTGAATCATTGTCTTGCAAGTGTATACAGACACAAGGTCAAGGTGTAGTATAACGTGACTGTTTTGTTTCTTCTCACAGTGAGTTACAGACGTGGAGTGATAGTGTTCATATGATACTTGTAGGTTGTGTTGTAGTGAGGAGGTAGTACTGTGTGAACTAGTGAATCATTGTCTTGCAAGTGTATACAGACACAAGGTCAAGGTGTAGTATAACGTGACTGTTTTGTTTCTTCTCACAGTGAGTTACAGACGTGGAGTGATAGTGTTCATATGATACTTGTAGGTTGTGTTACAGTGAGGAGGTAGTACTGTGTGAACTAGTGAATCATTTTCTTGCAAGTGTATACAGACACAAGGTCAAGGTGTAGTATAACGTGACTGTTTTGTTTCTTCTCACAGTGAGTTACACACGTGGAGTGATAGTGTTCATATGATACTTGTAGGTTGTGTTACAGTGAGGAGGTAGTACTGTGTGAACTAGTGAATCATTGTCTTGCAAGTGTATACAGACACAAGGTCAAGGTGTAGCATAACGTGACTGTTTTGTTTCTTCTCACAGTGAGTTACAGACGTGGAGTGATAGTGTTCATATGATACTTGTGGTTGTGTTACAGTGAGGAGGTAGTACTGTGTGAACTAGTGAATCATTGTCTTGCAAGTGTATACAGACACAAGGTCAAGGTGTAGTATAACGTGACTGTTTTGTTTCTTCTCACAGTGAGTTACACACGTGGAGTGATAGTGTTCATATGATACTTGTAGGTTGTGCTGTAGTGAGGAGGTAGTAGTGTGTGAACTAGTGAATCATTGTCTTGCAAATGTATACAGACACAAGGTCAAGGTGTAGTATAACGTGACTGTTTTGTTTCTTCTCACAGTGAGTTACAGACGTGGAGTGATAGTGTTCATATGATACTTGTAGGTTGTGTTGTAGTGAGGAGGTAGTACTGTGTGAACTAGTGAATCATTGTCTTGCAAGTGTATACAGACACAAGGTCAAGGTGTAGTATAACGTGACTGTTTTGTTTCTTCTCACAGTGAGTTACACACGTGGAGTGATAGTGTTCATATGATACTTGTAGGTTATGTTACAGTGAGGAGGTAGTACTGTGTGAACTAGTGAATCATTGTCTTGCAAGTGTATACAGACACAAGGTCAAGGTGTAGTATAACGTGACTGTTTTGTTTCTTCTCACAGTGAGTTACACACGTGGAGTGATAGTGTTCATATGATGCTTGTAGGTTGTGTTGTAGTGAGGAGGTAGTACTGTGTGAACTAGTGAATCATTGTCTTGCAAGTGTATACAGACACAAGGTCAAGGTGTAGTATAACGTGACTGTTTTGTTTCTTCTCACAGTGAGTTACAGACGTGGAGTGATAGTGTTCATATGATACTTGTAGGTTGTGTTACAGTGAGGAGGTAGTACTGTGTGAACTAGTGAATCATTGTCTTGCAAGTGTATACAGACACAAGGTCAAGGTGTAGTATAACGTGACTGTTTTGTTTCTTCTCACAGTGACTTACAGACGTTGAGTGATAATGTTCATATGATACTTGTAGGTTGTGTTACAGTGAGGAGGTAGTACTGTGTGAACTAGTGAATCATTGTCTTGCAAGTGTATACAGACACAAGGTCAAGGTGTAGTATAACGTGACTGTTTTGTTTCTTCTCACAGTGACTTACAGACGTTGAGTGATAATGTTCATATGATACTTGTAGGTTGTGTTACAGTGAGGAGGTAGTACTGTGTGAACTAGTGAATCATTGTCTTGCAAGTGTATACAGACACAAGGTCAAGGTGTAGTATAACGTGACTGTTTTGTTTCTTCTCACAGTGAGTTACAGACGTGGAGTGATAGTGTTCATATGATACTTGTAGGTTGTGTTGTAGTGAGGAGGTAGTACTGTGTGAACTAGTGAATCATTGTCTTGCAAGT
Organism: Tenodera sinensis; assembly: GCA_030765045.1. NCBI lineage: Eukaryota > Metazoa > Arthropoda > Insecta > Mantodea > Mantidae > Tenodera > Tenodera sinensis. Next base: position 306,598,675 of record CM060962.1, read on the forward strand.
GTATACAGACACAAGGTCAAGGTGTAGTATAACGTGACTGCTTTGTTTCTTCTCACAGTGAGTTACAGACGTGGAGTGATAGTGTTCATATGATACTTGTAGGTTGTGTTGTAGTGAGGAGGTAGTACTGTGTGAACTAGTGAATCATTGTCTTGCAAGTGTATACAGACACAAGGTCAAGGTGTAGTATAACGTGACTGTTTTGTTTCTTCTCACAGTGAGTTACAGACGTGGAGTGATAGTGTTCATATGATACTTGTAGGTTGTGTTGTAGTGAGGAGGTAGTACTGTGTGAACTAGTGAATCATTGTCTTGCAAGTGTATACAGACACAAGGTCAAGGTGTAGTATAACGTGACTGTTTTGTTTCTTCTCACAGTGAGTTACAGACGTGGAGTGATAGTGTTCATATGATACTTGTAGGTTGTGTTACAGTGAGGAGGTAGTACTGTGTGAACTAGTGAATCATTGTCTTACAAGTGTATACAGACACAAGGTCAAGGTGTAGTATAACGTGACTGTTTTGTTTCTTCTCACAGTGAGTTACACACGTGGAGTGATAGTGTTCATATGATACTTGTAGGTTGTGTTGTAGTGAGGAGGTAGTACTGTGTGAACTAGTGAATCATTGTCTTGCAAGTGTATACAGACACAAGGTCAAGGTGTAGTATAACGTGACTGTTTTGTTTCTTCTCACAGTGAGTTACAGACGTGGAGTGATAGTGTTCATATGATACTTGTAGGTTGTGTTACAGTGAGGAGGTAGTACTGTGTGAACTAGTGAATCATTGTCTTGCAAGTGTATACACACACAAGGTCAAGGTGTAGTATAACGTGACTGTTTTGTTTCTTCTCACAGTGAGTTACAGACGTGGAGTGATAGTGTTCATATGATACTTGTAGGTTGTGTTACAGTGAGGAGGTAGTACTGTGTGGACTAGTGAATCATTGTCTTGCAAGTGTATACAGACACAAGGTCAAGGTGTAGTATAACGTGACTGTTTTGTTTCTTCTCACAGTGAGTTACAGACGTGGAGTGATAGTGTTCATATGATACTTGTAGGTTGTGTTGTAGTGAGGAGGTAGTACTGTGTGAAATAGTGAATCATTGTCTTGCAAGTGTATACAGACACAAGGTCAAGGTGTAGTATAACGTGACTGTTTTGTTTCTTCTCACAGTGAGTTACAGACGTGGAGTGATAGTGTTCATATGATACTTGTAGGTTGTGTTGCAGTGAGGAGGTAGTACTGTGTGAACTAGTGAATCATTGTCTTGCAAGCGTATACAGACACAAGGTCAAGGTGTAGTATAACGTGACTGTTTTGTTTCTTCTCACAGTGAGTTACAGACGTGGAGTGATAGTGTTCATATGATACTTGTAGGTTGTGTTACAGTGAGGGGGTAGTACTGTGTGAACTAGTGAATCATTGTCTTGCAAGTGTATACACACACAAGGTCAAGGTGTAGTATAACGTGACTGCTTTGTTTCTTCTCACAGTGAGTTACAGACGTGGAGTGATAGTGTTCATATGATACTTGTAGGTTGTGTTACAGTGAGGAGGTAGTACTGTGTGAACTAGTGAATCATTGTCTTGCAAGTGTATACAGACACAAGGTCAAGGTGTAATATAACGTGACTGTTTTGTTTCTTCTCACAGTGAGTTACAGACGTGGAGTGATAGTGTTCATATGATACTTGTAGGTTGTGTTGTAGTGAGGAGGTAGTACTGTGTGAACTAGTGAATCATTGTCTTGCAAGTGTATACAGACACAAGGTCAAGGTGTAGTATAACGTGACTGTTTTGTTTCTTCTCACAGTGAGTTACAGACGTGGAGTGATAGTGTTCATATGATACTTGTAGGTTGTGTTACAGTGAGGAGGTAGTACTGTGTGAACTAGTGAGTCATTGTCTTGCAAGTGTATACAGACACAAGGTCAAGGTGTAGTATAACGTGACTGTTTTGTTTCTTCTCACAGTGAGTTACACACGTGGAGTGATAGTGTTCATATGATACTTGTAGGTTGTGTTGTAGTGAGGAGGTAGTACTGTGTGAACTAGTGAATCATTGTCTTGCAAGTGTATGCAGACACAAGGTCAAGGTGTAGTATAACGTGACTGTTTTGTTTCTTCTCAAAGTGAGTTAGACAAAATCAAAGACAGATAGACAAAATCTTACTGTTCAGAATATGAAAATTATGTTAAAACACACCATTTATTTCAAATAACTTTAATTTTTTGAGGTGATAACCGTTTTTGAAATGTTTCTTCATATTGTTTGGAAGTTTTCAATATTTATAATTTTTCCAAAGAGTCACTGTTCGTTTTTTATCTCTAAACCTTACAAAGAAGGCGGCGTCGTGGCCGAAGAGTTATACCGTTCGCCTCTAACCTAGGTTGTCCGGGTTCTATCCCAGAGATCCGCATTTTGTTTTCCTGGTGGACGAACCGGCGTCAGAGCGGATCTTTTCCGGGTTATCCGGTGACCCACGCCACTCATTCCACCAACTGCTCCATCATTACCTTTCCAATCATCAATTTCGCCTGAATTTCATATCATGCTGTTCCTCACTCTCATCCTGACCATCCGCTTCCAGGTCTTCACTCTGTCTGATCCATAGGTGCCTCTGCTCCTCGACAGGCGTTTGACTGTAGGCATTGGCTTGTAAGTCCTAGGGAGTGTAAGTCCAAATGGAGAGGGTAATCACATAAAGAAGAAGACCATACAAAGAGAACAAGGTCAAAGCCATCACATAAAGACCAGCTCTTAAAACCGTTTACCTTTTCTTCAGCCTACTGTTGTCTCGTATTCCCCTTATGTAATAAAATATTTCTACAAATGTTTATCGCGATTAATATGAACTAGATAGAAGAATAAACGCTTTGAAAAGCACTTCGTGCAAAACTGAGCAAAGAAAATCATATGACTGTACACATCAGCGTTTTACTTTCTCTACTACGCATACTAAAGTACAGGAAATATTGTATTCCACCCAAAATTTCGAGGCCGAGATTTCACCGAAAATGCTTTGAGGTCTCCGAACCCACAAAAAAAAAAAAAAAAGAAAAAAGAAAAAAAAAAAAAATAGAAGAATTTTTTAGAAAAAAGTCCATGTCTGTGGGGGGGGGGCACCATAACTCAAAAATGAAAAGTTGGTTAAAAATCAAAGTTGGTATTTAAGATTAACATGTTTTAAATATGCGACACGAGGATTTTCAAGAAAATTTCTTCGCCTTAAACTACGCTTTGTAGGAAAATGTTTCTCTTCACAATTTTACATAAAATGCCATATGATTAAGACATTTTTATGACAAATGAGTTGTATATTTTGAAATTTCTTGCCATAGTCCACGTGTTTATTGATGACTTTTGCATAACTGTTAATACCATAAGAGATAGTATAAATCTTACAATACAAAAAATGTAGATCTTGCTAAAGCTCACAATTTATTTTCTTATAAATTTTTTGTAGAGTGAACCATTTCGGAGATATTCCTTGTTATTTGTGCGAGTTTCGAAGATCTTAAACTTTCGTCAAATGGAATATCGTTCTCCATTTTTATATGATACCTGTGGAAAGAGAATGGGGTTAAAAAGCTTTAAAACATCTGACTATTGCTGAAAGTCTACTGTATTGCCATATTCCCCTTGTACCTACAAGGAAATAAACAATAAGATAATTTGTACAAATGTTTATCTCAACTAACACGAAGAAGATAGAGGATGAATTTGTAAGAATGGTTAGTACAAGAGTAGAGAAAGTCATGTGAGTGTAACACATAAGATGTTTAACATGAAGTAGATAGGAGAACAAAGTTTTTAAACAAGTATTTGTTGAGCAATGGCTAGACACACGTGTGATATCTATATCAGACATTAGTTGGTTTTTGTTGCTTATTAGACGGCTTTTTTTCTGTGAACTTCTCTTGATTTTTGCACTAAAGGCACGTGAAAACTTCAGATAAACTGTTGTTTGAGCGGTTCACATTTTAGTGGTTTTCGTTCTACTGAACGCCGAGTGAAAACTGCTTCCTCTAAGTTCGTTTCAAGACGAGTTATGCCGATGAAAGAAATACGGCGAAGACAGTTTCTGTGTAAATTCCGAGGTCCGCTGACAAGCACTTTTGTTTCTGTTTATCTTCCTTCTTTTGGACCAGTGTGAGTAAAAGATAAAAGGCTTTTGTTATCTTTACACCCTCAAATGAAAATGTCAACATTCCCCGCTTCCTACACAAGAAAAATACTATTATTTACGAAATTATAATTTACCTTTTCACGTTCTTTACCGCGTATAGCAAGGAGAGTAACAGCTATAATACAACTAGGTATTTTGTTCCATCCAGAAATTTCATAAGATTTCACGGAAATATATATTTTGAGGCCCCTGAATCAAAAAAACAAAAAAAGCATTTTTAAAAAAAGGTCCGCGGGTGTGTGTGTCTGTCAGTCTGTAGACAGCATAACTTAACGAAAAGTTGGTTAAAAACCAAAGTTGACATTTAAGTTAAATGTCTTTCAAAGATGCTATATGAATATTTTGAAGAAAATTGCTCCACCCTAAACTACGCTTTAGATGGAAAATTTTCCGAAAATTTAGGTTTTCCTGAAAATAACTTTAATGATGTTGATTAAAATGCCATATATTTGAGATATTTTATGACAAAGGAAATGTATATCTTGAATTTTCTGGTTATAGCCCCTGTAGTCGTATTTACTCTGGATGACTTTTGCATAACTGGTAAACAATACCAGATAGACCAAATCTTACTATAGAAAAAATGTAAATCTTGCTAAAACACACAATTTATGTCTGAATACATTTTTTGGTAGAGTGAACCATTTGGGAGATATGCCTTGTTTTTTTGTATAAGTTTTGGAGAATTATACTTCTGTCAAATGGAACATCGTTATTCAATTTGTATATGTTAAGCGTGCAAAGAGAACAGAATTTGAAATCTCTAAAATATTTGACTATCGCTCAAAGTCTACTGTATTCCCATATTCCCCTTGTACCTACAAGGAAATAAGCAATAAGATAATTTGTATAAATGTTTATCTCAACTAACATGAAGAAGATATAGGAATAAGAGTTTGTAAGAATAGTTAGTACAAGAGTAGAGAAAGTCATGTGAGTGCAGGAGATCAGAATGATGAAGAAGATACAGGAATAGAAGTTTGTAAGAATGGTTAGTACAAGAGTAGAGAAAGTCATGTGAGTGCAGGAGATCAGAATCATGAAGAAGATATAGGAATAAGAGTTTGTAAGAATGGTTAGTACAAGAGTAGAGAAAGTCATGTGAGTGCAGGAGATCAGAATCATGAAGAAGATATAGGAATAAGAGTTTGTAAGAATGGTTAGTACAAGAGTAGAGAAAGTCATGTGAGTGCAGGAGATCAGCATCATGAAGAAGATATAGAAATAAGAGTTTGTAAGAATGGTTAGTACAAGAGTAGAGAAAATCATGTGAGTGCAGGAGATCAGAATCATGAAGAAGATATAGGAATAGGAGTTTATAAGAATGGTTAGTACAAGAGTAGAGAAAGTCATGTGAGCGCAGGAGATGAGAATCTTGAAGAAAATATAGGAATAAGAGTTTGTAAGAATGGTTAGTACAAGATTAGAGAAAGTCATGTGAGTGCAGGAGATCAGAATCATGAAGAAGATATAGGAATAAGAGTTTGTAAGAATGGTTAGTACAAGAGTAGAGAAAGTCATGTGAGTGCAGGAGATCAGCATCATGAAGAAGATATAGAAATAAGAGTTTGTAAGAATGGTTAGTACAAGAGTAGAGAAAATCATGTGAGTGCAGGAGATCAGAATCATGAAGAAGATATAGGAATAGGAGTTTATAAGAATGGTTAGTACAAGAGTAGAGAAAGTCATGTGAGCGCAGGAGATGAGAATCTTGAAGAAAATATAGGAATAAGAGTTTGTAAGAATGGTTAGTACAAGATTAGAGAAAGTCATGTGAGTGCAGGAGATCAGAATCATGAAGAAGATATAGGAATAAGAGTTTGTAAGAATGGTTAGTACAAGAGTAGAGAAAGTCATGTGAGTGCAGGAGATCAGAATCATGAAGAAGATATAGGAATAAGAGTTTGTAAGAATGGTTAGTACAAGAGTAGAGAAAGTTATGAGAGTGCAGGAGATCAGAATCTTGAAGAAAATATAGGAATAAGAGTTTGTAATAATCGTTAGTACAAGAGTAGAGAAAGTCATGTGAGTGCAGGAGATCAGAATCATGAAGAAGATATAGGAATAAGAGTTTGTAAGAATGGTTAGTACAAGAGTAAAGGAAGTCATGTGAGTGCAGGAGATCAGAATCATGAAGAAGATATAGGAATAAGAGTTTGTAAGAATGGTTAGTAGAAGAGTAGAGAAAATCATGTGAGTGCAGGAAATCAGAATCATGAAGAAGATATAGGAATAGGAGTTTATAAGAATGATTAGTACAAGAGTAGAGAAAGTCCTGTGAGTGCAGGAGATCAGAATCATGAAGAAGATATAGGAATAAGAGTTAGTAAGAATGGTTAGTACAAGAGTAGAGAAAGTCATGTGAGTGCAGGAGATCAGAATCATGAAGAAGATATAGGAATAAGAGTTTGTAAGAATGGTTAGTACAAGAGTAGAGAAAGTCATGTGAGTGCAGGAGATCAGAATCATGAAGAAGATATAGGAATAAGAGTTTGCAAGAATGGTTAGTACAAGAGTAGAGAAAGTCATGTGAGTGCAGGAGATCAGAATCATGATGAAGATATAGGAATAAGAGTTTGTAAGAATGGTTAGTACAAGAGTAGAGAAAGTCATGTGACTGCAGGAGATCAGAATCATGAAGAAGATATAGGAATAAGGGTTTGTAAGAATGGTTAGTACAAGAGTGGAGAAAGTCATGTGACTGCAGGAGATCAGAATCATGAAGAAGATATAGGAATAAGGGTTTGTAAGAATGGTTAGTACAAGAGTAGAGAAAGTCCTGTGAGTGCAGGAGATCAGAATCATGAAGAAGATATAGGAATAAGAGTTTGTAAGAATGGTTAGTACAAGAGTAGAGAAAGTCCTGTGAGTGCAGGAGATCAGAATCATGAAGAAGATATAGGAATAAGAGTTTGTAAGAATGGTTAGTACAAGAGTAGAGAAAGTCATGTGAGTGCAGGAGATCAGAATCATGAAGAAGATATAGGAATAAGGGTTTGTAAGAATGGTTAGTACAAGAGTAGAGAAAGTCATGTGAGTGCAGGAGATCAGAATCATGAAGAAGATATAGGAATAAGGGTTTGTAAGAATGGTTAGTACAAGAGTAGAGGAAGTCATGAGTAATCTCGTTATTAAATTTTTGGGTGGAATATAACACTGTACGTAGCAGAAAAATTAAAAAAAACAATAATTCCTCCATCCAGTCGAGCATCCAAACCAAGAAGTTTGTATTCAGATGTTGGTGTGCTGTGCTGAAATTTCGATGTTAAGAAGCGGGAAAGATTTGCTGAAATACCTGGGCCATGTGTCAGCCCCTGTGTAGTATTTTAGTCCTGTTCCCCTCCCTGACCTTAGATGTGGGACAGAGATGCGAGTGCTTCTCCTCGTCTGATCGTGGGCTTCGACAATAATCGGATTAACTTGAGATTTGCGAGATATTCCTTCTCGCGTACGACCACTAAGGCACACACATTACTACAGTGTAACACCATGTCGCACTTCACGCTTTTTAATCACAGGAAGGATTATTTTGTCTACAAAAGGGTTGTCCAACCTTCTCTCTGTGGAGAACCTTAGGTGGTGAGCACCTATGCCCCACTCCACTCGTGCAGTCAGACACAAACCGGCAGTTGCAGTTTCCAAGTTATATATTGAATTCTGGGAATGTCTTCAGAAGACCTCTTCATTCTGGATGATTTTTGTATAAATGCTAAACAGTAGGAGATGGACAAAATCTTACTAAATAAAAAATCTGATATTTTGTACTTACATAACTTTCTCTACTCTTGTACTAACCATTCTTACAAACTCTTGTTCCTGTATCTTCTTTGTGTTAGTTGAGATCAACATTTGACAATTGTCTTATTGCTTATTTCCTTGTAGGTACAAGGGGAATATTAGAATACAGTAGGCTTTGAGAGATAATCAAATATTTTAGAGATTTTATATTCCGTTCTCTTTACACGTTTAACATATAAAAAATGAACAACGATGTTGCACTTCACGAAAGTTTTAGGTTTTCTGAAACTCACACAAATAACAAGGAATATCTCCGAAGTGGTTCACTCTACAAAAAAATTGTTGAGATATGAATTGTGTGTCTTAGCACAAGATCTACATAATTTGTTTTGTACAGTAAGATTTGGTCCATCTCTTACGGTTCATGAGTTGTTCAAAAGTCATCCAGAGTAAACAGGACTCCATAGGCTATAGCCAGAAAATTCAAAATATACGTTTCATTTGTCACACAAATATCTTAAACATATGACATTTTGATCAAAATCGTTAGAGCCATTTTCAAGAACATCAAAATTTTCAAAAAAATTTCCATGTAAAGGGTAGTTTAGGGTGGGGCTATTTTCTTCAAAATCTTCGTGTCGCGTCCTTGAAAGACATTAAACTTAAGTACTGACTTTTGGCTTTTGAGTTATGTTGTGCACAGACTGACAGGCGCGCGCGCGCGCGCGCGCGCGCGCACACACACACACACATACACTTTTTCCCATGTATAGGATAATATCCGGTTCATCTTCGCTTTTATTCCTCGGATGAGCTAGAAATGCTATATCCTTCCTCTTGTTCTTTTCCCATCTACAGGTCAGTCTTCTTTGGCTCTTTTTACTAGACGCTTGTTAATGTGTTCTTTTCAGTATTTTCGTCGCTCTAAATACATTTTTTATATCCTGAATTTGGCAATTTTCTCTGATTCCTGTACTGTGTATTTTATTTAATACGATTTCTCCTTTAATTGTTCTTAACATTTTCAATTCGCACGTATTTCATTATAATTGTTATTTTTGTTATTATTGTTATAAGGTTCATACATTCAATTGAAGTTACTGCATATAGTATTCTCAAGTGGACAAGTTTTGTATGGAAGTTTGTGTATTTCCATTTAGCAATGTCAAACGCAACAATTCCTTGTATCCCTTTATAAGAAAATGTGCACGCAGCTGCAGGAAGTTAAGTCTTCCAAAATTGTTTGGAAAAAAAGCTTGAAAGTGTAAACTCCCTAGAGAAATAAAAATGGAGAAGACACGTAGGAAATTAGGTTTATGTAACGGTGAAGTTCATTCTCGTTGTAGAAGTCCCTAGGGACCCTGCAAATCGTCTTCCGTCAGTTTCTCGAGCCTTTAAGAGATCTCTGTGTCTTTATACCTCTTAATATTAAGTAGACAAGAACTTGCTCGCTCTTCTTTTACCACTTGATAACAGTTTTAAAGATTTAAAACTCATATTTCCTTTCTCTAATAGGTATAGTAGCAGGGGAAGTATTGCATTGCGCCCAAAAATTCGATGTCGAGATTTTACCGCAAATATGTTTTGAATAAAAAAAAAAACTATTCAGAAAAAGATCTGTGTCTATGTATCTGTGCGTGCGCGCAACATAACTCAAAAATCTGATGTGTTGCACTCACATGACTTTCTCTACTCTTGTACTAACCATTCCAACAAACTCTTATTCCTATATCTTCTTCATGATTCTCATCTCCTGCACTCACATGACTTTCTCTACTCTTGTACTAACCATTCCAACAAACTCTTATTCCTATATCTCCATGTTAGTTAAAATAAACATTCGTACAAATTATCTTATTGCTTATTTCCTTGCAGGTGCAAGGGGAATACAGTAGGCTTTGTGCGATAGTCAAATGTTTTTGACCTTTGAGATTCCGTTCTCTTTGCACGATTAACATATAAAAAAATGAACAATGTTGTTGCATTTCGCTAAAGTTCAAGTTTTCCGAAACTCACACACACAACAAGGAATATCTCCGAAATGGTTCACCCTACAAGAAAGTTTATTGAGACATAAATTGTGTATTTTAGCAAGATCTACATTTTTTGTATAGTATGATTAGGTCTATCTCTAACGATTTACCAGTTATGCAAAAGTCGTCCAGAGTAAATACGACAACAGGGGCTATAGCCAGAAAATTCAAGATATACATTTCATTTGTCATCAAAATATCTCAAACATATGACATTTTAATCAAAATCGTTAGAGCCATTTTCAAGAAAATCAACATTTTCGAAAACTTTTCCATGCAAAAGGTAGTTTAGAGTGGGGTTATTTTCTTCAAAGTCTGTGTCACATCCTTGAGAGACATTAAGCTTAAATACGAACTTTGGTTTTTAACCGACTTTTCGTTTTTGAGCTATGCTGTCCACAGACTGACAGACACACACACACACACACACACACACACACACACACACACACACACACACACACACACACACACACACACACACACACACACACACACACACACACACACACACACACACACACACACTCACTCACTCACACACACGGACCTTTTTCTAAAAATGCTTTTTTTGGATTCAGGGAGCCTCAATATGTATTTCCGCTGAAATCTCGACATCGAATTTTTGGGTGGAATACAATACTTCCCCTACTTACCAGTAGAGAAAATAAAAACGAAAGGTAGGGTAAACACCAAAGTTGGTCTTTAACTTTAATGTCTTTCAAGGATGCGACACGAAGATTTTGAAGAAAATTCCTCCACCCTAAACTAGCCTTTACATGGAAAATTTTGATTTCCTCGAGAATGACTAACAATTTGATTATAATACCATACGTTTAAGGTATTTTTATGGCAAACGAAATGTATATTTTGAATTTTCTGTCTACAACCCAGGTAATCCTGATAACTCTCGATAACTTTTACATAACTGATAAACCGTAAGGGATAAATCGAATCTTACTATATAAAAATGTAGATGTCCTTAAAACACAATTTATATAGAAATGAAATGTTTGGTGGAGTGGACCATTTGGGAGATATTCCTTGCTATTTGTGTGAATTTGGAATATTTATAATTTTGTCAAATGGCAGGTTGTTATTCACTTTTTTGTGTTTTCACCTTGCAAAGAGAACTGAATTTTAAAGCCTTCAAATAGCTATCGGCTTTAAGAGATTTGACTATCGCTCAAAGCCTACTGTATTCCCATATTCCTCTTGTACCTACAAGGAAATAAGCAATAAGATAATTTGTACAAATGTTTATCTTAACTAACATGAAGATATAGGAATAAGAGTTTGTTGGAATGGTTAGTACAAGAGTAGAGAAAGTCATGTGAATGCAATACATCAGATTTTTTGTATGTTCTGTTCTATCTACTTGAAGTACATCAGTTTAGCCTTCTACCGAAGTTTTCAATTTCCAGATTTTTTTGGAAATACCAATTTGACCTCCACTCAATCCCCTCCAATAAAAGCATTTTTACATCCACAAATACGCAGATAGCACGTAGAGGTTTTGCATTCGACCCAAAAATTCGATATCGGTATTTCCCTGGAAATGTTTTTAGGCCGTCTCAATAAAAATGCGTTTTTAAAAAAAAGTGCACGGAAGCGGGCGCGCGCCAGTGAGTAGCATAATTTGAATAGGAATTGTTCGATAAATACCAAACTTGATATTTAATGTGATGCCGGCACATGGCAGCGACATTACAACAAAGGACGGTCGGGGCCTTGCTGTCCCAGTCCACTGGTGCGCGCGTAACAAAGTCGCTCAAGGTCAAGCTTTCCCACACCACTCACGCAAGCAAAGACGTGACTAAAAGCAGTCAAGCGGCAACACAGAGCGTTCTAGCAGTGTCCGGCGGCTGGATGCTTCTAGACGTTCGAGAAAGGTCTGGCTACGTCATCGGCAACATAAAACTTGTGAAGCGCGTGAGTCAGGCACTTTTTTAGTCTGTCACTGTGAGTGTGAGACAGCTGTGTGTGTGGTACTGTCGTCTTGAAAGATACGTCGCATCGAAGTGAAGAAGTTGTAATAAGTTTTGAGTTATTGTACCGTCGGAGTTAAGCGCATGGGAGACAGTGAAAGGACTGAGTCAAGGTTGTGAGTTGTAATATTACGAAAAACTGTAGACTATGTTCACGTCAGTAGAGCAGAACTGTGTATTTGTGCAAAAGTTTAGAAAAAATAATATAAGAACAAATAATTGGACTGGACCTTTGTCACCTTAATATCAGCGTCCACAAAGGATGCGACAAGATGATTTTCAACCAAATGCGCCCACACAAACTACCCTTTATATGGACGATGTTTGGACCTTTCTGATTTTCTCAAGTAGGGTTCTGGTGATATTGACTAGAACAGGCATGTCAAACATCACTCCTGGGGTGTGAAGAGAGGGGTCTACCCCTCCTTAACTGCAGTAGCACGGGCTAGTAGAACCGGTTTTCGCTTTGTTTTTCCCGTTTTCCGATTTGATCATCACGGAGGGAGGGAAAATAAGGGGAAAATTTGTCACGCCTGGTGAGTGCTGTTTGACACCCCTGGACTAGAATATCACATGCTTAAGACGTTTACGTGACAAAAAATGATATATACTAGGTGGTCCACTTCATCCGGCATCGGCGTAAGTAGATAACCCTTCGTGCGTTAAAACAGTTGCATAATTCCACGGCGCAAGAGACGGCAGTGGGGTATGGTGCCTCTCAGCGATGAGGTGAGGTGAGAGGCAGTTGAACTAGCGTGTGTAGTCCGTGATAGTAGACAATAACAGTATGAACAACCAACAAGGTACCATTTTGCTTACAGGATATTTATTTTCCAGGGAATAAACTCACTCCAGTATATGATGCTGGTGTCTAACATTTGAATAATAATAATAATAATAATAATAATAATAATAATAATAATAATAATAATAATAATAATAATTATTATTATTATTATTATTATTATTATTATTATTATTATTATTATTATTATTATTATTATTATTATTATTATTATTACTATCATGATCATCATTAACATGAGTGTCATAATTATTAGTTTTATTGTAATTAGTTTTACTGTTATTATATCTATATTAATGCTTTTTTAGCGTTGTGGTTTATTATTATATTATTTTGATAGTTATCATCAAACGCTACTGACGTGCTGACCTCATTCATAGAACAGATGTTCCAAATATCTTGTTGATTGATACAATGTTCCAAACGTCCTCTGGTATCCATATGGACGTTTCTGACAACAGAGCCATGTGCTTTAATGATCCTTTGAGGCACGACCACTACACTGAGGCGAGCTGTTTGAAACGCAATATTCTTGATATGACACCTAGGCCGATTCAGGGAACAGGGTACAACTAGTTGAAATTGACCTTTTGGTTCATAATAACAAGCTGGTGCACCATCTTGTTGGAAACAGTGTTTTAACAGAAGTCATACCCAAACCTCAACAAGAAAATCCTTGCAGAAATTCAAGTTACCGTGGTCCTCTTAAGTCTGGCTGGCAGAAAGACAAATCCGATAACATTGGCCTCAAGAATACTACACCAAAATTATTCGTACCAATTGAGGCTTGTGAGGGGCCCAGTAGTGCATGTTGTGTCTTCATAGTGGCATAACTGTTGAAATAGCATTTATCACTTCACTTTCAAGAAAGTCAGGGATGTCACCCTCGTGAACTATTCAACACTACGTGCAAAATCATTGCAAATCATTAGGTGAACTTTGTACGGATGCCACGCCTATTTTCCTACATAATGATGATGGTGATGATTGATGATGATGATGATGGTAGTAAGAGTAATCTTGATAAGCATAATGATCGTAATAAATACTAATAAGGCTTATAAAATAATAATAATAATAATAATAATAATAATAATAATAATAATAATAATAATAATAATAATAATAATAATAATAATAATAATAATAATAATAATAATAATAATAATAATAAAGTTAGTAATATAATGTAGAAACTGATTATCCGGGCTTGTGGGCCGTGGTCTAGTCAGAAAACTCCTTCCAGACGTTTCGTCCGAAGCTGCGTGGAACATCCTCAGTGGCGTTGCCTTAACACTCTCTTAGTCTCGGCGATGACTGACACGGAGCTTTTTGGCTTCACGGGCTTTATACGTTTGGCGCGGGTGGGCGGAGCTAGTTCCTGGTTGCTCCGGTCTAGGCTTATTGGTACGGCTGCTGCGGGGGCGGGGTTGCTGCTTCTATAGTGTATGCTTGATGTTGAAGGAAGGAGTTTCCTGACTAGACCACGGCCCACAAGCCCGGATAATCAGTTTCTACATTATGACACCGGCCGTGGAAGCTTACGCAATTAGTAATATAATGCTATAATATAAATAATGTAACAACCACAGTAATAACTAAAGTAGAAATAAAAACCATAAATAATAATAAAATATAATAACATTAATAAGAACCGAACGAATGCCAATGAAACATTACGTGCCGTCATGCTTGCACTTTACAATCTGCAGCTCAAGTGTTAGACACCAGCACCATATACTGAAGCGAATTTATTCACTGGAAAATGAAGATCCTGTAAGTAAAGTGAGACCTTCTCGGACTACACACGCTAGTTCAACTGCCTCTCACCTGACGTCTTCGCTCAGAGGCAGAACAGGCCACTGCCGTGGAGTTCTGCAACTGTTTTAACTCACGAAGGGCTATCTACCTATGCCGATGCCGGATGAAGTGGGCCACCTAGTATATGGGAATAACTGAAGTCCTCTTCATTCATATGAAGTAGCTCTGCTCACAAGATTTTGTTTTAACCGACTTTTTGTTTTTGAGTTATGGCGTTCATAGGCACACTTATACCCACGCGCAAGCGCTAACTTTCTCTAAAAATGCTCTTTCTTATACAGATGAACTCAAAAGGTGTTTTTCCAGCGTATTATCAGTATCGAATTTTTTAATCTAATGCAGTAAGGTCTCTACCTATTATATACATACATGTAGAGAAAGTAAAAAGGAGAAGTAACCTCAAAAGGATTATTTCCAGTGATTTCTACAACCGATTTTTAGATTGAATGCAATACTTTGTCTGCCTAGTAGAGAAATGAATATTATGTCTTGTGTTACAAGGTTTTTACTCTGTTCATTACTAAATGCATACCTTCTATTGTAACCATTAAATGTGTTAATATAAAATGTTTATTTTTTTATTTCAGGTAAGCAGATGAGATGACGTCATAGCTTATTAATCTGAACATTGGAAACTACTCGTTCTGCCCACGAATTACCGGTGAGTTCTATAAATCTCGAATCACAATTAAGCTAATTGCATTTACTTCACCACATACTTTCTGAAATTTGATGAGAAAACATATCTACAAGTAAGTTTTGAAGTATTGTTTTGTCTAGTTCTCCGCAGAATATTCTGCTGGCTGCTTCAGTGATGAAGTGTAAGATATTTTTCTCAGGGTATGGTGTTAGAATAGACAACACCAATGAAGTTGTCTAATAAATTTAAGCGACTCATAAATGAGTTATTTGAAGGAGCTGTCAAATGTTTGAGGATATACAATTAAACTGCTTCTGAGTATTAGTACTAGAATCTGTAACTACTGAAGTATTATATCTGCTAATTTCTAACCCATCCAAATATCGGGGTTTAAAAATCTGATGTGCTGCATTCACATGACTTTCTCTACTCTTTTACTAACCATTCTTACAAACTCTTATTCCTGTATCTTCTTCGTGTTAGTTGAGATAAACATTTGTACAAATTATCTTATTGCTTATTTCCTTGTAGGTACAAGGGGAATATGGAAATACAGTAGACTTTGAGCGATAGTCAAATCTTTTAAAGCTTTGAGATCCCGTTCTCTTTGCACGGTTAACATATAAAAAAAGAACAACGATGTTGCATTTGACGAAAGTTTAAGTTCTCCAAAACTGACACAAATAACAATGAATATCTTCGAAATAGTTCACTCTATAAAAACATTTATTTGGAAATAAATTGTGTTTTAGCAAGATCTACACTTTTTGCGAAGTAAGATTTTGCTATTTCTTACGTTTACCAGTTATGCAAAAGTCATCCATAGTAAACAGTACTACATAGGCTATAACCAGAAAATTAAAAATATGCATTTAATTTGGCATAAAATATCTTAAACATATGGCATTTTAATCAAAATCCTTAGCGCCATTTTCAACAAGATCAAAATTTTCAAAAAACTTTCCATGTAAAGGGTAATTTAGGTTGCAGCAATTTTCTTTCAAATCTTCGTGTCGCACCCTTGAAATTAAACTTAAATAGCAACTTCGGATTTTAACAGACTTTTCGTTTTTGAGTTGTGCTAGCCTTTTTCTAAAAATGCTTTTTTTATTCAGAGGGCCTCAAAACATAATTTCCGGTGAAATCTCCATGTTGAATTTTTGGGTGGAATACAATACTTCCTCTACTTACCAGTAGAGAAAATGAAAATAACTGTTTCCGTAAAAACAATAAATATGTTGTCCTGATTCACAGGATTGTTAATGTGAGTGTTTCCTGGCGGAGACCAGAAGACCTGAGTGCGGTCTATAAGCACTAAGTTTGCCGATAAACCATCACTGTAAACACTTCCTTATGACTATAGCACACGAAGGGAAGACATAAATTTTACAAATGTGTGCTCTTTTATTAAGCCCCGCCTACAGAGCATCACTTCTACCATTGTTCCTAAATACGCGTGGTCCAATTCTAAATCCTTTCTTATTCACATCTAAAACACCACTGTTACACTGCGATTTGCCAGAATTCTACGAATTCCCTTTTTAATTTTCAGAACTACCTCCTTTGCAGCTTCTGTTAAAGCCAATTATTTTCTTCCCTACACAGCCTTATACGAATTTCCTTTTTCTTCAACATGGGACTCGCTAATGACCCCAATCCTCTGACAGTCATAGATCATATTTCTACATTATGTGTTAGTTTTAACATACGGAAATTGTTTATTGTTATAATGTATCTATCTCCCTTACATTTCTTTATAAAATTATTAATATTACAACTCAATAATTTCGGTATCAAACTACTTTCGTGATTTAGAACCCTTATCCCTTAAAACTCTAACTTTGTGATGTGCTATGTCAGTCTGGTGATACACAAAAATATGGTAATATTCAACAAAAGCGAGGTCAATATCCACAGAGGTATTTCAGAACTTCCTAACCTCCATCTGACAGTATTCGAAGTTCTGGAAAATGTATATACTGAATTATCTCATTGGTAGAATAACCAAGTAAGATATATCTTCAGAACTAGAATAACGGAATTGAAGATTAGAAACGTGTGAGCTAAACATTTCCCTGTAAACGACATCCTATTTCGGAATATATGTTCATACCAAATTATTGAAAGATATCTTGAACGATTTTATAAAAAAATGGCAATGAGGTAGATAAACAATTGCAATATATAATTTGCATGTGTTAAAATGAATGTATAATGCAAGAAGCAATAGTTAAAGGCTTTTGTGAGGAGAGAGAAAGAGAGGGAGGGAGAGAGAAAGCAAAGTATTCAAGGAAAATCAATTTAGGTAACCAGGATTTGGCGAGTTCAATCGATAAGAATACCTTTAGTTTAAAGGTTAGGTTCCTGGAATTCAGTTATGTGCGGCTATCGGAGACGGTGCTAGGCAAGTAGAGAAAATTCTGAAAAATTAGAAGTTGTTAGAACTGACCAAGTCAAACTAAAAATTATGTTTCAGATACAAACTAGGAGCTTTATGATGTGGCAAAGTTATGTACGATCGCGTCTCTTTTCCTTCATGTTGTTACAGTCTTACAGAATTGTTTTCTGTGGTCGATTATTGACAGCAGCAGCGCCTAAAGACCGCGTTCAGGTTATATAGATTTAGCGGATATAACCAGAGAACCTACATTTATCCGACTCACGAAAACGTATGCTTCGCATCATTATTACGGGAACAATTATTTTATACCGTGAAGCATGTATATATGAAAAATTTATAAATATAATAGTGCAATAGCTACAACTGCTAGTACTGAGATTCAGAAACAGTTTAATTCTACATTCTCAAACAATTGACAATTCACTTTAACTGGTGTTTATCCTCACACCCGCCCACACATAGTTCACCGTATAGTTCACTACGGGAGCAGCTGGCAGCGGAGAACGGAGTTGGAGTTGGGGGCAAAAATATGACCCACACATTATTTCGCCATCAATGTTTTAATGTCACCGACCGTGAAAGTCTACAATGGTACTTGATTCAGTATGTTAGTATATATAAGCACAATAGGTTAACATTTAAACCTTTGTACCTTCTCTTTCGTATTTAACATCTTAAGTTAACAACATGGTACTGGGAAATCGGCAGGACGAGTTCAAGAATAAAGCAAGGTTCAATGAGAAGGTATTTCGAATATTATAAACGGGCAGCTACATAGGTATATGAAATATATTTCTGTGCATTACAAGCTGCCCACGTCGTTCTGTAAAGTGACTTTCTTATACGAACAATAGTAATGCTTTTAAATTACCATCATAATGTGCACAAAAGGAAGTATCAAGTTATCATTAGTGGACGGAATATTGTGCAATAGGCCACAAGTTTAGTGAACATGGGTTCTACTGTTACTCTCTCACATGTACACAGCTGCAGGCGTCTGCTGATGCGCGTGCATATACGACGGGTGCGCGGTACCAGTTACGTCATTCATTCTCCGTGTCCAACTTACCTGTATCACTCGGTTACCCTGTACTCCTAACTACTATATTTAAATGTTTGCCACAATGTGCATTAATAACCAGGTCAGATGGTCTGGGCAATAGAATACTTCTGAGCATAAAAATCGACACAGAGACAAACTGACACAAATCCGTAGTGTCCATACTTTGCTAAATAAAGCAACACTTGCAACCGCAAATGATTAACAACTTTAAATTGTGATACATTAATAACACTAGTGCAATGGAAATAGAATAGACCAGGCATGGGCAAAATCGGGTCAAAATGACCACTCCAAGGCAATTTCTTCTTGCCTCACTCCACCAGCCATCCCTCCCCTTCCCTGCCGTTCAGCTTCCGACGCGCTCCAGTCGGTGACGAGTATGCCTTCGTCGGCAGTCTGTTTTATGAAGAGTGGCAGAGAGAATTTTTTATAAGTTACAAAAGAAGGAAAGTTTGCTGTTTAATATGCGAATTTCAATTTGCAAATATAAAGCGCTACAACATCAAGCGCCACTTTGATAAGAAGCATAAAGCAAACGGTGATCTTAGTGATATTTATTTAAATTTTCAAAATGTGCTTTCTGAATACTCGTATCTGTAAACATAAACGGAATAACATGATTCCAGTTTTTAGAGGTTTAGTTTCTTATACTTTACATTTTGTGTTTCAAAGTTCGAACACAATATTGAGCTTAAACCAAACAATTTATTATGTTAATCAAGCACTTTTAAAATATTTTAAGGCTAAGTAGCAATGGAACTTAACTACTTTATTTATTGTGAAAGAGAAACAATTTAGTATGCTAATCATAAGATAGTGTAAGGATATTACGTGCATAAGATAAAGGAAGGTTATAAACTTCAACATTATGTAATTTGCCTAACCACAGTAGGTGGCTGTAATAATTATTGTATGTAAAATATGTTTAATATAAACAAAATAGTTCATAAATGTGCAGAAATTACTACCACGCAGGTGGAACGAACCCACCACTGCACGTGTTGTCTCCAAACCACCTTTGTCACTTGGCAAAACAAATGACACTACACAATTATCAGAACTTGCACGGGGTTTGACACATGAAAACGTTCCGCTTGATAACATGACGTTTATTTGCCTAACTCTAACTCGTACTGGGAATAATCGTGAAAACAAAGTGTACTCCTGGCAAATACGCTTAGTCCCGGAACTTGTAACACCATACTAGGCCATGCACTTGCTCAGTCCCAAGCAGCCGCGATAAGCTCACAAATAGCGCTAACAGACCCGGAACAATGGCGGAATGTTCTCATCTCTCACACATGTCGCCAAGGACGTTGCCACAACTGCGGGGAGCACTGCTGCATGTGCCGTTATTGTGCGGACCGTTTGATCTAAAGGGCCGGCAGACATATGCAGTAATCCAGGTGACTGGACAAAGTGGCCGGCATGCTTTTACTCGGGCAAGTTTGCGCACGTGGTCATACTGCCAACGATCCGAGCGGTCAGGTAAGAGTGCCGGCATGCGCTCCACAGGTGCGGCTAGACGGCCCCTCACAATATCAATATTCCACGAAATAAGAGCGAAATGGGCGTAAGTGTAGGTTCTACACTCGTCCCTCTGCCAAGCCAATCTGCAACAGCAAATCCTGTCACTTGCTAGTTTTAAATTAAGTAATTTCTAATATTGCGATGTACACAGCATAGTATACGTTGATATTGAACCTAAAGCAGAGTGAACAAAATCTTATTTATACAGGAGATGTCAAAATGTTTCGGCATCAGAAGCTTCACTGCCTTCATCTATGGAATTTGAGTAACGGTTATTGAGAGATTTTAATTAAAATATGTGCAGTAACACATAAACGGCAATCAAAAATATTACACACAGTACGGTTATAAGGGAGAAATTGTCGCTTGTTTCACCTTCTCGTCTGTTTGCTTAGCATTGTGCCAAGGCTTACTTGTTACATGATGACCATGCAAGTATAATGCTTGGAATAATATACCGGGTGAATCACTTGCCCCTATTTCTTTCCGAGTTTGTGCAATCCACCAAGAAACAGGTGCAGTTTGAGACTATCTTGACCATACTCTCCACACATGGACATAGGGCTTAACATCTCATTGAATAAGTGATTTAAGCAGAAAGAGGCATAATTTGTCATTCTCTTCTTCTGTGTAAGTTACTGTTACTCTTGATCAATTCTTTCTTCCCAGGCAATCGGTGATATAAATCCATTCCAAAAACATTTAAACTTAGAACTCCCAACAGATTTCTATACAATTTATAAAGTTTCTAGAGTATATATTCTACACACACCCTCCCAAAACTCCTGTTGAATAAACACCTATCACAATAGAGCTATCTTCAAACCGAGTTAAAACAAAATGGCGAATCTGTGCCAAGGAATAGTGACAGGTTGTGACCAGTTAAAGACACACCTACATTCATAATGGAGTCGTACAGTCACACCAGCAAATGTTAAATAGTTTAATAATTCAATGTTGTCATAAATCACAGCAGTTACTAGTAGGTATAGCAACTGCCATAGCTTGAGCCATGTTTATTAATGAAGATAAGTGTCAACTTTACGCTATTGGGTCCTAACACGCCAGTAAAGTTACGAAGCGATGGCTAGTTGCTGCGTACCTCAGCTAGCATTGCTGTTTAACATGCAGGTCCTTACAGAGTTGTGGTGGTCGAGCGGAGTTAGCAGGAGATACGTGTTCTTATGCACAGCAATGGCTCAAACTTTCTTTTACCCTCCAGCTCACTTCTTTCGACCAATGATAAGGTATTGCAAATAAATTACATTAAGCAGTTGAAAATACACTTTGAGCACTTTCTTTATTGAAAAAGTACCTATTGAATTCACTTTATTTTTAACTGTGGCTGTAAATGTTGCAACATTTTAATCATTGTTACATTATTGTTAATGTGATTGCTGTACATTATTATTATTATTATTATTATTATTATTATTATTATTATTATTATTATTATTATTATTATTATTATTATTATTATTATTATTATTATTATTATTATTATTATTATTATTATTATTATTATTATTATTATTTATTATTGCTATTATTATTATTAATACTATTATTATTGCTATTATTATTATTATTACTATTATAATTATTGCTATTATTATTATTACTATTATTACTATTACTATTATTACTATTACTATTATTACTATTACTATTATTACTATTACTATTATTACTATTACTATTATTACTATTACTATTATTACTATTACTATTATTGTTATTACTATTGTTATTACTATTGTTATTACTATTATTATTACTATTATTATTACTATTATTACTATTACTATTTTTATTACTATTACTATTTTTATTACTATTATTATTACTATTATTACTATTAGTATTATTATTACTATTACTATTTTTATTACTACTATTATTACTATTATTATTTTGTTTTTTCTGATTAGTACACGCAATGTAAATATTACTGATTTAAAAATGACAAAAGTGAAACAATACCTCTCCTATAAGGAGGTTTGAACCTACAAAACGTCCGTTTAGTTTACGGTAGACTAACGTCGAACCCACCGGACCACAAGCCTCTGCTGACCTGCTTCACCATAAACATTAAGCTGCTTGCTTAATATAATGATACTACACTAGAGGTATGTTACCATCCCTCATTGTCGAACTGAGTGCACGGTGATTAGGAAACATCCCATACATCGAATTTAAATTGCTAAGGAACGTATTTACAACATTCACAAGAAATGTAAATAAAGGTTGACTGCATGCATCTATAACATTAGAATAAAGGTTACATAGAGCTTTCGGTAGTGCTTCATTATTCACATCTCTAGTATTTGCCAAATGGCAGTTTAGGGACACTGTGAGTGATAGATTTTTACTGTGTTTGTATTTATATTAGAATAGGATGTACACTAAATGTCATTAAAATTTTATAATTCGTTTATGATATATAAATTATTTTATGAATTTAATAGGCACATTTTCAAAATGTGACAGGCGTCTACTGAGTTTTCAAAATAGGTTTATATTGCCAGATCTGGTACTCTAAAACATGGGTAATAATTGTATGAAGAGATATTTCAAATACGTTTGCTGATTATGCTGCACATATTTTTTTAATAACGAAGAAAATTTAATCTTAAAAATTGTTGCTTTCTTCATACAAAATTTTTTTTTTGGAATTCATGTTAATGGTAACATCAATATTGAATCACAGTTTTGTTTAGCTGCTATTTATGTACACTTTTGGAAATTTTCACTGCATTTGAAGCAAAACTCAGGCGCAACCTACTTTTGGAATGTGCAGAAATGTAGTTTTGAGCAAAACAGACTTTTATATAGGAACATATTGTGCACGTCAAGGGAAGAGCACTGGATCGTAATGACCACGTGGAGTGTGGGTTATGAAAAATGTTAGTTGATCCAAATGTACAGGAGTTCCACCTACATTTTAATCTAAAAGAAATGTTCGACTTTTTGACAATTTTGACCAAACTTTCACTGCCAGTGTCCCTTAAATAACTAAATATAGCATATTGTACCATTATAAGCAGGGCCCGATGTTTATGACCTGAAAATGTTACAAATATGCAAGCACTTATGACCGAAAAAATTAGAAAATATGACCTTAAGCTTTTTTGGCGTATTTTATAAACCTTCAAAATATTAATACTGTTTGAATTAACAATATATTGAAAATCGCACTCAATAATAAACAAATAATATTAATTTTATTCTTATATTTTTAATTTATTTAATTGCTCAATCCAGACGTAACCCACAGCTCTGCACAGAATGAAATAAATGTCGCATTTTGGAGAGCGATCAGAAAGGATTACAGCGGCATAAAGTTTGCAAAAAGGAATGATCTTCAATTTTCACGAAACATTGACTTGTAAGTGAAGAAGAACTCTCGCGTGTCTCCTTTCAGCGGCGGCTGTTTCATCCATAGAAACCCTAGATCTTGCTATCAGCGACGCAGTGGCATATTCTATTTCAAATATCTTCATAACAAGCAGTCGGTAGTTCTTGCTAGGTCTTACTGCATTGGCAGTGTGCTTTTAGTGTATTTTATACAACCGTTAGTTTTACGTATGATCAACACAGAAAATTTGCGATCACAGACACACAGACACACACAGACACACACAGACACACACAGACACACACAGACACACACAGACACACACAGACACACACAGACACACACAGACACACACAGACACACAGACACACACAGACACACACAGACACACACAGACACACACAGACACACACAGACACACACAGACACACACAGACACACACAGACAGATACACAAACACAGAGACAGACAGATACACAAACACAGAGACAGACAGATACACAAACACAGAGACAGACAGGCAGAAACACAGAGACAGACAGGCAGAAACACAGAGACAGACAGGCAGAAACACAGAGACAGACAGGCAGAAACACAGACAAATACACAGACACATACACACAGACACACAGACAGACACAGACACACAGACAGACAGACAGACAGAGACACAGACAGACACACAGACGCACAGCTGCTAGACAGACAGACACACAGATACACAGACACACAGACAGACAGACACAGACACACAGGCACAGACACACAGACACACAGACAGACACAGACACACAGACAGATACACAGACAGACACAGACACACAGACACACAGAGAGACAGAGACACAGACAGACACACAGACACACAGACAGACAGAGACACACACAGACACACAGACGCACAGCTAGGCAGACAGACACACAGATTCACAGACAGACACAGACACACAGACAGACAGACAGAAACACAGACAGACACACAGACACACAGATACACAGACAGACACACAGACGCACAGATACACAGACGCACAGATACACAGACACACACAGACGGACAGACACACACGTAGCTTTTCTAAACATGTTTTTTTTATTAAGGCGACTTCAAAACATCGATTTGCAGTAAAATCTCGACATCGAATTTTTGTGTGGAATATAATGCTTCTCTACTTTACTATACGTACCAGAGAAAGTAAAAATTACAAGAAAATGACAAAAAGTTTTAAAAAGCCAAAACTATGACCTTATATGAACCATTAGAGTTGCATAATTTGAATCACCATAGATTCAATCGTGCTTCGGTTATATTTTCCGTGGAAAAAGCCACAAAGAAAAACTATGACATTTCATAAACATCCGGGTCCTTATTACAAGCAAAGTACTACTTGGCAAAGCGACGAAGCGTATTGACCTTGGCTGTCGAGCGCTACGATCGCTTCTTATCTTGTTTATTACAACAGCGAAATATCAGTAACTTGGCATATAGTCAGTGATAAAACACAAACAGATGATCTCGCGCTCCTGCCAATGTATGAGACGTTGCAGTCCTGAAGATATGATTGCATCTGAACAGCATGTACATACCCTGTCTCGCCGTGTTTGTGCGATAAGCTCACGTAAACAAAAGGACAGTTTCACATTGTTTCCGATACGCGTCATGGCTTTGCCAAGTAGTACTTAGGTTGCTCTATCTCTACTTAACATAGCTTCAAGACTTGCCTCCTAAATCATGGCCATTTGTGTACACATTTTACTTGAAATAACATATAATCGCCTTTGGTTTTTTCACTTTCTCTGCGGAGTAACAGAAATTTGAAAAGTCGAAGTCGCCTCGGTATCTTTTATGACGACTTCAATATTGGTAACGTCTTTCCCAGTGTGTGATACTTTTGATGCCGTCTCCAATATCTCCTTTGAGAAATCTTCTGCCGGCTGCTATAGTGGTCAACTGCGTGATCTTTACTGAGAGTTTGCGTTAAGAATGGGAATACATAACACTAGCTAAGTTGGCCGATAAATTTAATAGAGACTAATAAATCAGCTATTTCAAATGAGTTGTGACTGTTTGGGAATGTACAGGCTGGAGCAAAATGTGTAATACAAAAGGAATAATGAATTAAAGAAGATTAGCTGCATATCTAGATATTCAGTTTATTTCAGAATAGTGTCCGTTCTTTTCCATTTAATGAAAATAGATTACTTTCTGAAAATTGAATCCTTTAAAGGTCCTCATTGATTGTTATGCAGTCGATACAGGAAGCTATCCATCACACTTGTCAGTGTGTCTTACGGAATGTTTGTGATTTCTTGACAAATGCAATCCTTTGATTTAATTCCTCTCATTTCGAGTGGAAGTAACCCAATAAAAGAAGTCTGGAACGGTTGGGACAGGAGATCTACATGATCACTGGATGTCACCAAAGCATGAAATGTAGGCCTGGAAACAGCTGCTGCTGATATTGGCTGTATGCGGAGTAGCCCCATCCTGTTGGAATCCTGTAGATTCAAGATATTCTGTCACTGTTAATTGAGGTATCAGAAAGATGATCACTCGAAAATGTCGACAGTGACATTCTCCTGGATATAAGATGCACTAAACAGCAATTACACTATTTAAACGATTAAAAGCTTCCACAGCTTCAATACATATTTGTATGGGCCACTGATCTATTGCAATTGAAATGGCTGACCTGTAATAAATAAAGAATTACTAGACCACCGTTGCTATGCATCTTTGCACAGAATCACATTGTGTTTGCTCCAACCTGTTGAAAGGAACTATTTCTTAATCGTAGCTTTGCAAACGGTAACTATTAAAGTATTATATCTTCTAACTTCCGAAGTATCAATACTTCAGGGTTTAAAGTAACCATTTCCGTAATAACAATCAGAAGTGTAAGTTGTTCAAATGCTACGGGTATCGCCATGCTAATACGGCGCGATCTTTTAGCGGTCCAGACAGCCAATACTCGATCCCAGTAAAACACCAATTTTGGAAATAAATGCCGTTCTATCTACAGAAGTCCCGCCTACTTTAGGACTACTCTAACCAAGTTCCCACATTGCTAAAAGTTAAGCCTATTATTCGCATTTGAAACACAATTTGTTGTTTGAGACTTGCTAAATTCTAAGAATGTTGCAACTTTATGATTTTCAGATCTAGCGTACGGGTGTAATTGCAGGTGATTTTTATTTGTGAACCTCCTGAGTTCTCATTACCCAAACCGTGAGCTTATGGATTTCTTGTTGACTGACTTCACCGCGATGTCTTATTGCCTTAGCTACTCTGACTTGTAACTAATTCCTTTCCTTCAACAGTGAAATGTCCTAGTTAATGAATTCTTATCCACTTACAAAATGGCAGGTTTCCTTCTCATATTAGACATTGATTTAAACATATGAAAATTATTTATTGCTATTGTTTATTTATGTCACTTGTTTATAACAGTACGTATTAATCTTATCAGTCAGCGCGCGCGCACACACACACACACACACACACACACACACACACAGACACACACACTCACACACTCACACACTCACACACTCACACACTCACACACTCATACACACAGACACACACACTCACACACACAGACACACACACACATACACACACATACACACACACAGACACACAGACACACACACTCACACACTCACACACTCACACACTCACACACTCACACACTCAGACACACAGACACACACACTCACACACACAGACACACACAGACACACACACATACACACACACACAGACACACACAGTTTGACATTGCAGCTTAGGACGATATAAGAAGAGCTTTCCACGCCATACGTTGCGTTACTGTAAAGCTAAAACATTATGACTGATGTTCTGCACATACCTCAATTTGCAGCAACAAAACCATCAATCAGGTAACATGACTTGTGACTGATTTAGCGTGAACAGTTACTGTAAACATGAAGGTGCAAGGAGAATCTAAAATATTATGTGGAGCATTAAAATGTTTTACTCTGCTCAGAATAAAGAATTATTCCTACTAAAGTTTATTCATCAATTCCCTATTAATATACGATAAACCTTAGATAAACATCCCCTATACATTTCATTGTATATGTGCATGTATGACCAAAATTTCGTTCTCTTTGTTTGAACAGCAGAAAGAAAAATCGGATGTGTTGCACTCACATGACCTTCTCTACTCTTGTACTAACCATTCTTATTCCTATATCTTTTTCATCTTAGTTGAGATAAATATTTAGAGAAATTATCTTATTCTTTATTTTCTTGTAGGTACAAGGGGAATATAGGAATACAGTAGGCTTTGAGCGATAGTCAAATCTTCTAAAGCTTTGAGATCCCGTTCTCTTTGCACGGTTAACATAAAAAAATGAACAATGATATTGCATTTTTCGAAAATCATACAAATAATGAGGAATATCTCTGAAATGGTTCATTGTACAAAAAAAAAAAAAAAAAAAAAAAAAAAAATTAATTTTAACATAAACTGTGTGTCTTAGCAAGATCTACTTTTTTTTGTATACTAACACTTTGTCAGACAATTCCGCGTTTGACTAACTGACATTTACACTACATTTCCTTCTTAAAATGTCTGTCTAATGGTCAATATAGGTGTAAAATGTTATTTTAACGACATATGATGACAGAGAATACATTGGCGGTTGTGATAGGGAATATAAAAACCTTAAAAAGTGAAACAATTATTTCATAATGAGCGCTAAACATTTCGTGACTAACCGACCTACAGTTGACAAAAATGTCAGTTAGTCACGAAAAGTTTAGCGCTCATTATTAAATAATTGTTTCACTTTTTAAGGTTTTTATATTCCCTATCACAACCACCAATGTATTCTGTCATCATATGTCGTTAAAATAACATTTTTACACCTATATTGACCATTAGACAGACATTTTAAGAAGAAAATGTAGTGTAAACGTCAGTCAGTCACACGCGGAATCTAGATCTTACGGTTTACCAGTTATGCAAAAGTCATCCAGAGTAAACAGGGCTACATAGGCTATAGCCAGAAAATTCAAAATTCAAAATATACATTTCATTTATCACGAAAATATCTAAAACATGTGGTATTTTAATGAAAATCATTAGACCCATTTTGGAGAAAATAAAAATTTAGGGAAGGTTTTCCATGCGAAGGGTAATTTAAGGTGGAGTAATGTTCTTCAAAATCTTTGTGTTGCATTCTTAAATACATTAAACTTAAATACCAACTTTGGTTTTTAACTGACTTTTCATTTTTGAGTTATGCTGTCCACAGACTGACAGACACACACACATGACATTTTTCTAAAAATACTTCTTTTTGTATTCAGGGGACCTCAAAACATATTTCCGTTGAAATTCCTACGTCGAATTTTTGGGTGGAATACAATATTTCCCCTACTTAGCAGTAGGAGTTTGTAAAAATAGCTTTTATTCGACTGAGCAGAGAAAGTAATGCGACTACAATGCATCACATTTTTAGTATTAAAATGTTAATGTTCTAACAATTTTAATGGTTTTTATGCATTCATTCGACTCGTTAAAGAAATATGATGCTACGAACAAGTTATGCACATCTGTATATTGGAATATTTAATGTGGAAATCACGCCTTCCTAAGAACAAAATAATTATTTTCGTAAATATTAACAATAAATATTGTTTCTCTCATGTATTTGTATCAATAATAGGGGTTTTTCGATCAAAACCTATTGTGTCCAATGCACTTTCGTTCGGTTTGAACAAGACAATGGATAAGTGATTTCATTCAAGTTCCTAGAAACAGCAGTCCTCTGTCTAATTCACTATGATACATAAGTAGAAATGGTTTTATTACGTATTTTCTTATAGGTACAACGGAAATAGGGAATAAGATATACGTTAAATATTGTAAGACCTGGTCGCGATATGATGACTTCGAAATTCTTTTTTTTTTTTTTTTTTTTTTTTTTTTTTTTTGCCTACTCTGCCTCACCTTTCTCTCTCCCTTTCTCTTTCTCTCCTTCTCCCTCTCTCTCACATTGTCTCCCTCTCCCTCTCCCTCTCTCTCACATTCTCTTTCCATCACTCGCTTTCTGTCACTTTTGCTCTCTCCCTCTCCTTTTCTGTCCCTCTCCGTTCCTGTCTCTCCTTTGCTCTCTCTCCCCCTTTCTCTCTCCTTTTTCCCTCCTTTTCTCTTATTCTTCTACCTACTTCATGTTAATCCAGTTAGACGTTTGTAGAAATGGTTTATTGCATATTTCCTTGGAGATACAATGGGAATATGGGAATACAGTAGGAAATCTTTTAAGTGCTGGTCGTTATGCAATAATTGGAGTCGACTTCCCATTTCAAAAAAGCAAAAGATTTTAAAAATTCAAATTAATATCAAGGAATATCTCAGAGATGGTTCACTCCATTAAACAATTATTTGTTATAAGTAATCTGTGTTTTAACAAGATCTATATTTCTCTGTAGCAATGTTTTGTTATCTCTTACGGTTTACTAGTTAGACAAAAGTCATTCAGAATGAAGAGGTTTCTGACAGCATTCCCAGAAAATTTAATATACATTTCGTTTGGCGTAAAACATCGTAAAAGTATGGCACTTTAATTAAAATAATTAGAGGTGTTTTTGAGAAAATATAAATATTAGAAAAATATTGTGTATACAGGGTAGCCTAGAAGTAGGGGGAGTTTGTTGAAGATCTTCATGTCTCATCCTTGGCAGATGCTCAACGTAAATATCTAGTTGTTATTTAACCAATTGGTTGGTATTTTACCTAGTTGTTTTTTGGATTACACTGTTGATAGACACGCACGAGCGCGCGCGGATCTTTTTTTTTTTTTTTTTTTTTTTTTTTTTCCTTCTAAGAATACTTTTTCTGGATTTAGGATACCTCAAAACGTAAGAGATTGGTATAGAATTTTTGGGTGGCATGCAATGCCTTCTCTACCTATTATGTAGGTTCGTGGTGTGGACGTAAAAGTTTAGTCAGACACGGTGTAATCCTTTTTACGTCGTTCTTGCAAAATTTGGCTTTTTGGATAGAATATACTGTGAAACGATGTTCGTCATTTTCACTATATTACTAATTGAGATTGAAAAGCAATTTCCTGTAAGCCGGAGATAGATTCATGAAGCCGAGCGGCGCCTGGGGATCTGGCAACCTGCTGAACACCTCGAGAAGTTTGAATTCCTCACTTACAGTGATAACTAGGGAGCGCATTTTGCCCTATTTGCCTATTTTATTCCTTTGTTCAGAAACTTAGATTTTTAAGTTACAAGCACGTTCCCTAACGAAATTCTTAGTTTTATAGCGCCTATAAATGCTTACTCATACGCTTGTGTTTATTCTGCGTATTAGTACCTAAAACTGCCTTTTAGTCAATTTATACTGTTTGTAATTTGTGACAACAGCTTTTGCATTTGTTGGTTTTAACGTGAAGAAATACTTCTTACTACTGCACATTGGATATACAAAAGGGGTTTAGCTGGCAGTTAGACACCTAATGTATCTACTTTATAGAAGCAATACAATGGAATTGGCTCAAGGAGAATTAAGCTAATAAAACATGAGAGAACATTGTTTATGTGGTGAATTTAAACCCCATTCTGTACGCAGTGCATAGATCACAATCAGTTTCTTACACAAATATGACAAAGGAGAAAAGGCCGACAATTATCCTACTGTAAATAATGTTATCCACTGTTTAGCACAAATGGGAAAGTAATTGTTTGTCAGTCTTGTGTGAAACAAGTGAGTTTAATCATTCATGTTTGTATTAACATGTTATCATAGATTCAAAACCCTTCTGAAAATCAACCGTGTAGAAACATTATACAGAACACAAATGATGTTAAGGAAATAAACTGAATATTTTAAATTTTCCAAAACAAAGCATGAATTTGACTACCATGAACACATCCTTCATCACATGATACAACTTTACAATGACACTTAGCTTAAAAACATTTTGAATCATTAAACAAGAGCGTCTAGTACATTTACTCTTGATTAGAATATAATTTATTTCAAAATGATAGGTATAGCTTTGCAAACTCAGTGGATTGTCCACTGTAATACCAAGTGTGACGTTGATGACACGTGATATATATCACAACATGCTCCAGTAACAAACCATTTGGTTTCAGTTATTTTACACTTAAGCTATTCTGTGTATTTTCTATACTTATATATAGGTCCGCGATACGCTCGTGAGCGCCAGTCCGTTGGCCTGGGCCTTACACTGTGGTCAGTTTTAGGCAACGACCCAGTATCTGTAAATACAGTGCTGCAGTTTTGCTCCACAATTGATTTTATGAAGCAAGTGTAAGGTTATTTTATTTCAGAGATTTTAGCCTTTTAGATTTCCTTTTTTTTTTAAACGTTTTAGCGTTTTTTACTTTGTAGCAATTTTAAGTTTCAGTTTTTAGCATTTTAAATGGAACGTTTTAATAGTTGTTTAGCTGCTTTTATCCATTTTAACTTTAGAGCTTTAGTTTTTTTTAACTTTTTACCGTTCATAATTTTACTTTTGGACTCGGGGCCCTAATGACCAAGTTGTCGACGGGCCCTTAAACCCAACACACTCACTCACTCTATACTTATGTCTTGATCGTTGTGTCCTTGCTTCGAATTTTGTGTCATTTGTAGGCCACCAAAATAGTATTCATTATAATGCCTTTTAAGTGCCTGTTTTACTCAAATTTTGTGTTTCTAAGTATTTATTTAGCTAATTTTATTGTATATTTAAGTGCCTATTTTGCTTATTTTTACTGGCTCTTTGCCTGTCTATTTTACACATTTTTACTGCCCATAAATCGTCCCCTAGTAATAACACAACACCTATTATTGCCTGCTTTCATATCTATGCTACAAGATTTTCTTTAAACGGTTTACTTTTCTATCTACGTCGTGTTAATAGAGCTAAACCGCCACACCTTTCGTTGTAGATACCCAACATGAATTTAGTAAAATGCACTCTTTGGGAGCATATCTCAGTTTCTTATCGCCCTACGGCATCTTAAAGGGGTGAGCCATAACTACTGACCAATGAACTGCTGACAATTGCAATACGGGGCTAGAGGCGTATGGTTGTAATAAGGTCAAGGAAAGTTTATTAGATACACCTGGTCTCATAGAAAAGCAACATTTTCATTTTCTTTAGATTGGTCTCAAATTTTGCTTAAAATAAGCAGTATTTACTAAGTTAAATGATTCTGTGTTATAAGAAAAGCTTTAACTTTGTACTTAGAATTACAAAAAAGTGTAAAACTTTACAGAAAACTTAATGCAATGTTGTATTGAAAAATATAAGAAAGTTTAATCCTTCTACAAATTCACCCTATGTTTATACTGCAACTAAAATTCGTATGGAAATAACTGTAAACTTGTATTTATTACCATATATATTATGATACAGTTTCTGCTTTCAAATGAAAGCTATTTTTCTGATACATATAGAATAAAATTTAACTACATTTCTGTGAATTTGCACAGCTTTTGAAATTTGTCGAACTGTGTTACCAGCTTGCCATAGACCAATAATCTGGCCACGTCTAGCCTCTGATGTATACGACATGGTGTGAAACAAGCAACAGTAGTAGTTTAATGAATAACGATTTACTGAGTCATGAGAAATAATCGATACTTCCCTTTGATGCCGACGTGTCCAGCCAGTAGCATGATTACTACTCAGTCATTGGAGAGGGGCAAAGATAGGAAAAGAATGGGAAACTACGAAGGCCTCGTTAAATAATAATGATACCCTGCCATTTTATTACGTCTGCTAAGCGATATATGAAGACGTACCATAGATGAACACCTGTATATGTGATCACGTGTCGAAGTTGCCTTCTCGTCAGGTGTAGAATTGCCTAGCAACAAAGCCACGTGACGAACCAAGATGACAGCTTGTCAGTTGCAAGTCGACCCACGGATATCTCCTCCATCTTGTAGAAACACGAGTTAATATGACGTAAAACAGAAGGAACAGACACACAGTTGCCTAGCAATAAGTTCTTATGATCACGTGTACAAATTGCCTTCTTCCTCACGTGTACAAACAGAGGTGCAATTGTCTAGTACTTAAGTTTCAACTTTGTTTGAACAGACTTATGTTCTATCCTGAGTGATTGGACACTCAAGAATATTTCCAAAGCTTAAGCTATGCTTTACATGGATTTTTCTCGAAGTTTCTTATTTTCTCAGAAATATCAGTGTAAATATATTTAATGTGTAGTTTGTTGAAATCTTTAGACAAATCAAGTACTAGTCTTAAATATTCCGGAAATAGTCCCTGAAGTCTTGTTCATTCGGAAGGAATATTCCACAATCTTGTATAAAGAATGCGACACAAGGATTTTCAAAACAATCCTCAGACTATTTCTTTACGAGGAAAACCATTCCAAAACCTTTATTGTTTTTCTAAAACTACTCTAAGGCCTTTCATTAAGTTAGCATATATTTAAGATATTTGTTATAAGTGAAACATACGTTGAATTTTCTGGGATTAGTCTATGAAGTGCTCTTCATTGTGGATGACTTTTCCATAACAGATAAACTGTAATAAACACAATCCTACTGCACAGAAAATGTAGATATTGTTATAGCACATTTGTTTTTTGAGCTATGCATTTGTGACACATTACTTGCTACTGATTTGAATTTTTAAATACTTATATTCGTACTTTTCTTAAATAGGTCATTATTCATTTTTATGTTCCTGCTCATGGAAGAGAACTGAATTTCAAAGCCATCATACAGCGACGTGCTCTTAACGTTTGTGTGTCCCTTAACTCTACTGTATTCCCTCTGTTACCGTTGTAATTACAAGGAACTATGTAATAACACAATTTATACAAATGTCGATTAACATGAAGTTAATAAAAGAATAAGTACTTGTACAAATACTGTGATAAAGTGATGTGAGTGCAACACATGTGAGTTTTACACCTCGAGCAGAATAGTGCGTGCACCGAATCCACTGTGCTTGTAACATTCTTGCTGGTTGTAGAAGTGGTAGTTCTTTGCTTCTTAAACTGCTGACAGTGGTGGACTGGTGGTTAACGATCAGCGCGTTTGTTTCAAACAGAAAAGAGCTGGTCATACTTTTACCTTGTGAAATCGGAATTACACACATCCGAACATATGAGAAGACGTTCAGACTCCGGTGTAATATCTGTAACAACAGCAATATGCAGTTGCACCGAGAGGTGGTTTTCTGAAACACGAGATCTCAGCTTTGATTTTTCTATGTTCATCAGAGAAGTAAATGTCCACAGATACATGTGGAGCAAAACTGTAACAGAAGCAGTAAATTCCCTCAAATCAACATGTATTAACTTATACAGTTATTTGCATAAGTTTGTGCCAACTAAATCTCTGTACTTATTTTTTGTCACTAGATCTGTTTGTAGATGTGTGAGTTCACATTGCAAGTTAACTGTTGCATTGAGTACATCTACAGTGAAAGGATTAACAAACATTTATATCATTCTCAACATTCCTGAAATAATGGAGAAGTATACGTGAAGTAAACTCGGTTTTTAAATCTTCAAGAATGGGAATATAACTAACTAGTTTATCCTCTGGTACAGTGCCAAGTGATTTTATACATTTAAAATAAGTATTTCATAATTTGTATTGTTGATTAACAGGGTTAAATAAATAACTTAATTTAGTTGTTGTTCAACGACACTATCAATTACCAGGATCATATCAGCGTCGCCGGTGTGCCGGAATTTCGTCCCGCAGGAGTTCTTTTACATGCCAGTAAATCTACTGACATGGAGCTGTCGTTTTAAGCACACTTAAAAATCATCGGTCTGGACCGGTTTTGAACCCACGACCTTGGGATCAGTAGACCAGCATCTGAGCTATCTAGGCCAATTTATGTGTTGGCACAAGTCACGGGATGGTTATGTTTAGACTGTGAACCATCTAGAAGTTTGCTACGCTGTAAATCTGTAATGATAACAAAGATATGTTAATAATAATTTTAATAATAATAAATTTATAATATAATAATTGTAATAATTATTAATAATAATGATGATAATTTTAATTATTATAATTATAATAGATCATGATGATGTAATAATCACTATTACTAAAGGACGGAGGGAGACGTGTGCATTTTTCCATAGGTATACTGCACATAGACTTTACTGTTTTTCGCTCGCGCATGTAAACAACTGCAGCTTGACCATGAAAGAATACTAACACTCCACGTCTGCAGCTCACCGCGATTAGAAACAAAATAGTCGCGTTATACTACACGTTGACCTTGCGTCTACATACACTTGCAAGCCAATGCTTTACTAATTCACAGAGTACTACGTTACGTTGTTTTCGACTCTTGCTTCTAGTGAAAGTTGTCTGCACATTTGATGGCCGTGCACGTCATTCATACTCAGCGTTCAGCTAACCTGTATCTCATGCGAGCGCACATCTCTCCGGCCTATAATAATGACAGAAAGTGTATACGACATACATAAAGATGGAGATTAGAAAACACTAGTTTTTGTTGTTGCGGCACGATAGGTAAAATAAACCGTTCAGTTTTCTCTAAGAAAACTATGTAACATGTTGTTACAAATGAGGTAGATGATGTTGAGACAGACACAGTTCCTCCACTGATACCGGTCGCGAAACGATCTTTGGTCTCCTGAAATCAACTAAGGAAGGGGGTGTGTACCGCTGTGTTGCATAGTTACACGGCGAAAGGTTCACGAATCACACGGATTCACTAATTCGCTTTTGTCCACTTGTGGTGTAACTTTTAGTGGATATGTT
The DNA here is from genome assembly GCA_030765045.1 of Tenodera sinensis. Lineage (NCBI taxonomy): Eukaryota > Metazoa > Arthropoda > Insecta > Mantodea > Mantidae > Tenodera > Tenodera sinensis. The sequence continues at coordinate 306,635,039 of CM060962.1, forward strand.
GAAATTGTTAGTGACGTTACCAGATACAAATCGTATGCTGCTGAAAGGACATGCTACTCCCACTCTGATGTTTGTAAGGGTATGTAGGTACGCCCCAACATTGTACCGGACTTCTTCGTGGGGTGAAAGAAGTATCTGGTAGCAGAGCGTTTGACATGCAACAGCACTTCACGATTTATCTTTCAGTTCCGGATGAAGCCGTTCACGTTTTCGCTTTTGGTATCTTGGCAAGAAACCGCTCGTAAAGTTATCGCACTAGTTCCTGTTTAATACTCAGAAAACGCGCAGTGTTGTATCTCGTCTGCTTGTGCACCTTAATCCATCACAACACTAGCGGTCTGGCTTTGCACAGTTACCTTTTAAACCCACTAATAAGATAATTTATTAATTTTATTTGCCTCACACATTCATTATAACGTTATTGTCCAATAACCCAGAGGGTTTTTACACTAAATCCTCTCCTGCACCCCTTATAGTTGTAATTTCGTGCATAGTGTACCCTTTGAAGGTTGAAAAATTCGCAGTCCAATACATAATGCATAATATTATACAAATCTATGTAAAAATGTGATATGTTGCACTCAAATGACTTTCTCTCCTCTTGTACTAACCATATAAAATATCAGTACACTGATTTCTAATGTTAGCAGTTTTGTTTTTGTCCAATTATTTACCATATCCTGCTAACAAACTTGATTACAACATGAACACAAAGCATATATATATTTGTAAATTAGATGAACTATAATTAACATGATTGTTGCTGTTTAAACTCTATCTTCTGCTTGTTGAAGTGTTACATCATGGGTATCTGCATATTCCTTGTAATAAAATATAAATGGCTTTTGTTTTCGTACTCTGTGGAGTGCATCAACTCCATATTTACGAGTATGTTCTGAAAAAATAACAACTATTTTTTACTCCATGCTATTCTCAATTGAAGGTCAGAGTGTTCTTCATAAACATGTTCTTTTATAACACCAATGTGTTTGTATTCTACTACAAGGGCTTTGTAAATCATGTTTAATACTTTAGTAATTTACGAACTGAAATTATAAGGTATTTCATGTCTGTCAGAATGAATTGGGACTTACAATGATGAATGCATTATTAAAATCAGTTTTTGTTCTTCAGATTACATACACAAACAAATTTTTTCTCCTTAGAATATTAGCACAGATACTTCTGAATTCAACAGTTACTAACATACGTAAATATCAACACGGCAGATAATTCTATACTGGATCTTTTACTTAAAAAGCCCAGATTTCAGCACCAAAAAGAATATAATAAACGAGGACAGAAAATAGAAGATACATGGAACAGTATTTTCTGGCTTGTCTAAATGAAAAATAACAAGTTTACAATATGTTGTATAAAATGATTGTAACTTAATCTATTTTCCTTTGTAAATAACGTGCAGAAGCCTTCATGATATATTTGAGATAAATTTTAAACTTCAAATATCTTTATTTTTTTGAATAGTAAGATTTCGTCTATCTATTACAGCTTACTACTTATATAAAAGTAATTCACAATTAAATACACTTCAGAGGTTATTCCTAGAAAATTCTAGGTATAGGCACATTTCATTTGCCATGTAAATACTTCAAACATATTATATTTTAATGAAAATAGAACTGTTTTTGAGAATATCAATTTTGAAAACATTTTCCATTTCAATGTTTGTTAGGAATGAATGAAATTATTTCGAAATCGTTGTGTACAATTCTAGAAGATATTGAATTTAGACACCAAGTTTGGTATTTAACTGACTTTTCCAAGTTATGGTGGTCAATCACAGACATGCAGAGACCTTTTCTTTAAAATCCCTTTTTAGGATTCAAGGTGCGTCAAAACATGTATTTTTTGTCAACTCTCGGTATTTAATTTTTGTGTGGAATATAACACTTGCTCTACTTATTGAAAGTGCGTAGCAGAAAAAGTTGCTCTCGGATTATATAAACGACATCTTTAAAGGAAAGAAGTCTGATTTGTTACATTCACATGGCTTTCTCCAGTCGCTACACAAATTAATCTTGTGAAAGTTTATTTCTCTATGCGCTTCATTTTAATTGAAATAAAACTTTACACAAATATCTACAACACACATTTCCTTATAGATACAAAGAGAACAGTGATAGTCAAATGTTGAACAACTGAACACTGTATAGTGGCTCTGAAATTACATACTCTTTCTATGTAGTCACGAAAAACAACTGAATTTCGATAGGACTTGAAAGGAATTCAAAAATACTGAAGTCAAACCATTAATAACAAATATCTCGGAAATCATAGATGCCACAGAAAAACTTCTTTCAAATAAATTATATGTTTTAAAGATTTCAACATCTAGTAACGAACATTGTTCCAAGATTATAGAACATTCCTTCCCGAATGCAGAAGACTTCACGGACTATTTCCGGAATATTTAAGACTTGTACTTTATTTGTCTAAATATTACTAAACATTAAATATATTTACACTGACATTTCTGAGAAAATAAACTTCGAGAAAGTTCCATGTAAAGGATAGTTTAAGCTTTGGAAATATTCTTGAGTGTCCAATCACTCAGGATAGAACATAAGTCTGTTCAAACAAAGTTGAAACTTAAGTACTAGACAATTGCACCTCTGTTTGTACACGTGAGGAAGAAGGCAATTTGTGCACGTGATCATCAGAACTTATTGCTAGGCAACTGTGTGTCTGCTCCTTCTGTTTTACGTCATATTAACTCGCGTTTCTACAAGATGGAGGAGATATCCGTGGGTCGACTTGCAACTGACAAGCTGTCATCTTGGTTCGTCACGTGGCTTTGTTGCTAGGCAATTCTACACCTGACGGGAAGAAGGCAACTTCGACACGTGATCACATATACAGGTATCCTTCTGTGGTACGTCTTCATATATCGCTTAGCAGACTTAGTAAAATGGCAGGGTATCATTATTATTTAACGAGGCCTTCGTAGTTTCCCATTCTTTTCCTTTCTTTACCCCTCTCCAATGATTGAATAGTGCTCATGCTACTGGCTGGAGACGTCGGCATTAAACGGAAGTATCGATTATTTCTGGTGGCTCAGTAAATCGTTACTCATTAAGCTACAGCTGTTGCTTGTTTCACACACATCAGAAGCCAAACATGGCCAGATTATTGCTCTATGGCAAGTTGCCAACATAGTTCGACAAATTTCAAAAACTGCAAATTCACAGAAATGTAATTAAATTTTAATGCCAGCCTAGAAAGGGGGTTTATTGTGTAGGTATTAGAAGAAGAGCTTCTACTCGAAAGCAGAAACTTTTTCATAATATAACGTAATAAAAATGTTTAGAGCTATTTCGATACAAATTTTAATTCCAATATGAATATAAGGAAAATTTGTAGAAGGATTAAATGTCTTTATATTTTTGTATATAATATTCCATTATGTTTACTGTAAAGCTTTATACGTTTTTGTGATTCTAAGGGCAAAGTTAAACTTCTTCAACACAATCGTTTAATCCAACAACCGCTGCTTATTTCAACCAACATTTCCTACATTCTCCATAATAGGCATTCAGAATTTGGAGATAAATCTGAAGAAGATAAAAAGCTTTGCATTACCTCATTACGCCTCTAGCACCGTATTGCAACTGTCAGCAGATCATTGGTCAATAGTTACGCCTTACCCCCAAAAGACCCCATAAGACGATTAGAATGTGACAGATACTCCCAAAAAGTGAATTTTACTAAATTTTCTTTCTGTGTACCACTATACAAGATTATACAACATTCTTTGTCATTGAACAAGACTTCGCAAACTATTTCCGGAAAATTCAAGACATAAACTTGATTTGTCGAAGACGTTTGTAGCTATAATTCAATTTTACTTTTTCTACTGGTAAGTAGCGGAAGTATTGTTTTCCACCCAAAAATTCCATGTCGACATTTCACCAAAAATGTTTTGAGACCCCCTGAATCCAAAAAAAAAAGCATTTTTAGAAAAAGGTCTGTGTGTGTGTGTCTGTGTCTGTGTCTGTCAGGCTGTGGACAGCATAACTTAAAAACGAAAAGTAGTTTAAAAGCCAAAGTTGGTATTTAAGTTTAATTTCTTTGAAGGATGTGACACGAAGATTTTGAAGAAAATAGCACAACCCTAAACTACCCTTTACATGGAAAATTTTTCGAAAATGTTGATTTTCTTGAAAATGCCTCTAAAGAATTTGATTAAAATGTGATATGTTTGGGATATTTTTATGCCAAATGGAATGTATATCTTGAATTTCCTGTAGTCATATTCACGTTGGATGACTTTTGCATAACTGGTAAACCGTTAGAGATAGACCAAATCATACTATACAAAAAATGTAGATTTTGCTAAAATACAAATTTATGCAGGAATAAATTGTCTTGTAGGGTGAACCACTTCGGAGATATTCCTTGTTATGTGTGTGAGTTTCGGAAAACTTAAAACTTTCGTGAAATGGACCATCGTTGTTCATTTTTTATGTTAAGTGTGCAAAGAGAACAGAATCTCAAAGGTTTAAAACATTTGACTATCGCACAAAGCCTTCTGTATTCTAACATTCCCCTTGCACCTATAATCTTCGCAAAAGTTAAAGGCATATGGAGGCGGGGCGTACTGCGGACTCCAGCGAATCCTACGCTTGCCCCTCCTACCAGCGCTGCCGAATGTGGTGCATGCATCTCACACAACCTTATGTACAGAACCTCTGCCGGTACACGCACTACGCTTGGCAACAGCGCTCTGCTTGAGCATTGGCCAGCGTTCACATGCTTTTAATTTTTGCGAGCGGTATACAAGGAAATAGCAATAAGACAATTTCTACAAATGTTAATCTTAACATGAAGAAGATATAGGAATAAGAGTTTGTAAGAATAGTTAGTACAAGAGTAGCGAAAGTCATGTGAGTGCAACACATCAGATTTTTACTTTCGCTATTACGTATTTACGGTAAGTAGAACAAGTATTGTATACCACAAAGAAATCCAATACTGAGATTTCACCGCAAATACTTGTTTTGAGGCCCCTGAAACCACCAAAGACAAATTTATAGAAAAATGTCGGTACAGATATCTTTATTTCCGTGTGCTGTGAGAAGCCTAAATCAAAATCGAAGACTAGGTCAAATACCAAGTATGGTGTTTGAGTTCAGCGTTCTCCAAGGTTGCTTAGGACGATTTTCAAGAAGATTCCCTCACACCAAACTATCCTTTACATTCAGAATTTGTATTTTAGCAAAATCTACATTTTTTGTATAGAATGATTTGGTCTATCTCTAACGGTTTACCAGTTATGCAAAAGTCATCCAGAGTAAATACGACTACAGGAAATTCAAGATATACATTCCATTTGGCATAAAAATAACTTGAACATATGACGTTTTAATGAAAATCTAAGAGACATTTTCGAGAAAATCAAAATTTTCGAAAAATTTTCTATGTAAAGGGTAGTATAGGGTGGGGCAACTTTCTTAAATCTTTGTGTTGCATCCTTGAAACACACAAAACTTCATTAAGCTAACTTTGGTTTTTAATGGACTTTTCGTTTTAAGTTATGGTGCCCAGACAGACAGACAGACAGACACACACACACACACACACACACACACACACACACACACACACACACACACACACACACACACAAAATGGTTTTTTTGGATTCAGAGGGCCTTAAAACACATGTTTCCGGCAAAATTTCAACATTAAATTTTTGGGTGGAATACAATAGTTTACTCACTATACGTAGTAGAAAAATTAAAAATACAACCTTGGAGCAACGCAAGGAGTGTAGTAAGAAAATGGGTTTCAGCACCCGCCTCTGTTCCCAGATGCCTTCATCCATCGCCCATGTCCTTAATCCTTTTTTGGTTGCATACTCCTACACAGCTGAAATTCAATTTGAAGTTAATTATGACTCAGGCCCATATAATTAAGTATCATTAGGAGTGAATCACCGTCTACTGATATTAGTTTCTAGCCTTAATTGCATATTCTCGTACTTCCATTTTATCCAAATACACCAGTTAAGTTCCAAGAAGCAGTTCTTGTGATGAAATTCATTTCTTCTGCATTCTGTCGTCTAAAGCCTGTAGTAAAACATTTCAAAGGTCTTTTATCTGGGTTTGAATTTAGCGTTACCAGATTATTTGATGGCAATGTAGGACACAATGGCAAAACATCTGATGTGTTTCACTCACATGACTTTCTCTACTCTTATGCAAACCATTGTCACGAACTTTTATTCCTTTATCTTCTTCGTGTTAATTGAGATAAATATTTGCAGAAACTATAGTATTGCTTATTTCGTTGTAGGTACAAGAGGAATATGGGAATACAGTAGGCTTTGAGAAATACTCAAATTCTCTTTGCGCGGTTAACAGTGACGTGAGTGAGTGAGTGACTTGAGTGAGTGACTGAGTGAGTTTATATAAATAATGAATCATGGTCTTCCATTTGACGAAAGTTTGATTTCCAAAACTCGCATAAATAACAAGGAATATCTCGAAATGGTTCCCTCTGCAAATTTATTTGGATATATATTGTATTTTTTTAGCAATATCTACATTTTTGTATAGTAAGATTCGGTGTATCACTTACAGTTTACCAGTTATGCAAAAGTCTTCAAGAGTAAACTGGACTACATGGGCTATAGCCAGAAAATTCAAAATATACATTTCGTTTGCCATACAAATATTATAAACATACGGCCATTTTAATCAAAATCGTAGAGGCATTTTGAAGAAAATCAAAATTTTCGAACAATTTTCCATGTAAAGGTTAGTTTAGGTTGAAGGAATTTCCATAAAAATCTTCGTGTCGTATCCTTGAAGGATATTTAACTTCAATATTAACTTTGGTTTTTAACGGACTCTTCGTTTTTGAATTGTGCTGTCCACACACACACACACACACACACACACACACACACACACACACACACACACACACACACACACAGACAGACAGACAGGCACACAGACAGACAGACAGACACACGGACAGACAGACACACGGACCTTTTTCTGTAAACGCTTTTTTTGATTCAGGGGGTCTCAAAACATATATGTGCAGTGAAATCCCGACATCGAATTTTTGGATGGAATCGAATACTTCCTCTACTTGCGAGTACAGAAAGTAAAAATCTAAACAGAGGTATGAGCTGGTGTATTGTTCATTGTGTAAATGGCTAACAGAACATTATTTGAATATTAATTAAAATAAGATATTGGTATGTTTTGTACCAATAAGTAGTCAATTGATGGTGCAATTGCATTCAATAATTGTACAAATTGTAAAATCACAATCTATATTTCAAAATAAATGTTTTTACTTACCGCACTAGTGCATTTGGTAATTTTTTAAAGTACTGAGATTTCTTTTGTTTTCATAGCAACTAGATTGCAGAAGGGAATGTCAGCTTACGATGCATAGCAACAATAACTGTAAGTATGGAATATTAGTTATATAGTGCAAAAAGTTTTAAAAGATTTGACTACCACTCAAAGCCTACTGTATTCCCATATTCCCCTTGTACCTACAAGGAAATAAGCAATAAGATAATTTGTATAAATGTTTATCTCAACTAACACAAGAAGATATAGGAATAAGACTTTGTAAGAATGGTTAGTACAAGAGTATAGAAAGTCATGTGAGTGCAGGAGATCTGAATCGTGAAGATATAGCAATAAGGGTTTGTAAGAATGGTTAGTACAAGAGTAGAGAAAGTCATGTGAGTGCAGGAGATCAGAATCATGAAGAAGATATAGGAATAAGAGTTTGTAAGAATGGTTAGTACAAGAGTAGAGAAAGTCATGTGAGTGCAGGAGATCAGAATCCTGAAGAAGATATAGGAATAAGAGTTTGTAAGAATGGTTAGTACAAGAGTAGAGAAAGTCATGTGAGTGCAACACGTCAGATTTTTTGTTGTTGCTTTTGCAATTTGGTTGTTAATTTCTTGGACAAGATTTCCTCCACTAGTACTATTATCATCCAGATTATTGAAGTGATTACCTGTTCTATAATGTTTTCTATTTCTAATTTACATCTCAGTGGTTCATATTGAAAATGTTCCATAAAACTTCTACAACAGTCTTTGCAGGTTATCCTCCGATTTTGCCATATTTACAGTAGCTGCATAACTTACCATACTATGTTAGAAAGGTAATAAATTGGCAGTAAATTCCACAATTAAAAGAACATTAAAAGAAGAAGTCACACAATTAAAATTCTACTCTCTCATGGAACTTCTGTCTTGCTATACGCTAGCGAGATATGGACATTTAGAAGTAAAGATTTAAGTAAAATAAAGGCAGCAGAAATGCGTTACCTAATATCTGTCAAAGGATGGGTAAGAAATTTAGAATTTAGAAATCAAGACATTAGAAATGAATTAAACATTGATTCTGTTTTAACAAGGTTAATGGAATGTAGAGAAAATTGGCCCCAACACTTAGAATAAGTCCAGAGAGAATCCCCAAATAAAAAATCTGAATACAAATTATCTTATTGTTTATTTCCTTGTAGGTACACGGAAAATATGATAGAGTAAGCTTTGAGCGATAGTCAAAGGTTTTAAAGCTTCCAAATTCTGTTCTCTTTGCACGTTTAACATATAAGAAAATGAATAACGATCTTCCATTTGACAGAAGTGTTCTCTAAAACTGACACAAGTAACAAGGAATATCTCCGAAATGGTTCACTCTACAAAAACTTTATTCATACATAAACTGTGTCTTTTACATTTTTTACAGTAAGATTTGCTCTATGTCTTATGGCAGGGGAAGACAGGTAACGCTGCTGTGACGTCAGCCCACTTAGCACACATGCTCCCAGAGCAAGCCAGTTGAACGTGTGACGTCACAGCGGGCAAGAGGAAATGGCATACGGGACATCGTAATCTTAATGCTGACTGTTTCAATTACGGAATAGTCACAGATTATAAATAACTACATTTCGGGTTTATGCCATATATATAATTCTATTTTATATGAACAGTCATGTTATAACGCAAATAGAACAGAAATAATAACTATTTTGCCTGAGCTAGAGGAGAGCTATACAGAACAATTAGGTGGACATTTTCCGACATTTGTCGATTCACTTTTCTTTAACTAGTTTGTCAATGTTAGGGCGTAATGTACGGCGCATTTGTAACCGAAGACTGCATGTTAGATTGTGATCTGACAATATGCTTCGGGATTTTTCTTAGAAAGATTCATAACCGAAAAGAATTGTTCGCACACATACGTAGAACCAAACATACATAATATCCGTGCAACAAGGGCATATAACCTCAGAAATCTGGTTTGAGGAACATTCTTATAACAATTAGCCAAGTCTTCCTTGTGTTTATATTTGTCCTTCAGCAAATCGTCGCACTCTAAATTTATCAATTCAATTTGGTACCTGCTAGAAACATTGTTAACATCCAATGAATACTGGGTCGCAAAGACCTGAAACGTAGTTGACAATGTTTGTACATCTTGAAGCCTGGTCTCAAACTGGTGTGAAACACAGGGAACTGAACACATGCGCCGCTGATCTAGGCAGCATAGCAATACGCTGCTCTCGCCTGACGTCACACGAACGTACAAGCTGGCTCTTCGTTTAAATACGTCACACGGCCCGAAGTTGTCTTCCCCTGTCTTATGGTTTACCAGTTATGCAAAACTCGTCCAGAGTAAACCTAACTACTTGGGCCATAGCCAAAAAATTTAAAATATAGATTTCGTTTGCCCTAAAACTATGTGTAACATTTGGCATTTTAATCAAAATCGTTTGTCATCTTCGAGAAAACAAATTTTTAAAAAAAAATTTCATGTAAATGGTAGTTCACGGTTAAGGAATTTTCTTCAAAATCTTGGTGTCGCATCCTTAAAAGACATTAAACTTGAATACCAACCTCGGCTTTTAATCCACTTTTCGTTTTTGAGTTATGCTGTCCACACTCGCGCGCATACACACACCCACACCCACACACGGACCTTTTATTAAAAATGCTTTTTTAATTCAGGGGGCCTCAAAATATATATTTCCGGTGAGATCTCGACATCCAGTTTTTGGGTAGAATACAATAGGACCAATAGGACGATCTAGGAAACGTTGGATTGACGTGTCACCGGAACAGGCAGTTACATATTCCATGATTGTAGAAGTACTTTGTGTAATACGCGGTTAAACTTGGTACTACTGGCCACTGTCAACTGGAGTTTGTATCTCTAAAGTATACTATTTTTCGGCTACAAGCAGAGGTCCTGATAATTCCATGTATTTGGAAACAGGTCGTCCTGCTTTTTTCTGTTGCATCAAGCGTCGGTGACAGGAACGGTGACGGCGTGTCACGGCTATAGAGAACGTATTTGTGATTTCGGGTACAATACTGGCCGCTAATTTGAACCTTTCATATGTGCAGATTTTATTATCTAGCACACGATATCCACAGGACCTCTCACGTGCAGATGTGCGACCAGTAATTACACTCTATTCTAATAATGAGACCACCAGGTCTTTGTTAAGTGGATAGCGGATGTCTGCTTGCGTGGAATAATTGAGGCCAAGGAATTGCCAGAAGCCATCATTACTCGCCCCTTATCTCAAGAGAGGCGCCATGTTGGTCTATTATCGTACACTTAGTTCGAATTCCAATAGAATTAGCCCACATCACTCCGGACCACTCTGCTACGAAGCGAGTCCTGTATTCAAGTTCTTCATTACAGAATACTCCAAGAGATCACGTCCCGTAATTCATCCTGCAAAATTAGTCAGGATCCAATTTCCAGCCAGTTAAATACCCAAAGGAGTCGTTTAAATGGACATTCATACATGATTACAAAAAGGGCTTGGCTTTTCTCCTCTCTATGTTCACTCTCTCCTCTCTTGTCTTATCTCTCATCTCCTTTCTCCTCATTCTCTCCCCCTCCTCTCCTCTGCTCTCCTCTCCCCTTCTCTCATCTCCTCCTCTCTTTTCTCCTCTTCTCTCTTCTCTCCTCTCTTTTTTCCCTCTCCTCCCCCTCTGTTCTCTCTTTTCTCCCCTCTCCTTCTCTCTTCTCTCTCGTCTCCCTCTCCTCTCCCCTCTCCTCCCCTATCTTCTCTCTCTTCTCTCTTCCCGCTCTCCACTCTTGACTCTCTCCTCTCGTTTGCCAGTTTTCTCTCACTTGCCTCTCACATCTCCCCTCTCTTCCCTTTTTCGTTACTCTCCCTTCTCCTCTCTCTCCTCTCTTTCTTTTAACTCAGTGGTCATATCGCGACGCATCTGTTAGGAGATAATACATGGCTGAGTGTGTCGTGGACAGTTAGCCTGCTAGTCTCATCCCTGTACCATAACATTTTGCTTCGACACGTGTCCAAGAGGCCTTAGTGCTAGACGACTGTATCTCTGCTTCGACACGTGTCCAAGAGAACTTAGTGCTAGGCGACTGTATCTCAGCTTCGACACGTGTTCAAGAGAGCTTAGTGCTAGGCGACTGTATCTCTGCTTCGACACGTGTCCAAGAGGCCTTAGTGCCAGGAAACTGTATCTCTGCTTGGACACGTGTCCAAGAGAACTTAGTGCTAGGCGACTGTATCTCTGCTTCGACACGTGTCCAAGAGAACTTAGTGCTAGGCAACTGTATCTCTGCTTCGAGACGTGTCCAAGAGGCCTTAGTGCCAGGAAACTGTATCTCTGCTTGGACACGTGTCGAAGAGAACTTAGTGCTAGGCGACTGTATCTCAGCTTCGACACGTGTTCAAGAGAGCTTAGTGCTAGGCGACTGTATCTCTGCTTCGACACGTGTCCAAGAGGCCTTAGTGCCAGGAAACTGTATCTCTGCTTGGACACGTGTCCAAGAGAACTTAGTGCTAGGCGACTGTATCTTTGCTTCGACACGTGTCCAAGAGAACTTAGTGCTAGGCAACTGTATCTCTGCTTCGAGACGTGTCCAAGAGGCCTTAGTGCCAGGAAACTGTATCTCTGCTTGGACACGTGTCCAAGAGAACTTAGTGCTAGGCGACTGTATCTCTGCTTCGACACGTGTCCAAGAGAACTTAGTGCTAGGCAACTGTATCTCTGCTTCGAGACGTGTCCAAGAGGCCTTAGTGCCAGGAAACTGTATCTCTGCTTGGACACGTGTCCAAGAGAACTTAGTGCTAGGCGACTGTATCTCTGCTTCGACACGTGTCCAAGAGAACTTAGTGCTAGGCAACTGTATCTCTGCTTCGAGACGTGTCCAAGAGGCCTTAGTGCCAGGAAACTGTATCTCTGCTTGGACACGTGTCCAAGAGAACTTAGTGCTAGGCGACTGTATCTCTGCTTCGACACGTGTCCAAGAGAACTTAGTGCTAGGCAACTGTATCTCTGCTTCGACACGTGTCCAAGAGGCCTTAGTGCCAGGAAACTGTATCTCTGCTTGGACACGTGTCGAAGAGAACTTAGTGCTAGGCGACTGTATCTCTGCTTCGACACGTGTCCAAGAGAACTTAGTGCCAGGAAACTGTATCTCTGCTTCTGCTTGCCGGACAAATGGCATTAGTGTGCAGTTGAATGAACCTGTTTTCATTGTTTGTACATAATGGCAGCGTATTCGCTGTTTCTATGTATTTTCGTTTTTAATATTGACTTAAAGTTGTGGTGCAACGCTTGGTCGTGGTATAAAGTAGATGACATGGTTCGCGTTCAATAACTCCCGGGTTCGATCCCTAGTGGCCACCCGTTCTGACCATGGGTTTTTCCTTGGTCGACTAGCGAGTGCTGGAGTGGTGGCTTCTATCACGGCTATCCTCTCTCCCATTTCCTCCGATTTTGTCTCCCACTTTCATTTTACAGGACAGGTTGTGTTTCGGTCGATGACGGGCAGATGGCAGCGAGGCTTGCGAGTTGGAGGCTCTTCTAGATCCCACCAGAGGGTGGCCATCTGAGCCTCCGCTGCCGAGTCAAGCTTCCCCCTAACCCCGCTGGAGGGGCATCTCTAGACCACTCCAAGGGTTAGGCAAGTCGCTGCTGAGCGCATCCCATCCAGTAAGTGCGCATCTCTGCCGCCTGCAATGTCCCATGCGCCTCCTGCGGTCCCTTCCTCTCATCCGTTCCTGCCGAGGGTATATGCACAAAAGCTCCAATAGCGGGTCGAGGTGCTAGGGTCTGCCCCGTTACCTTCTCTGCAAATGCATTACCACTTGATCCCTCCGCTTGGTCTCTTAGTCTCGTTTTATTACATTGTTGTTACTTTAAAATGGCCATAATGCAGTTTCTTTCAAATATTTATCCTGCGTCGTTCGAATGTATTTTCTGGATAGTTTTGCATTTAGAATGTTAATAACTAAAGGCCGGAGACATGTGCGTTTTTCCATAGGCATACTGCACATGGATTTTACTGTTATCGCTCACACATGTAAACAACTGCAGCTTGACCATGAAAACCTCATCACTGCAGCACAACCCACAAGCATCATGTGAACTAGACATTCTGGAATTGCTTATGCATACATACTGCTATTAACTATACTGTTGTGCATTACACTGAGTTACAATGTATATTTGTAAATTATTAAATGTGAAATTCGACGTCTATCACTGAAGCAGTTTTTAAAAAGTGAAAAACTTATTTCTACGTCAGAGTTGCAAATGTAAAGAATTCCACTCTGTCGTCTGGCGTGCTTTCCTTCTTACTCATTTTCAACATTTCACACCTAACTTGATAACCAATATTTTTGTTTACACTTTCTGGAATTTATCTTTCACCCTTTCGGTACCTGGCATATTAATTGAATTAGCTAACTCTTCTATCATGTTTATGCTTATATCAGAGACTTTACAGTTACAATAGCAGATGAATGTGCAACACATAGAGTGGCAATAACATTTACAATTTCATTGTAATGTACCGCATAATACGTGACGACATCTATCCAAGTACCTACTTCATCGTGTAATGATTGACGTCTGTATACACTTGCAAGGCAATGCTTCACTAGTTCACAGAGTATTATCTGCGTTACGTTGTTTTCAACTCTTGCTTCTAGTGTCAGTTCTCTGCACATTTGATGGTCCTCCTGTACTTGTGACCTCATTCATACTCTGCGTCCAGTTAACCTGTATCGCGTGAGAGCGCACATCCCTCCGGCCTTTATTAATAAATTACCGATGTTTAGAAAATTTGTTTTACGTTGCTTTAACTATGTAGTCATATAGCGACGGATACTCGTAGAACTGTGTGTGGTGGACAGTTAGCCTTCAAGTCATGAGTACACAGAGGGAGCAGTGCAGGGTAACTGTACCTCCGCCTCTGTGAATGCAGATGGTATTAGGATCCATGCAGTGTACCTGCTTTCATCATCTGTGGATAGAGAGCTCAGCATTCACTATTACTACCTATTTTTCATTTATACTATTGCTTTAGACTTAGTCATACTAATCGGCCGACGCGATTTGAATACGGGACCAAGAATGTGGGCCACAGGTGTTTAATGTTCGAAAATTTATATGAGTATAATTTCTCCAATAAGTTCTTGAGTCAAAGATTAAATTTTAGATAACTGGCGTTCAGAAATTTCACTATACACTTGTGCAGAATTAAAACAGCATTATTAAGGGGTTCTTCTACTGCTCCATTACGTACAACTGCATTATTACATAAAATACCAAATAAATGTTGCATAATGTAGGCGTTATGAAGGATCCAATTCTCTGTTGCTTCGCCCAGCATTCCTTCAAGGATGAGCTGTTACATCGTGGCCATCTGTGTTTGTAGTGTGGAACAAAACATAGTCGGCTTTTGTTTTTACAAGCGCTCTCTACGGAACAGCTTTGTCGTGCTTCTATACTTAATAACGAGCTCTACATATAATGAACTATTTTTGAGCGGTGAATCATTAATTCCTCTTCATGTAGATTTTTCAATTGACATCGCCATTCTAACCTCAAACAATCAGGAAAATCATATAACGTGGACTAACAAGTTGCTATTGAAGTAGAGAGCATTGCGACGGTTGACAAAAGCGCATCGAGGCATGTTCAGAAGCCATATACATCGTTCACCGCCTTCTCGAAGGCTGTTGCTCGCAGTTGTGTCTGACGTTAACAACGGATTCGCTCTAAAAGCCTGATGAAACGCAAAAGTTTCAACATTTCATCAAATAATTAATTAATTAATTAAAAGTTTGTGAACTCTGAGTTAGAGTGAAAGCGGCCTAAAGGCTTTCAAAAAAAAAAAAAAAAAAAAAAAAAAAAGTAAAAATCCACCCCCCCAAACGAAAGTACCCTTTCCATAGTTTTTTTTTTTTTTTCGAAAATGTTGGTATGTTGATGTACTCAAAAATGGTTCTCATGATTTTAATTGCATTATCATATGTTTAACCCCAACAATGCTAAGCCTTATTCCAGAGCTTATACTACCAACGGAGGGTGTGAGTGAGTGAGTATTGTTTAAGGGCCCGTCGACAGCTAGGTCATTAGGGCCCCCAACGCAGGGGGGAGGGGACTTTGACCAACACTAGTAACAAAATGTCTGAGCAATTTTTACAACAAATGTATTTTAAAATTGCATATTCTATCTTGTCGTGTTAATAAAGGTGATATTTAACTGCGTAACCTTTCGTTTTTTTACTTTTTATACGAATCGCACTATACCCACGGGGTAGTGCTTTATGACCACCTTGACATTTCATTGTTTCTCAAAAAAGACCAATTACGCAATTCACTAGTAGAAACAGTGTTTGACAATAACTATCAACTGACAACTTTAATAAGAAAAGTTAAAAGACACACTTTACAAAATTAAATAAGGTGGGAACAAAGTAGCCGCCGTTGGCAATGCTAGAGTTATTACATATGTTTTCATGAGAATAAAATGTATATATTGAGTTTTCTAGAAATAGCCTCTCCGTAAGAGATACAATCTTAATTCTTTTTCCTTTTTAAGCATTGGCGTTTATCCCGTTCTGCGCCAAAAGAAGTTATTTATTGAATTTGGTTCATCCATCTGGTTCTCGGCCTTCCTTTATCCCAGGTTTGACGAACTGCACTCACTAGGTGTGAAGACATTCCCCCTTTCTGACCACGAAGACGGAAAACTGGAGAAAACTAAAGGGAAAACCAGTTCCTTCTAATACGTGTGTATGTAGGTTACTGAAGCTAAGGAGGGAAGGGACTACTGTGACCCCACCTTCGGAGTAACGTTCCTCTTCACTTTGGGGTGTATGAAATAGCTTGCTGCAGTCGTCTGTTAGCAGACATGCTCATGCCAGTTCCCTTGGTATTTAACTACCTTTTCCAGACCCAGTTCCTTTCTTATATCTTCACTTCTTCCTCTGTCTCTAAGACAAGGGAGAGCAGAATAGTGTCTGCTCCGAATCCACTGTGCACGCAACCCGCGTAACACTCTTGCTGGTTGTAGAAGCGCGTTTCTTTCAAACAGGAAAGAGCTGGGCATACTTTTACTATGTAAAATCGGAATTACACACATCCGAACATATGAGAAGACGTTCAGACTCCGGTGTAATATCTGTAACAACAGCAATATGCAGTTGCACCGAGAGGTGGTTTTCTGAAACATGAGATCTCAGCTTTGATTTTTCTATGTTCATCAGAGAAGTAAATGTCCACAGATATATGTGGAGCAAAAGTGTAACAGAAGCAGTAAATTCTCTCAAACCCATTATATTAACTTACACAGTTCTTTGAACACGTCTGTGCCAACTGAATCTCTGTACTTATTTTTTGTCACTAGATCTATTTGTAGATGTAACTGTTAGATTGTCTACATCTAAAGTAAAAGGGTTAACAAACATTTAAATGTCATTCTCAACATTCCTGAAATAATGGGGAAGTATACGTGAAGTAAACTCGGTTTTTAACTCTTCAAGAATGGGAATATAACTAACTAGTTTATCCTCTAGCACAGTATCAAGTGACTTTATACATTTAAAATAAGTATTTCATAATTTGTATTGTTGGTTAACAGGGTTAAATAAATAAGTTAATTATTTTGTTGTCTATCGACGCTGTCAATTGCCAGGAGCCTATTAGCGTCGCCGGTGTGCCCGAATTTTGTCCCGCAGGAGTTCTTTTACGTTCTAGTAAATGCACTGACATGGAGCTGTCGTTTTCAAGCACACTTAAAAACCATAGGTCTCGACCGGGTTTGAACCCGCGACCTTGGGATTAGGAGGCCAGCGTTTGAGCCACC
>CM060962.1:306657200-306674700 GCA_030765045.1 Tenodera sinensis
TTCTACTAACTGTTCTTAAAATGGCTTCTCTTCTATCTACTTCATACCCTGGCACTGAAAAATGACCGAAAAATTACCATCGGTTGGAACTGAAGTTTTTTAGATTCTGAAATTTTTAACACAGGCCATGTGCGCTTCATTTAAACGCCACTTTTGCTTTAATTTTCGGTACTATTTGAATAAAATATGGGCCAGAAGAGCTCAAAGACAAACAAATTCAGCGGAAAGAACTGGTTAAGGGGAGTTAGGGCTGAGATTTGGCCCATTTGGTAAAAAAAAAGTTGATTTTTAGATTTTTATGTTGAAAACTTGTTCAATGTTTTGTCTATTAAAAAGTGCAATGATTTTGATGCCAGCGCCATTTTTACAGATCTGGCGGCCATTTTTAAATAGTGGTGCATAGTGATTAAATGGCTGGTGGATAGGCGTACGCACCCACTGAGACTGCATATCGACGGATCAGAAACTCAATCATGTAAATTATCCTTAATCTGCACCCACAAAATCACAAGTTGTCTCCAGAAGTGGTAACTAAAATTCTATTTCCGGATCAGCGACTTGGTTCTGACCAGCTGCTAGAACGCTATGCCAAGGGTACGACACAGAACTCGAATGTATCTCTTCACAATGTTGTGGGAGCTATTTGTCCAAAATAGGTGTGTGTCTAGGAATAAACTTGAACTTGCAGTACTGAAAGCTGTAATGGAGTTTAATATGGGGTGTGTGAAGTCAATTCAAGAGTTGAATAGTCTTAGGAATGAAAACATTTCAGTTTAACAATATGCATTTGTCAGAAGTGCAATGCTTGAAGATGTATTCAGAGTAGAAAATGCAGTGCTAGGAAACAAACACACACAAGGAGAGCCCAGAAATTGTCAGTACAGGAGAGGGTAAGAGATCAGAAAGAGAAACCTATGCTGCAACACACCTCTGATGGGGTTAGAACGTTTTAAAAGTTTAATGCTGTTTTTCTCAGTTTGTTTTTTCTCAGCATTTTCACGCATCTGAAAAACTCCTTGCGACAGAGTTCTTAAGGGATTTTTTTGAAAATTTCAGGATGTATTCTTATTCATATAAGGCTCCAAAATTGCTCTGGGTTTTGATATCAGTCAAGTAATATTGAACATATTCACATTCAAATGCCGATGGAAAGTTAAAAAAACGTGAAATCTGTAAATAGACATGTTAAAAAATTTCCAGATACTAAAGTACTGGTGTGAAATCAACATCCAGAGCAATTATGACTTTCAAGTGCATGAAGCATCAGATCACTAAGTTTCATGCCAAACATATAAAAATTATTACGCAAGGAGCATTTTTAATCAGAGTATCTTTTTAATCAATTAAAAGCTTCTAATTAAAAAACGATTTGACTTACATACTTCAAATTTTGTACAGCTGCATGTACAAATGTTTTTGTACAAACACTATAGTAACGTGGTTAAAATTGGGTAATGCTGGCATACAAATTGTAGAATTTCCTAAACTCACCCCTAACTCCCCTTAAGTTGTGAATCTGAGGAGAGAGTCAACTAGACAAAAGAGGGAAGTGTGACAGACGTCATCATGATCATGTGTGTAGAAAAATTGGTTTTTCTCCTCTTTACATTTACTAACACACTCCATACGCATTAAATTTTGTGTTATCCTCCTAGAACTTTACCAATTTGTGTGACTTACGTCTTTGGTTCCAAAATCTGAAAATTTGTTTAGCTTTAAAAACGATTAAAGACACAAAAAAGTTATTATTTACTTCTTTGTACATTCACTCATCATTATGTGATATTAATTCGTAACCTAATCAGCCTTCTCTACTAGCCTAATATTTCTAGTAGAAAGCGCAAGTCTCACAGACTGGTTACCATTTGACACATGTTGCCCTTTCACTTATACCAGCTCTTTAAGTAGTGGCAGCTAGCAGTATTGATCTCTGCTAGCTAAACTATAAATATAATCCCAAATTCTAAACCTTATTAACTTTCCAAATTATAACCTATTAGTTTATCATTATACAGGGTGGAAGGGAAGTTATTACATTCCTTCTAATGTGTGCTTCATAGAAACATTACAAACAAAAAAGTATAATGGCATTTTGTTCTTTGATCAGCCGATTTTGAAAAAATAAGTAGATTTTGATGCAAATTGGATGCGTAATTCCACAAGAATGTACGAAGGTAACAGTTTGTTACTTGTAAGATGCGTAGAGTAACTTATTTCTAACATAGCTTCGGTAGTAATTATGGAACATCACACAGGGTTTCGGAATAATTAATCACTTAAAAGACGTGAAGGAATATTCCAAGCTCCTTTTTCACACGTGCAGTAAGTCGACAACGTTGTGTTGAGGTTGGTCAGGGAATTGAGCTGGTTTGTGGATGTAAACACCTCGGGCGCTTTCGCTTTAATGTTTTGGAAGCTAACACTGGTGATTGGCCTACACTCGCACAGCAAACATGGAAGGACAAGGCACAGTATGTCTATGTTCTCAAGACGCACAGTTACGGTGTTTGCGTACTGAGCTAGGGAAAGTGACACCCACACAATCGCAGTGTTGCCAGCTTGTTTTCGACAAAACTAAAATATCTCCGCAGGAAATGGTCAAGAGACAAAAACTTAAGATACAAAATGTGTTCCAAATACCGAGATCTATCACTGGTTTCAATTAATGCAATGACTTCCCTTCCAACCGGTATACATAATAATGTTATGAAGGTATAATCATTTTATTTAAATTTAATTTATGTATTATCGACATATTTACTTATTATAAACATTTCAAATAAATTATTTATTTAATTAGTATAATTTATAAAATGGTCGTCCTTGACCTTAATTTTTTTTTTTCAATTTATCATAACCTTCCACTTCAAGCACTTTTAAACAGTTCGATTTCAAATTTAATCACAAAAACCTCATCACAAAAACCTCATCACATTTTACAAACTCCAATTTTGCTTATAATCTCTTAATTTTTCGTTAATAACTTTAATTAATAAATATGGTATTCTTCTTGATGACACGAGTATTAATAAAGGTTTAAATGTCATTTCATTACGCTTTACTTCCAAACATAATCCCTTAAATCTCTCTTCACCAAAAGTAGGTAGGAGAATAAACTATTTTAACACAAGATTTTTTGCACTGCTGTTATAATCTGAAGTTATTTTTGGCTAAGCAAAATGGCGTTCATTTATTTAGGCATAATGATTGAAGCCGTAAAAATTATATATTGACCAAGGCCCTATAATATCTATATAGTATATGGAGCACCTGTTTGGGAAAACAGTAAGAAAAACAAAAGAACATCAAGAAACACTAAGGATACCCATCTGTGACATTTTGAAAATCTACAGTTTTTATTGCATTGATTTGGAATTTTAACACAACAATAATTGTATAGTGAGGAGTAAATCCGCCAAATGTCATACATTTAGTCAAATTAGTTGCTAAGATATTAATATTTTATGATAATTTTTAAGGTTTTTATAAACGGTTCCCCACGTTGCAACTTTGACTTGAAAAACTTAACTTTTATTTATGTTCTTTAATAGAATGTTATCAAATTGATGAGAATTTCTTAATTTTGTTATTAGTTTTGATAAAAATAAATTTTGAAGCTTAAATTTATTACTTTTGTCATTTAAATTTCGAAATGTAAACTTTAATATTTAATTACTCAAAAACTATTCATGTTATGAAAAGATTATGTCACCATTTCTTTCTAATGTTATTTGTAAGCAAGTATACCAAATTTCATGAATATGTACTGAAAACTGTATCGTGTGGGGCATTGTAAAGAGCAAACAATGTTAAAAATGAAAACATCAGAAAACAAAGTTTGAAGTGTTAAAAAGGAGAATGGAACTGTATTGATTTAAATGGACATGGAAAACAAACGATTAAGTGCCATACTTAAAAATGTCGTAGGGCTATAAAAAGCATATCAAAATATAGCAGATTTCTACTATTTGACAGATTAAAAACCCATTTTTGTCACTTTATAAAATATTTAGCCTTTTCACTCAAATGCGTCCGAACACAAATTAGACAATGTTGAATTAGCAAAATGCTGTAAATAGAGTTCTGTCTTATGAGGCATGTATCGTGTTGGAGTCAAGCCAATTAACATTACAGTGGAAGATTAATGCAACGCATGGATTGCTCTGGAACACGACGCAGCAGTTGATAAAACACAATGCAAAAATAATAGAAATCTGTGAAGCCACAGACAGTAGCGAGAAGGAACAAGACAAATGTAAGCTGTATGATAAATGTTCCCATAATCAAGTAGAGCAGATAGGAAGTCTACCAAATGACTGAAACGAAGCGTACATGAAATTACTATAGACTTATTCAAGAATAACAAGAAATATGGATCTACAATTAAAAATCTGATGTGGCACTCACATTACTTTCTCTGCTCTTGTACTAACCATTCTTACAAACTCTTATTCCTATATCTTCTTCATGATTCTGTTCTCCTGCACTCACATGACTTTCTCTACTCTTGTACTAACCATTCTTACAAACTCTTATTCCTATATCTTCTTCATGATTCTGATCTCCTGCACTCACATGACCTTCTCTACTCTTGTACTAACCATTCTTACAAACTCTTATTCCTATATCTTCTTCATGATTCTGTTCTCCTGCACTCACATGACTTTCTCTACTCTTGTACTAACCATTCTTACAAACTCTTATTCCTATATATTCTTCATGATTCTGATCTCCTGCACTCACATGACTTTCTCTACTCTTGTACTAACCATTCTTACAAACTCTTATTCCTATATCTTCTTCATGATTCTGATCTCCTGCACTCACATGACCTTCTCTACTCTTGTACTAACCATTCTTACAAACTCTTATTCCTATATATTCTTCATGATTCTGATCTCCTGCACTCACATGACTTTCTCTACTCTTGTACTAACCATTCTTACAAACTCTTATTCCTATATATTCTTCATGATTCTGATCTCCTGCACTCACATGACTTTCTCTACTCTTGTACTAACCATTCTTACAAACTCTTATTCCTATATCTTCTTCATGATTCTCATCTCCTGCACTCATATGACTTTCTCTACTCTTGTACTAACCATTCTTACAAACTCTTATTCCTATATCTTCTTCATGATTCTCATCTCCTGCACTCACATGACTTTCTCTACTCTTGTACTAACCATTCTTACAAACTCTTATTCCTATATCTTCTTCGTGTTAGTTGAGATAAACATTTGCAGAAATTATCGTATTGCTCATTTCCTTGTAGGTACAAGGGGAATATTAGAATATCGTTTTGAGCGATAGTCAAATCTTTCATAGCTTTGAGATTCCCTGCTCTTTGCATGCTTAACATATAAAAAATGAACAACCATGTTTCATTTCAAGAAAGTTCGTTTTCCGAAACAGGCAAAAATAAGAGGAATATCTCCGAAATGGTTCACTCGCAAAAAACTTTGTTCAGACATAAACACACACACACACACACACACACACACACACACACACACACACACACACACACACACACACAGTCACACATGCACGTACGCTCGCTCACACGCTGTCTCTTTCTCTCACTCTCTCTCACTCGGACTTTTTTCTAAAAATGCTTTTTCTTTTTGGATTCAGGGGGCCTCGAAACATATGTCTGGTGAAATCTCGACGTGGATTTTTTGGATGGAATTTTTTTTTTCTTCTTCTTCTTCTTTCAGAGAAGATATTTATTTAGACAAAAAAAATAGAGAAAACCATGTGAAGGTAAAATATTGTGTAGTAAAATGTACAACAAATAGCTTCTCCATGAAAAACTCATATATGTACTGAATTTCACGGTGATCGTTCAAGCAGTTTTCGAGATTCATTTTGTATATATAGATGATATGAACTATTTCTAGAAGAGTGAGTAGAGAAAGAGATGTGAATGTGTTAGCTAAAAGTGAGTAGAGAAAACAGTGTGAATTTAATATGTAGCATCTCTATTTCAAACATACAGAAAATTATATGACTTATTTGTAGGAAAGGGAATATTTGGAACGCCGACAACAGTAGCAGTGTTACCGACTGATTTATAATCAGAGGCAAGAGTTTCTGTCTTCAACGATAAATGAGAACGTTCTTCAATTACACAACAAATTGGTTTGTAAGCATTTAATATAGTTTAGAAGTGATATATGGGATTATTTTTTTCCGACAATTTTGGCAATTTTTTATATTTTCTAGAATATTGTGTTTTTAGCGCTAAATGACAAATATGTACTTTTTTTAAAATGTTACTTATAAGAATAAGTTTTTTACTCATTGACTCATTGTTGCTGGTGTTTAAGTTTTGTTTTTAATATCAATGAAAGAATTCACGTCTAGTTCTTAGGAATTCAGCAATTGAGATCAACTTGTAGCAATGCTACAAAATAAATATTATTGGCAGAGACAAAGACAATGCAATCGGTGAGGCTACAATGAAAGGTTATCTCACAAGGTCACATTTCCGTGTTATCAAAGTCGCCACAGTAAACTTAAAGCACAAAGAACTTTGTGTCATGTTTAAGTTAGGCCACAGTAATACATTTGATATAGTACGTAATAACAGCACTCGAAACAAAAGGATAATGTTAGCACTTTTTCTGTGAATAGTCAGTTCCTTCAATGTATTTGGTTACCTATCAGTATCAAATGCTGACATAAACTTGCTTGTATCAGACAGAAGGACAACTATGAATCACAACTTGAACCAAGTTGCAATTTGGTGATGTATCATATATCTAGTGATTCATGTCATGATAATAATAATAAAATAAATGCTTTAATTTCGATACCTTTTAGACACTAAAGTTACAGTAACATTCCTTACCTGTTAATTTTAACTTCAATAATGTCTATGTGTATTAACTTTACCCTAAAATTTGTGCGAAATTAATGCGAATTTTTAGTATAATACTCAACACAAAACATCACTAACTTAAATTGTTAATGCGAATTTTTCAAATAATTATCATAAAAAATCTTGCCTTTCTCTATAATATTTCATAAATGTTGTCTGCAGCTTCGTTTTGTTTGCTCAAAGTCTCACAACTCAATCTTTATATTTGCGAACTGATTTTGAGGTTATCATCATTGAATTTATCTTTATTGTTGTGGTAGTGGGCTACATATTTTAACTTTTATTGTAAGATGGATAAATTTGTTATAAGAAGAAAACGTAAAATCAATGAAACAAGTGATAGTGGCGATAGTGTTGAGGTGAAAAGTGCAACAACCACGGGACATCGGTGAAAATAGTGTTGAACTTGAAGTTGAAAAACGTGAGAAATGTCAAATACAGATATTACAGTGACTCTTATATTAAATATGGGATTAGTATCAAATGTGTATGATCCACCTTTCCTACTCATTTGTGTGAGCAGAGATTCTCTGAATTTACAACAATCAAAACGAAACAAAGAAATCGCTTGAATCCCCATTGATCAGGGTTGCCAACATTTAAAAGTAAAATTATCGTACCAGCCACTCAAAATTGTAGATTTGGATTCAAATCATAAAGCAAACGCTACAACAATAAAGATATCAGTATAATACTTATGAAAATATAAGAGTAATGATGTTTATTACATCCATTTACAAGATTGATGACCTCAACAAATATTACAACTTTAGCACTTATGTTTCTCGCACTATTCATCTGAAAGTTCAGCTTCCTCAACCGTTGCAGCATTGCACAAATTTGTTGTTGAGATAAACCTTAACATCTTCTCGGTGACTTGCAGATTTTAAGATCTACCACGTTCTTTCATAAGTTGAGACGGTAAAATGAGTTCATTTACCGTATCTAGTGCCAATCTGTTTCTAACTTTGGTTTTTATTAAACCCGGTTTAAAAAAAAAACTTTCACAAGAAGTGCTTCTGTAGGGCAAGGAAACCACTGATAATGCAAAGGCCGCTAGTTCTTTGAAATCAGTATTTCCACCAAGGTGACGCATGTTTAACAGCACTCCAGAAACTGTCAGGTTCAGGCATGTTCTTTATTTCACACGGAATAGCACGTATTCCGAGTTTTCTACATTGATCGTCAATTTTCTGAACAGTGCCTTCTTCATTGAGATTATCAGACCTGGGCACACTGGCAATAAGAGGATAAAGGTAGCAGGCTTAGTAGCTATGGGGTGGAGACAGACAATGAGGACAAAAGTGGTATTATTTGTAATTAGTTTCACTTCGCTGGAGTGACAAACCAGTGAAAATGATATTTTGCTGATATCGAACTATCTAACATTAAAATTATCGTACACCCCCATAATTATCGTACGAGTTGGCAACGCTGCCATTGATACTGAGACTAAGGAACATTCAGTCAACACTACAGGAACTGGTGTCCACAAAACAAGCTCAGCCAGTGTGTGTGTGTGTGTGTGTGTGTGTGTGTGTGTGTGTGTGTGTGTGTGTGTGTGTGTGTTTGTGTGTGTGCTATTTGTGACGTAGTTTTTGTATTTACTTTATACATTTATAGCATAGTTCTCCTTTTTGTAGTAATTATTAAGCTATGAATTTTATAATCCATTTTAAATAGACAGAGGGAACTTAAAACCCTGAAGGGATATATGTAACACGTTGATGAGATTAGGGGTAAATACATAGCAAATACAAAAGTGGAACAACCAGGGGAAATCGCTATATTACACACAAGTATCTTTAAATGTAGAATTATTTGAAAAAGCAAAGAAAGACGAAACTGATAGAAGCGCATTAAAAAGCTTAGCAATGGAAACTTTGAATACCTTCTACCCGGAGGACGCATGGCTGCATATTTTCACTCATGGTTCACTAATCAAAGTGGAGCGTAGTACACACAGATCGGCGTAGGTATACTACAAACCTTTCCCATGTTATACTCAAGCTGGAAAATTAAACACCAATTTGGATGTGGAATTACAAGTAATAAACATTGCCCTTTCCTAATTATACGTTAGACTGCACTCCTTTCATAACATGGTCATACTATGTACGCAATCTCAGCTATCCAAGCCATAGGAAAATCGGAATGTAATGTCACCTCAAAGAATGGTTCTACAAGAGTAGAGAAAGTCATGTGAGTGCAACACATCAGATTTTTAACCATACGACGCGGCATATTGAAGGCAACAGAAAGAAGTGTTAGAATTTGGGCTATTAAAAACCAGAATTTCTAAGCAAAATGTTTAACTTTTATGCACTTCGTAAGATGCACTATATGGCATGTGCAGTTTTAATTATGTTTGTTTGTGTTTACTTTGTAGTAAAACGTTTTTGTTTCCTTATTTTACAATGCTTAATTAAAGCAGCATATTTTACCCAAAACTGTAACATTCCACAGTTATCCGTGATTCACTATTTTCTGGGATAAACACGTAAGAAAGAAATGCTGAAATATCACTACAAGGAGAAAACACTTGCTCTGATTGGGCACAGAGTCAATTCATCAGTCATTTGTTACCGGAGATATCGTAATGGTATTTTGGACAATTCCACGAATTCCAAACAGCAGCATGTAGTGCAAGAATGGTATTTCTCCAAAATACCCGAAATTTTAAAGCGGCTGGTAGCTCGAAATAATCCTTTGGAACACACACGCACACACGCACGCACACACGCACGCACACACGCACGCACGCGCGCGCACACACACACACACACACACACACACACACACACACACACACTACTACTACTACTACTACTACTACTACTACTACTACTACTACTACTACTTGGCCCATAAACAAAGAAGAACTTGGAAACAATTTCATACAACCTTTCGTTAACTTCATTAATGCTATACAATTCACAGAAATAGAATGACTTAAGTTCAAATATATATAATTTCTACTCCTTAGCAAAATTGCAATCAGTATCATTGTCCAAACACAGTTCAATACTCTACTGCTGTTACGAGTATAATAATATTTGCCTTTCACTATATGATAAGTACCAGATTTATGATTTGTAAAATAGCATTAGGTTAAAGAAATAAAGTCAAACAAAATAAAATAGCATTAAACAACAAACATCAAATAAAAAAACTGTAAATATCACAATAGAGAAGTATTCAATTAGACTAAGGTAGATAAAAAATTAGAGGTAAATAAAAATGTAAATGTTCGAATAGAACATCACCAACAATATGTACATGTATATAAAATGAAAATTGTATGTAAATAAATAAATGCAAGCATGTAGTATTCATATGGAATGGGGCATGCATTTTTGAAAAACACACACACACACACACACACACACACACACACACACACACACACACACACACACTCTCTCTCTCTCTCTCTCTCTCTCTCTCTCTCTCTCTCTCTCTCTCTCATTGTCGTCAGGAACACTTGGGGTTGCAAAAATTGCATCTGACAAACTCAATCAGATGCCACAGAAAAATTTCTCTTACAAAATACTATGTCAAATTTCTGAAAAAGCTTTCTGGTGAAGAAACACATATTGAAGAGGAATTCACCGAAGAACTGTTGTGCTTTTTTCATGCGTCTGTGACGTCATGCGACATTTTGACTATAAAAATAATGTTTCACTGATAGATGCAGAAAGTTTACACAGGAAAATCTCAGGATGACCTTCGTTATATATTACTGTAACACTCTTCAATAAAGTAAAAGTTCTGTGAATTTATTTATTATCATATTTGCTTAATTTGGTGCTTATATTCATCATTTTTCGTGCCTATTTGCTTGCTTATTTTACTATTCTATTGTGCTTAGATATCAGGGCTTTAATGGTAATAATGAAATAATTAGAACAGGTGAATTCATTTGTGCGTTTTGTTAAGAGTATAAATTTTGCAAGCACAATAATCACAACAAATTTAGTAATAATTAAATTACTATTTTGAAAGTAGTAAACATGCCTTTAATAATATATAACAATGTTAATCTTGCATAGTAGAGTTGTGTTTCTATAAAACATGTAATATACCTCCTGTTATCAGCATGGTGTTACGTATAAAAATATGTGTTACACTCACATGACTTTCTCTACTCTTGTACTAACCATTCTTACAAACTCTTATTCCTATATCTTCTTCGTGTTAGTTGACATAAACATTTGCACAAATTATCTTATTCTTTATTTCCTTGTAGATACAAGGGGAATATGGGAATTCTTTGGGCGATAGCCAAATCTTTTAAAGCTTTCATATTCCGTTCTCTTTGCACGGTTAACATATAAAAAATGAACAACGGTGTTCCATTTGACAGAAACATAAGGACTCCAAAACTCACACAAATAATATGGAATATCTCCGAAATGTTTCACTGTAAAAGTGTATTTAGATATAAATTGTGTGTTTTAGCAAGATCTTCATTTTTTGTACAGTAAGATTTGGCCTATCTCTTTGCAAAAGTCACCCAGAGTAAATAGGACTTCATGGACTATAGCCAGACACCTCAAGATATACATTTCATTTGTCATAAACATATCTCAAACGTGTAGCATTTTAATCAAAATCGTTATATCCATTTTCAAGAAAATCAAAATTTTCGAAAAATTGTCCATGTAAAGGGTAGGTTGGGGTGGACCAATTTTCTTCAAAATTTTCGTGTCTCATCCTTGAAAAACATTAAACTTAAATACCAACTTTGGTCTTTAACTGACTTTTCGTTTTTGAGTTATGCTGTCATCAGACTGACAGACCCATAGACACACACAATGACCTTTTTCTAAAAATGCCTTTTTTGGATTCAGGGAGTCTCATAATTCTCAAAACATATTCCTGGTGAAATCTCAACATTGAATTTTTGTGTGGAATACAATACTTCCTCTACTTACTATACGTAGTAGAGAAAGTAATAAAATGTATGTCGTTATATTTACTTGGGAGATACTGAGATACAGTTGAATTAAGCGGTAGAGAAGTTGGGATGGGGAGTGCTTGAGGTCTGGCAACGTGGCAGTGTTGGGCCAGCGTCTGGTTCATGCCTAAAATAAAAACATGCACTAAACAGAATAAGGCCTGCGACTTGTTTATATAACCCTTGCCACCGTGACAAAGGACCTGCTGATAAAGCTTTCGCTTTCTCTACCTTACTACATTCGGACATAGGAAAAGTAAACACTACAATAGCTGCTATTCACCTTCAAATATATTAAAACAAAAATTACACAAGTTAACTATTTAAACATTTTAGGCATTTAGCTAGACCAAAATCTAAATTGGGGAATCCATATAGCTAACTTTATAATAAAATTAAGGTAATGTATCTATGATAATTAAAAAATCGACAGTTTTCTTCTGATTGCTTTAATTTTTTTTCCACACACTCAGAACATAAAATATATAGTGTACACAAAATTTCAATGTTCTATGTCAAATCGTGTTTAAATCATTAATATATTTATTAATAATAAATCACTTTTTGGTATGCTAATATGAAATGACCTTTGGACACTACAGTTTATTGTATCTCTCCTAAATTTTTAATTTAGCTCAGTATATAGATATAAAGAAATTATCATATCGCCATTGTTTAGATTTAATTAGTTTAAAAGAAAGAAATATTTTGTATACAGTTTATTGATGTGTTCAATTTTTTTCAGTGTGAGTTATGAAAAATATTTAATGCCGGCTCAGTTATTTAAGATTTTTTAACCAGCGCACGGCTAATAGGTTATAAAGTAGGGTCCAAGGAGCATTTTGAATTGTGAAAAATGCTGGGTAAAAAAGAATTGACAAAAATGAATTTCAAACTTTAACAATATATTTATGTACTTTAACTAAATCCAATCCACTTAAAATTCCCCATCACCACGTGTGGGACCCTCTGTTGCTTTCTTCTTGGCCTCAGTTTTTGAGAATTTTAAGTTTGCTTGGTTGTTTCTTAATATGAAAACTTTCCTTTCAGCTTCACATTGTTCTCAAAATTTACAAATTTATTGTCCTTAGCATAACCTCTACACTATGCACTTTTGCTAATTTATACACAAAGTTCATAAAATATCTGCTTGATACGCCTCTATTATAGACTAACGAATAGCTTAAAACCTATTAACTATTTAAACAATGTCTAATATATAACTGGAACACTGAAATAACCTGGCAAGATTACACAATTACAGAACACTAACTGCATTTCTCTGTTTGGAAGCAAAGTATGCGTCAGATTCGCAGCATTTCAGCTCGATATATCGAATTAATTTCAGCACAGCCAACTTACAGCCTTTCTGAAGCAAAATTCCCTGCAAGAGACTGCAAAGTCAGTGAAAACGAAAAATGCATTTCAAAGCTCACCCGCACTGGCACATTTGAATACCCTCCTGGAGTTACGTATGCTACTCAAGCACACGCGCATTCCCGGACATTTTTCTTAAAATTCCTTTTTAGCATCCAGGAGACCTCAAAACGCACATTTCCATTGAAATCACGTTATTCAATTTTTGGGGGAACTGCAACACCGTATCTTCTCTACAAAGAACGCTTAAGAAAATTTCCCCGAACTTCTGCATCACATTGTTAATCATTATACGAAGCCTTGACCATGTGATTGGTTGCTTTAGCTCACGGTGCAAGAATGTGTCACTCCTCTTGTTAAATAACCTTCACCAATAACCAAAACAAAGTGTACAAAATAACGTAGAAACGAAATACATGTTTGCGCTTTCGACTGTATTGGCTGAAAGAGAAAGAGGTAGTGAGTGCATTCAGTTTGTTATACAGAGCTTATCGGCTAGAGAATGACACGTCTTTGAAGCGGTTAACGTCTAAGGGGAAAACTTGATGAGCGCCCAGGTTAGCGGTGAAGCTCACTCCTCAAAAGGCCTCAGAAAACGACACAAAATCCACCGAAGATTTTCTTTGTCGCTCTTTGTACGTAGTAGAGAAAGTAAAAAAGACTAATGTAACATTCTACACTCTATGAGATATTACTCAGTTTCTTTGCAAACGTTTCTTACCAAATTTTACCCATTTTAGTTGAGTTTAAACTTTACAAAAATAGCTACATTACACATTTCGTTATAGATTCAAAGGGAACAGCGATAGTCAAATGTTTAACAACTGAACGTTATATACCCTCCTTTAAAATTCCATACTCTTTCCACGTAATCGCCAGAAACAATTGAATGTCGACAGCACCTGAAATAAATGACTGCAATTCGAACCATTAATAACGGATATCTAGGAAGTGGCCGATACCACCAAAATAATTATTTCAAATAAATTGTGTTTTTTAAAGAAAAATGCATCTTTTGTGCAGTACGTTTCCGTCCTAAATTAAACAAACACGCATTTATAATGTCGCCTATGTTAACAAATATTCTAATTTCCTGCACATGAAAGCTTACTAGTAACAAACTGGATTACTTGTAGCAATGGCACGAATATTTTCCACAGCATCAATAACTTTTGGAGTCTATTATAAATTATGGGTTGTGTACAGGATACAGAAATCAAGAGTCATTTGCTAAGATTATTTCGGAATAAAATAAAGTGATGAACTCAAAAATCAAGTCATTATAATAAAATTACAAAAATGAATATATTTATTTGCAGTGTAAGTGGGGTTGTCTTAGAAATTAAATTAAAATCGTGCAGATGTTATTATATTATGTATGATTGTCAGAATGTATCTAGTATAGCTTATGGCTTTATTTACAGAAAAAAAATTCTGATGTGATGCACTCACATGACTCTCTCCACTTCTATACAAAAAGTTTGTTGTAGGTGCAAGGGGAATGTGGCAATGTCGCTTTAAGCGATAGTGAAATGTTTAAACCTGGTCGCTATGTGATGAGTTTGAAATTATATTCTTTTCACATGTCCAAGGGAGAAAAGCAATAACGAGTTCCCATTTTTTGAGAAAAGCATAAGTAGTAAAAATTCAAAAGAATAAGATGGAATATCTCCAAAGTGTTTCACTCCACAAAAAAGAACAACTTGACATAAATTTTGTATTTTAACGAGAGCTATATATTTTGTACAGTAAGATTCTCTGTCTGCCTGAAGGTTTACCAGTTATGCAAGTCATCCAGAACGTACACTTCTGAGAACATTTCCAGAAAATTTAAGACAGGTTTACATTTAATTTGTCATAAAATTATGTTACACATACGGCATTTTAATCCAAATTGTTAGCCATTTTTCGATAAAATCAAAATTTGGAAAAAATGTTTCGTGTGAAGTGTAGTCTGGGGTGTTGGACTTTTGTTGAAAATTTACATCTATCTCTTCCATGTTGTTGAATGATGTTGAAGTTAAATGCCAAGTTTGGTATTTAAGCGAACTTTTGTTTTTGAGTTATGCCGTTCTCTCTCTCTCTCTCTCTCTCTCTCTCTCTCTCTCTCTCTCTCTCTCTCTCACGCGCGCGCGCACACACACACATGCGCACATGGACTTTTTTTTCTAAAAATGGCTTTTCTAGATTCAGGCGGTCCCAAAACATATTTGTGATAAAATCTCTACATCGAGTTTTTGGGTGGAATCCCATTACTTCCCCTACTTGCTATACGTAGTAGAGAAATTAAACGGGCTAATAAAGTTAACTTGTTAGATGTAATATACTCCATTGTTTTCACAGGTATTCCTTTTAATCTCATTGGTTTGATTTCCTCGTATTTATACTCCAACTGTTCAAAGTATTAAAAAGATGTCTTTAGGTATCAGCCGAAGGAGATGATAATGAGATTTTTATAAACATTTAATAGGACCATGGCCATGATTGGTTGGAAAACAGCATTCCTTTAGGCGTAATTGGTCATTATTCCCCAATTGGGACACGAGTGAAATATAGTGAGACAATATAATGCTATGTAGTAACACTTCATTCACTTGAAGCAGTAAACTGTTTTCTCATTAAGCTATTGCAATGCCACCGCTGCAACGAAAACATACTTAGAAGTAATAAAAATGTATGATCCTTCACAGCAAATGAGTTAAGCCACTAACAGCTCATTTGTATGTGCACGATATACACACATTTAAAGTATATGGACTGAAAAATCTAGAGTCGCCATGTTTGTCAGCTAACACTGTAGGTAGGACGAGGATGGGGGGGTTGTGTTAAACCCCAAGATCCGCCACTGGTTTGCCGAGATAATCGTACAGATAACGAAGAGGAGGACGAAGAAGAAGGGTTGGATTAAAACCCCAAGATCCGCCACTGGTTCGCCGTGATAACACTACAGGTAACTGAGCTGAGGACGAGAATGAAGGTTCGGACTAAAACCTCAAGATCCACCACTGGTTCGAGATAATGCTACAGGTAACTAAGCTGAGCACGAGAATGAAGGATCGGACTAAAACCTCAAGATCCGCCACTGGTTCATTGAGATAATACACAGTAACTAAACTGCGGATGGGGATAAAGGGCCAGACTATAGCCGCAAGATCCGCCACTGGTTCATCGAGATAATACACAGTAACTAAACTGCGGATGGGGATAAAGGGCCAGACTATAGCCGCAAGATCCGCCACTTGCTCATCGAGATAACATACAGTAACTAAACTGCGGATGGGGAAGAAGGATGGGTCTGTAAACCACAAATCCGCCACTGTTTCATCGAGATAATGCTACAGGTAATTAAGTTGCGGCTGAGGATGTAGGATCAGACTGTAACCCAAAGACCCGTCACTGGTTCCCCGGAGATGACACTACAGTGAAACTAAGCCGAGGACGAGGATGAAACCCCAAGAGCCGCCACTGTTTCATCGAGATAATGCTACAGGTAATTAAGTTGCGGCTGAGGATGTAGGATCAGACTGTAACCCAAAGATCCGTCACTGGTTCCCCGGAGATGACACTACGATGAAACTAAGCCGAGGACGAGGATGAAACCCCAAGAGCCGCCACTGTTTCATCGAGATAATGCTACAGGTAATTAAGTTGCGGCTGAGGATGTAGGATCAGACTGTAACCCAAAGATCCGTCACTGGTTCCCCGGAGATGACACTACGATGAAACTAAGCCGAGGACGAGGATGAAACCCCAAGAGCCGCCACTGTTTCATCGAGATAATGCTACAGGTAATTAAGTTGCGGCTGAGGATGTAGGATCAGACTGTAACCCAAAGATCCGTCACTGGTTCCCCGGAGATGACACTACAGTGAAACTAAGGCGAGGACTAGGATGAAACCCCAAGAGCCGCCACTGGTTCCCCGGAGATGACACTACAGTGAAACTAAGCTGAGGACGAGGATGAAACTCCAAGATCCGCC
The DNA here is from genome assembly GCA_030765045.1 of Tenodera sinensis. Taxonomy (NCBI): domain Eukaryota; kingdom Metazoa; phylum Arthropoda; class Insecta; order Mantodea; family Mantidae; genus Tenodera; species Tenodera sinensis. Next base: position 306,674,407 of record CM060962.1, read on the forward strand.
ACTGGTTCCCCGGAGATGACACTACAGTGAAACTAAGCTGAGGATTAGGATGAAACTCCAAGATCCGCCACTGGTTCCCCGGAGATGACACTACAGTGAAACTAAGCCGAGGACGAGGATGAGACCCCAAGAGCCGCCACTGTTTCATCGAGATAATGCTACAGGTAATTAAGTTGCGGCTGAGGATGTAGGATCAGACTGTAACCCAAAGATCCGTCAATGGTTCCCCGGAGATGACACTACAGTGAAACTAAGCTGAGGACGAGGATGAAACCCCAAGATCCGCCACTGGTT
>CM060962.1:306677200-306802200 GCA_030765045.1 Tenodera sinensis
ATGTTTGTGTTTTGTTTGCGTTCTGTGTTTGTTTCATGGATTAAGATTGTGTACTAAGATAAATGCAATACTAATTTGCATTGTTAATTTTGCCGTAGATACTTAAACTAGGTGGGAGGCAGTAATGTATGACATTAGCTCGCCTAGCGTTTAAACGAAGCACCGCAGCAAAAAATCTTTCCTTAAGAAAAAGTGTTTAAAATAATCTTCTCTATCAGCTCCAAAGTTTTTCGGTCTAATTTTGAGACAGTCTGTATATTTCTGTGGAATTAACTGTTTCCGAGATATTTCTTATTATTGGTTTGAATTATTAATACTTACATATTTCTCAGGTGTGAAGTCATTCGTGTATGCTAAAAGAATGTAATTTCAAAGTCATGACATAGAGACCAGCTCTTAAAGGATTTGAGTATCACATAAGCCTACTGTATTCCCCTATTCTCATTGTATATTTAAGGAAGTAAGTAGTAAATTAATTTCTACTGACGTTAATTTCGATTAGTTAACATAAAGTGGATAGCCGAAAAAGTGTTTGTAAACATTTGAATAATGTGTACAAGAATAATTAGAGAAAGTCAAGAAAAGGGGGGCGGGGGGGGGGGAGAAAGATAGCTAAAAATTGCACATTTTTGTAACTTCTCTCATTTAATACATTTTAAACGCCAATATACGTAAAACATTAAATATTATAGAGTAAGCGTTCTGTCTGTAAAATCACTTGTTTTTCTTATAAAATATGGGCTATTTGGAGAAAAATTTGATGTGTTGCACTCACATGAGTTTCTCTGCTCTTGTCCTAACCTTTCTTACAAACTCTTATTACTATTTAATCTTCGTGTTAGTTGAGATAAACATTTGTACAAATTATCTTATTGTTTATTTCCTTGTAGGTACAAGGGGAATATTAGAATACAGTAGGCTTTGTGCGATAGTCAAATGTTTTAAAGCTTTGAGATTCTGTTCTGTTTGTACGGTTAAAACATAAAAAAGTGAATAATGATCTTCTATTCGACGAAAGTTGTTTTCCGAAACTGACACAAATAACAAGAAATATCTCCAAAATGATTCACTATACAAAAAGTTTTCATGTGGACGTAAATTGTGTGTTTTAGCAAGATTTGGTCTATCTCTTACGGTTTACCCTAACCTAAACCCCAGCGCAACAGCCCATGAAGGGCCAACGCTTGCCGACCAGCCGCTGCGTCCCCCACCTCGGACCACTACAGGCGTCACTGGTGGGGTGCAGTACTAGAGGGTGGTATGTGGTCAGCGTCTCGAACGCTCCCGGCCAGTTATACGGTCTTCTGGACCTGGGGCCACTACTTCTCCATCAAGTAACTCCTCAATTGGTCCCCCCGGTACCTAACGAGGCTGAGTGCACCCCGTGCTAGACCTCCCAGCGGGGGGAAAATGCCCTTACTAGTACCGGAGACCGAACCCGGGTTCTCTGTGCCAGAGGCAAGTGCTTACGGTTTCCGAGTTATCCAAAAGTCATCCAGAGTAAACAGGACTACATAGGCTATAGCCAGAAAATTCAAAATATACATCTCATTTGTCATAAAAATATCTTAAACATATGGGATTTTAATCAAAATCGTTAAGGTATTTTTTGAGAAATAGAAATTTTCGAAAAATTTTCCATGCAAAGGGTAGTTTAGAGTGGAGGAATTTTCTTCAAAATCTTCGTGTTAAACTTAAATAAAAACTATGGTTTTTAATCGACTTTTTGTTTTTTAGTTATGCTGTCCACTGACACACACATACAAATGCACGCACGCAGGTACGCGCGCGCGCGTACAAATGGGAATATTTTTATCTATTTTCACTAGAGGAATCACAGCTCGAACCGTAAGATCAGAGTTACAATGTCACCTATTTAGAATGATTTTGAAAATGCTCACAGTGCACTTAATAACACACTAGAACGGGTTCTCTTGGTGCGAGAAATGGAGAAAGATGTTATATACCAAATTCAATAACTTCCAAGTTGTTTCTGTCTACTTCATGCTAATTAACAGCGATAACTTAAATGCAGTGGCCCGGATGTTAATGACCTAAAGAATATTAAAACTGAACTCAAAATGATGGCTTTATAATCTTAAAATGTCTTAAAAGGAAAAAAGAATACTTAAAAGTTAGTTTCAGTTCTTGATCTCGCACATTTCGCTTATAACTTAACTTTTATACTGAACTACAATAAGTTACAAGCACGTTTTGTACGTTTTCAAATTTGAAGGACTGTTACGGACTTGCATGTAAAGAAGTTTCTTTCAAGTTCAACACGAGAGACTGGGATATGCTTAAAGCAACAAATATTGCCAGTTTGTGGCTCTTCTTCTTCTTCTTCTTCTTCTTCTTCTTCTTCTTCTTCTTCTTCTTCTTCTTCTTCTTCTTCTTCGTCTTCTTCTTCGTCTTCCTCTTCGTCTTCCTCTTCCTCTTCTTCTTCTTCTTCTTCTTCTTCTTCTTCTTCTTCTTCTTCTTCTTCTTCTTCTTCTTCGAGGGAATACTTCTTACCTGACAGTCAATCTTGCAATTGTAACACATCCAGACAAGACTTCCCACTTCAACTTCAACACGACTTACATTGCTTGCAACTGATTTCAACTATTTGATTTTATTTTTGCTTTTGCGGAAGTACTTGTTTGTCCTTTCGGCATGCTGAAATCAAATATCACTCCAATCAATAGCTCCTGCTCGGAGAATGTGTTGTAATAGTACACGTGGTGCGCCCCTCATTCCTTTAGAGGAGAAATCTTACAGTAGACGTAAACCATTTAATTGGACTCTTAACCTGTCGTTGACAAGTCCAAATGTTTAATATTCCAATGCATTTACAAAAATATTCACATTTTGAGGATCTGAAAAATGATCCTACTAACATAACAATAATGAAACCAAAACTAGTGACAAACTCTGATGTGTTACACTCACATGACTATCTCTACTCTTGCACTAATTATTTTTACAAACACTTATTCGTCTAATTCACGCTGATAGAGATAAACAGTTGTGTACGAATTATTTGATTGCTAATTTTCTTGTGAGTGCAAGAGTAATACGCTAGGCCTCAAGCGATAGTCAAATGTTTTAAGAGTGGTCGCTATGTGAAGACTTTGAAATTCCGTATAAGAACCTCCCATTTGAGAACGGTGTATAAGTATTGCAAAACTCTGACAAATAACGGGAATATCTCTGAAGTGGTTCACTTCACAAAAAAAGGATCATTGGACATAAGGTAGGTATGTTTTAACAAGATCTACATTCTTTTCTATGGTAAGATTTGGTATATCTCTTGCCAGTTATGCAAGAGTACAAGACTACATAAGCTATAGCCAGAATGTTTGGATGGAATGCAATACTTCCCCTACTTACTATACGTAGTAGAGAAATTAAAAAGAAAAAAACTTGGATCCTTTTGTTTCAAATGACATAACAGCAATTTTTAATGTGTAAAAAAATGCCCTATCAGACAAAAATATCTAAAAATACCAAAAAGAACCACGAAAAAAGATCCTAAAACTAGGTTTAATTTCAGTCAAGATATTATGAGCTCCATACTATATTTTCTATATGGCGTAAGTCTAGCATCATCACAAAAAGGGTGCGAAGTCATCGAAGTCGGGACCCTGTTCATTACATATTCCATTGTATAGCGCGTCTCACCCTTAAAAGACAGTACACGTTAAATGGAGCGCAGTGTTGCAACATGTACTAGTTGCGAATCTTTCTCCGCGAGCGACTCGAGGTGGCCGGAGTCCTGTACTTAGTCCTTCAATTGCTGCTTGACGAGACGGGCACTTTTAACTTTGGTATCCCTCCACGCCTTTGTTACTGTATGACCTAAATTTACAAATGACTCGTCTGTATAAACAATTGATTTCCCCTGGTCCCTAAACCTTTTACGTCTTTTAGATATTTATGTCGCCATCTGATGATATCGATATCGTCTCTTTCTACTAATATGCACTTGTTACCCTTTCTTTCATATTCGGACCCCAAATCATGTAAGAACCGACTAAGAGTGGCCCTTGAGAAATTTGGTAGGGTCTCATCACTGTTGAACTGTGACAAAATTATATTCAGCGTGGGTGGAATATTTGCAAACAGTAAAGAATGAACAATTCGCCGCACTCCACCTTGCACAATTCAATCATATTGCGTTAACCTAGCGTTTTGTGTAGTCCCGCCCTTTTTGCTTTCTTTTTCGATGGCGTTCTTAGAGGTCCTTTCATTAGTTCCTTTTTAATCATATACACTACTGCTTCTGAACACCCGATAGCCTTAGCTGTTTCTTTTACCGCCTTGCTTACACGCATTTTACTTAAAAAATAATCTAACACATTCATAATTATTTGGCGTTCCTTACTTCTTTATTTACCAACATATCGTCCCTTCCTAGCTTCACCCTCCATAACTACAAATATTTACAAAAATATTAAACAAATAACGCAATAACAGCTCACAGTTACACACACGACTTCTTTCGAACTAATGCTAGTGCTGCTCCTTGTACTATCTTCTGTGTCAGGCCTGACGCTGAATAGATGAATACCTTTTGTTTGCCTTACTGGACAAAAGAAAGAGGTTACTGCCTTTTGGTTTATTTTAAAAACTTTCTCCAACCTTCCTCAACATTTGTTCTCGCTGGTTCCCTGATGTAAACTCAATAACAAAAAAGTTTCACACTGTGTAACTTTTGCAGTGCACATATATAAAATTTTCCGAAAACATTTAATTTAAAAAATTATAACACTTAACTGGGTAAACATAGAGAATTCAAAGTAGGCAGGTATTAGCACTATAGTTTACTCTACCTAAGAAAAAATATCGATGCATTCTAGCAGTTAGTTTGTTAGTTAGTGCGTGATGAGTGTAGAAACAGCAAATATCGGACTTCTATTGAAAAAAACGTTTTCTGAAGAAATTTGGACCTATAGAAATGTATAATGACTCAGAAAAGGATATAAACTGATAAAGAAAAAAATTCTGCATAGGATAATGTGTTCAAACCTGAAATTTATAACAAATGAATATTTATACCATGCTATTAGGAATCTGGCAACAGAGCGAGGGTAGAAAAGGACGCGGCTAATGGCAACTTGTAGGCGCTAGATAGAGACAGAGATGTCCCATTTAACTCCATACTGTCTTCTAAGAGTGAAACGCTATATAGATAAGAGTATACAGGAAACTGAAATCATCGTCATATCTTTCACTATACCTTGGCCTTGAACTTTGTCTTTGCAGGTCTGTGAGAAACTATCGAAAGGCTAATTTGAACTTTCAAAAGATTTAAAGTATTACGAAGTTTGAACTAATAATAATGAATATCTTAGAAATGCTGAATGCTACATGTTATTTATTTAAATTTTGTGTAATAATAAAAGTAATGAAATAAATCAGAATAGCCTAACCATGAGGATGGATAAGCATCGAACAGTTAGATGTTCAATATAGAAATGTTAGAGACCCCGTGGTGCGCCTGTCATCTGATGTGGCCGACCTTTATATTCCCCGGCCTCAGCCCTGGAAACTTTCTCGGTCTCCCTGACTGAGATTTTTTCCAAGCTTAAGTCAGTCCACATAACTGGGAAATGCCGGCCAAATACACTAAATAATTCAGGCCTGGAAGCGTTCCTTCCCAAATTCCCGTTAAAAATTATCATTTTATTTTAATTATCAGTTGTCCACCACCTGCAATGCATTATGGGAAGGAAATACTGTTAAGAAAAGTCTGATAGCCTTCACTCATATGATTTCTCTACTAACTCTTGTGCAGCAATGGAAAAAATGAATGAGCGCATTAGGAGAGCAGAATATTTCTAAGTCCCACGTCCTGTTGCAGCACGGTTTACACAGGTTGATATTTCCAACGTGTAGCTGAGTTTATTGATAGTCTTTGTTCCAAATGTCATCGTCTGTCGGACATAGTCTATTTGTGTGTGGAAATAGTACATCAAGTCAATGTTTAGGTTTAGCAGATGATACTGTAATATTGAGCAGAACAATAAAACATCTAATAGGAACCGTAACAGACATGACAATTGCTGCAACAAAGGTTGGTCTCAATATAAATCGTAGCAAAACAAAATATATGGCCAATAGAAAAGTTAGTCCACAAGTGAAGGAGGGCAAACGTATAAAAAGGTTGTTTTAAATACCTGGGTTCATTCATAATGGAACAAAATGAGATTGAAATAGAAATTAAATCAATGATTAATCAAGGAAATAAATGTTATAATGCACTGGCACTTCTCTTTAGGAAAATATATTTGTCACAAAGGTTAAAAGCAAGATTATATAAAACAATTGCAAAACCTGTTGTATTATATGGAGCAGAGTCGTGGACATTAATAGACAAGTCAAAATGTAACTAATGACTTGGGAAAAGAAAATACTCCGAAGAACTATTCAAAAATGGCACATGGAAAAGCCAAACAAATTTGGAAATTGTGAATAAATATAATGCTCCTGACATTATGACAAGTCAAGAAGATTGAGATGGCTAGGACACGTGCAAAGAACGAGCCAGGATAGAGCAGTGAAGAGGGAAAGATAGGAGGTAGTAGAAAGAGAGGAAGACCCAGACTTAGATGGAGTGATGACGTAGAAAGTGATTTAAGACAACAGGGAGTAGAACGGTGGAGAAATAAGGCTTTGGACCGAGATATTTGGGCATCTATCAGAAAGGGCTGTAGTGCTACAGGTGATGATGATTGTTGGAAATATCGACTTATGTAATCCGCGCTCTAACACGATGTGGCACTGGGAAATTTATTGATAAATTATTCGTAATTCTTTGTGCATTTTACACAATCATCTGTATACCACACTAAATTAAATTAATTAATTAAATAATTCTAAAGTGGTTAGCTGTCGTATTTCAAAATTGTATAACCATTTTGTATGTTCTTACACTTTAGCAAATATTTTTACACTATACGACTTTTTATCCTTTATAATTTATATTTAAAATGGTCTTCTACAGATCTGTTAGCAAGCGTGTTTTTATGAGAACCCTAAAATTGCACAGCTATCCAGCTACTGGATTTTCTCTCATATTCCCCTTGCACCTACAAGAATACTAGCAATCAGTGATGAATGCAGCCACTTTCCTCCAGGGAAAGGGGGGGGGGGTGTTAATGATATATACATTTACAAATAGATATGAATTTCTCAGGGGGACTTTTCAGTTCCCCGGAGGGGGGGGGGATTCCCCCGAGCCACCTGCTGAGTTCATCACTTCTAACAATAATTTCTGTAAATGTTTATCTCGACTGACATGAAGAAGATACAGAAATAAGTGTTTGTAGGAATAGTTAGTAAAAGAGTCATGTGAGTGTAACATAATGATAATTTTCTATAAATTGTCCAGTGTAAACTTTAGTTTGGTGATATTTTCACATTCTTGGAAGATGCCGAACATAAATGTCAAGTTTGGTATTTATGATACTGTTCATTTGAGTTAGGTTGTTTACACACACACGTCAGGGTGTCTCAAAGTATATATTTCCAGCGAAATCTCGATATTGAATTTTTTGATGTAGCGAAAGTAATAAATACTCCAGAAGCAAGTGGCATACAACTCCAGAAGGTTTTCATCATTCAGTGACTTGACCGAGCACACAACTAAGGACATTTTTAATTCTTTTCGAGTTGCAGCTGATAACAGAAGTGAAAGAACTCGGAAGGAATATTTTCAGAGACAGAAGCTGTGCAGTTGTAAGATTGTTGAACCGCAGGGAAGACCAAAATAGCAATTTTGGATCAGGGAGCCGTGCACAAGTTGAAGCAATCAACACAGCGCTGTTCCCAGTTATGTATCGCTAGAATGTGTAACAAGCGTTGCGCGTGACAAAAACATGCAAACATAATATGAAAATGCACGAGGACTTGCTTTTCTGCGACCTCTAAATAAAGCACTAGTGACGTCATCAGAGGACGCGTCACAAGTCAAACAGGACATGCACACCAACTTAGGAAGAAAGCCTAAGATTATGTACTGCACTTCGCCTCTGCCACACGTTTATCGTTATACGAAGCCTAGATCATTTATTGGTTACTTTAGGCCACAGTGGCACTCCTTTTGTTAAATAACCTTAACTAATAACCAACGCAAGAGATACAAAATGGCTTAGAAACGAAATACATGTTCACACTTTCAATCGTATTGGCTAAAAGAGGAAGAGGCAGTGAGTGCATTCAGTTTGTCACACAGACCTCTATAAGTAAATAAGTAAATAACAAAATAAATAAGTAAATAACAAAATAAATAAGTAAATGAATAAATAAGCACATAAATAAACCAGTAAATAAAGCAGTATGTTTTCACTCTAACTCATACTATAATTGGTTAATTTACCTTTACTAACCTATTGCTGATCATAGGAATGCAACAGGACTATAGATAAAAATATAACAAAATTTTATTGTTGTATGTTTGTCATATTAATGTAAACCATATACATAAATATTTTTTCTCCAGTTTCTAAACTTAATTAGTCAACTATAACGAAAAGCGTAATTTATTTAATCATAGATATCTTTACTCTCACAAATATATCACATAAATCACTGTATATAAACATATATTTTATATTGCTCCAAAAACTAAATCCCCAGCGCAACAGCCAAGGCTTACCGCCCGGCCGCCGCATCCCCACCTCTGCCCACTACAGGAGCCATGAGTGGGGTGCAGTACTGGAGGGTGGGACGTGGTCAGCGCCCCGAGCCCTTCCGGCCAATTATGCGGCCTTCACTTCATGAGGTAGCACCTCAATTGGCCCCTCAAGGCCTAATGAGACTGAGTGCACCCCGTAGCAGACCTCCCAGCGGGGAAAAAATACCCACGCCGGTACCGGGGATCGAACCCGGGTATTGCGCACCAGAGACAGGCACGCTACTACTGCGATACGGAGGCGGTCATTATATTCCCCTAGTTCTACTTAATATTGCTGTTTCCATTTGGTTTCAATTAAGCTTTAAGCACCTATACCAGCTAGAAGGGAAGTCATTACATTAATTTAAACCAGATCTCGGTATTTGGAACACATTTTGTATCTTAGGGAGATATTTTAGTTTTGTCGAAAACAACGTGGCAACACTGCAGATTGTGTGGGTGTCACTCTCCCTAGCTCAGTACATAAACGAACAACATTTTGAGGACATCAACAAATACCCTGCCTTGTCCTTCCATGTTTACTGTGCGAGTGTAGGTCAATCACAAGCGTTAGCTCCCAAAATATTACGCGAAAGCGAAAGCACCCGATCTGTTTGCATCTGTCAATTCCCTGACCAACCTCAACACCACGTTGTCGACTTACTGCACGTCTGAAAAAGCTGCTTGGAGTATTCCTTCACATCTGTTAAGTGATTAATTATTTGAAACCCTGTCTTATGTCCCATAATTACTACCGAAGCTATGTCAGAAATAAGTTACTCTACGCATCTTACAAGTAACAAACTGTTACCTTCGTACATTCTTGTGGAATTACGCACCCAATTTGGATAAAAAACTATTTATTTTTTTGAAATCGTTTGATCAAGGAACAAAAAGCTATTATACTTTTTTGTTTGTAATGCTTCTATGAAGCACATATTAGAAGGAATGTAATTACTTCCCTTCCACCCTGTATACTACACGTTTTCGTTGCCAGCATACTTATATGACAAGTGTTTGTGCGTATGTGCGTACGTGCGTGTTACCGAATCGTTTTCAGAAAAATCTGATGTGTTGCACTCACATGACTTTCTCTACTCTTGTGCTAACCATCCTTACAAACTCTTATTCCTATATCTTCTTCGTGTTAGTTAAGATAAACATTTGTACAAATTATCTTATTGCTTATTTCCTTGTAGTTGCAAGGGGAACATTGGAATACAGTAGGCTTTGTGCGATAGTCAAATGTTTTAAAGCTTTGAGATTCCGTTCTCTTTGCACACGTAACATATAAAAAAACTGAATAACGATGACCCATTTCACGAGCTTTCCGAAACTCACACACATAACAAGGAATATCTCCGAAATGGTTCACCCTACAAGAAAATTTATTGAGACATAAATTGTGTATTTTAACAAGATCTACATTTTTTGTATAGTATAATTTGGTCTATCTCTAACGGTTTACCACTTATGCAAAAGTCATCTAGAGTAAATACGACTACAGGGGCTATAACCAGAAAATTCAAGATATACATTTCATTTGTCATCAAAATATCTCAAACATATGGCATTTTAATCAAAATCGTTAGAGCTATTTTCAAGAAAATGAAAATTTTCGAAAAATTTTCCATGTAAAGGGTAGTTTAGGGTGGGCCTATTTTCTTCAAAATCTTCGTGTCATATCCTTGAAAGACATTAAACTTAAATACCAACTTTGGTCTTTAACCGACTTTTCGTTTTTGAGTTATGCTGTCCACAGACTGACTGACAGACTGACAGACTGACTGACACACAGACACACACACTCACGGACCTTTTTCTAAGAATACTTTTTTTGGATTCAGGGGGCCTCAAAACATGTATTTCCGGTGAAATCTCGACATCGAATTTTTGGGTGGAATACAATACTTCCCCTACTTACCAGTAGAGAAAGTAAAAACAAAGACATCAACTTCCCCTCCTTCCCCACGTATTGCTATGTTATCAAGCCACCGCGTTCTATTATATGTAAGGTGAAGAGCACGCCTCAAAAGACCCAAGGAAATGATACAAAATCCGGCAAAGATTATCTTTGTCGTTCTTTGTACGTGACCATACAAATAAACTAAAGTGTGCAGCTCAAATCCGCAGCTCTGCTTGCGTTATCGTTTCTTCACCCCATTCTTGTTTCCCCCTCACCCGCTTTCACCTGTCACGCGATGCTTTGAAAACTGGTAATAAAACCGCTTATTCTGCTGTGTCAACATGATTAGAACACCAGTAACATTAATGTACTTAACGACCAAAGTGGCATTTTACAGCTGAATTGAGGCTTCAGCCTCTGAACTGCGAGTTCGATACAAAACTTTGAACATATGTAATTAACTTCAGGGGCGGATCCAAGGGGGGCTAGGGGAGGTAGTTGTATCCCCACCCCGAAAATTTAAAAGCTATTAAGGACGTGACTAAAGCAAAAAGTATTCGCATTAAGTCACAAATACATTTAAAGTATCTGAGCGTTTTCTACATTTTCATTAAAATAATAAATGTGCATCTAATGAAATATCCAAATATATTATAATAATGCCCTACCATCGGAATTCAGAGCAGAGAGATTTACAGCGGTTAATGATAAAATATACTTCCCATATTGGAGAAATCCATAGAAAAAGATAACCTAGTAGACATTAATTTAGGACTAAGACAGGGGTGTCCATTGTCACCTACCCTATTTAATATATATATATTAATGACGCAGTTATTCGATGGCAAACTATGCTCAGAACACATTTTAAAATAAAGGGGAGAAATGTTGACACATTGCTGTTCGCTGATGACCAGATTTTAATTGCGGAGACGGAAGATAACTTACAAAGAGCCATACATGAATTAAATAATATTACAAGAGAATATAATCTTCAAATTTCATATGAAAAAACAAAAATAATGGCTTTTATAGGAACAAACCATTTAAGAGCAAAAATTTGCATAAATGATAAACCCATCCAACAACAAAGTGATTTTAATTATCTTGGCTATATTGTGTCATATACCAGCAATAGAGATATACAAAACAAAATAAACAAATTCCAAACAATATGTGGCACAATAAAAAGAACTGTTAAAAATTGTAATCGTCAAACTCTGTTAAAAGTGTATAAAATAATGGCGATCCCAAGCCTGCTTTATGGGTGTGAAAACTGGGTCTTGACTATCTCACAACAGAAGAAAGTGGAGGCTGCTGAGATGAAATTTCTGAGACAGGTGGCAGGTTATAGACTCATAGACAAGAAAAGAAACGAGGATATTAGAAGAGAATTGGAAATTCAGAGTCTAAATGAAACAATCATTGCATACAGGCAAAAATGGCAAGATCATGTGCAGAGAATGACCGAAGACCGTACACCACAAGTATAAACCTGTAGGTAGAAGAAATGTTGGCAGGCCACGAATGAGATGGTCCGATCAATTTCGTTGAAGTCGGAACGAGCCACAAGGCTTACACCGTGGTGGTGGTGGTGGCGGCGGCGGCGGCGGCGGCGGCGGTGGCGGCGGTGGCGGCGGCGGTGGTGGTGGTGGTGGTGGCGGCGGAGGCGGCGGTGGCGGCGGCGGTTGCGGTGGCGGCGGCGATGATACTTCGCATAATCTCATTCCAAACATCTCCAGTATTATGATAACACAAACCGCTGTGCAGTTTCAGCAAAGTCCGAGATTGCTTCGGTAGAGGCTTGTACCATCTTTGGATGGATGTACCCCTTCATGGACAAGGGGCTGAAGGTTTTCTGCACTTCACAGCAACACCACAACGCTCCTTCTCAACATTACGGTATCTGAACACCTGACTGAGGAGCACACAGATTGAATGGACTTACAGACATAAACATTTGGAAATAAAAAACTCAAATACTGGATAAAATGTGTAAAAATTCCCGCCAGCTTCTTCTTTAAATGTAATTGCATAACTCTAGAAGAGAATTATCTGATAGTTATTTATTTACGGACTGACTGACACTGATTCACCGACTGACTGACTCACTGACTGACTGACTGGCGCACTGACTCACTGACTGGCGCACTGACTGATTGACCTGACTGATTCACTGACTGACTGACCTGACTGATTCACTGACTGACCGACCTGAGTGACCTGACTGATTCACTGACTGACCGACCTGAGTGACCTGACTGATTCACTGACTGACCGACCTGAGTGACCTGACTGACTGACTGACCTGAGTGACCTGACTGGCAGACCTGAGTGACTGACCTGACTGATACACACACTCACACACCTACACATACATGTGTGTATTAATAGCTGTTAATTACCTGAGTTAGTCAGAATATTGACAGGTAACGATTGTTTCACTTTGTGCATTATGCGTTCAGCGAGTGTATGTATATAGTTTAATCTTTATAGTAAGTAGGGTCCCAATATTTATTTGCAGGGGGCTCCAAAAAACCTTCAGTACACCACTGTCCTTTAAGGATGTTGAACTTAAATACGATAGCAAGATAGTTATCTAAGCAACTTCTCGTTTTTAAGCTGAGCTGTTCTCACACGCACGCACGCACATACACACACACACATACACACACACACACACACACACACACACACACACACACACACACACACATCGCGCGCGCAGACAGACGGATCTTTTTCTAAAAATGCCCTTTTTTTGAGCCAGGAGCCTCAAAATACATTTCCAATGAAATCTCGACATCGAATTTCTGGCTTGAACACAGTACTTCCTCTACTTACTGTATGTAGTAGAGAAAGTAAAATTATTGTAGCAGCGAAATTAATATATTGAAAAATGTACTTTGAATATCAGGAAAAACATTTGTTTATATGTCCCGGGAGTTAAAATATTTGCTAGTTTATATTAGTTTTACACTTTGTGGCTTTTGGTTGTGTAAAGTGTAAAGAAGATTTCTTCCACTGCTGAGTTAAAGAAAGATGTTGCTATGTGAGGGAGTTTTTCGCCAGCTGGGCCCTCGAGGCTGGGGCATATGTATGACGTCAGACAAAACCAGTGCGGGAGGAACCAAAATGAGGTTTGGAGTTCTCGGAAAATGAAACAAGTTGCACGTTTTATTTAAATCCGTTTGGAGGCGCTGCCAACGTCGGCAAGAATAGTCACCCAGCAAACGCGTGACGTCATGCGGGATAATTGTTTTGGGTGAAGGACGCTAGAAGCCCGTCTCTTGTGTTCGGCAACAGAATTCGATTAGTATGACATTCATCTTAATTCTCTTGCAGAGGATTTCTTGCGAGAGCGAGCTTTTCATTATCACTCAATTGCACTCTATACGTCACTACTCACATACTTCCAGTCAGTGGAATTCTAACCCTCCAGACACTTTGTGTCGGAATACCTGTTTTCAGACTCTCTGAACTTAAAAATATGTGATGTGTTGCACTCGCATGACTTTCTCTACTCTTGTACTAACCATTCGTACAAACTCTTATTCCTATATCTTCTTCATGATTCTGATCTCCTGCACTCACATGACTTTCTCTACTCTTGTACTAACCATTCGTACAAACTCTTATTCCTATATCTTCTTCATGATTCTGATCTCCTGCACTCACATGACTTTCTCTACTCTTGTACTAACCATTCGTACAAACTCTTATTCCTATATCTTCTTCATGATTCTGATCTCCTGCACTCACATGACTTTCTCTACTCTTGTACTAACCATTCTTACAAACTCTTATTCCTATATCTTCTTCATGATTCTGATCTCCTGCACTCACATGACTTTCTCTACTCTTGTACTAACCATTCGTACAAACTCTTATTCCTATATCTTCTTCATGATTCTCATCTCCAGCACTCACATGACTTTCTCTACTCTTGTACTAACCATTCTTACAAACCCTTATTCCTATATCTTCTTCATGATTCTGATCTCCAGCACTCACATGACTTTCTCTACTCTTGTACTAACCATTCTTACAAACTCTTATTCCTATATCTTCTTCATGGTTCTGATCTCCTGCACTCACATGACTTTCTCTACTCTTGTACTAACCATTCTTACAAACTCTTATTCCTATATCTTCTTCATCTTGTTAGTTGAGATAAACATTTGCAGAAATTATGTTTATTTCCTTGTAGCTACAAGGGGAATATGGGAATGCAGTAGGTTTTGAGCAAATCAAATCTTTTACAGCTTTGAGATTCCGTTCTCTTTGCACGGCTAAGGTATGAAAAAATGAATCACCATTTTCCATTTGACGAAAGTTTGTTTTACAAAACTCACATAAATAACAAGGAATATTTCCGAAATGATTCACTGTACCAAAAAGTTTATTTGGATATAAATTGAGTGTTTTAGCAAGATAAAGATTTTTATAAAGTAAGATTTGGTCTATCTTTTACGGTTTATTCAAAATTCATCCAGAATATTCAAGACTACATGTGCTGTAGCCAAAAAATTCAAGATATGCATTTCATTTTCCATAAAAATATCTTAAACATTGGCATTTTAATCAAAATTGTTAGAGCCATTTTCAAGAAAATCAAAATTTTCAGAACATTTTCCATGTAAATTCTAATTTAGGTGGAGGAATTTTGTTCAGAATCTTCGCGTCGCGTCCTTTAAAGACATTGAACTTAAATACCAACTTTGGTTTTTGACCGACCTTTTGTTTTTGAGTTACCCTGTCGGCAGACACACATACACAGAAACACACAGACATATACACACACACACACACACGCGCGCGCGCCCGGACCTTTTTCTAAAACTGTTATGATGATGATGATGATGATTATTATTATTATTATTATTATTATTATTATTATTATTATTATTATTATTATTATTATTATTATTATTATTATTATTATTATTATTATTGTTATTGTTATTGTTGTTGTTGTTGTTGTTGTTGTTGTTGTTATTATTGTTGTTGTTATTGTTGTTGTTAATGTTGTTAATGTTGTTGTTAATGTTGTTGTTAATGTTGTTGTTAATGTTACTGTTACTGTTATTGTTATTATTATTATTATTATTATTATTATTATTATTATTATTATTATTATTATTATTATTATTATTATTATTATTATTATTATTATTATTATTATTATTATTATTATTCAGGTGCCTCAAAATATATCTCCGCTGAAATCTCGACATCGAATTTTTGGGTGGAAAAGTATTTTTAAAAAAGTCTGTGTACGTGCATGTGTGTGAAATCTAGCTCTAAAAGGAAAACTTGGTATTTAAGTTTAGCACCTTCCAAAAATGCGACACAAAAATGTGTAAGAACATTCCGCCCCCGCCAAACTATGCTTTAAATGGAACATTTTTCGAAATCGTTGGCTTTTATAACAAATAATTAAGGATTCCAATTAAGATAGCATATACCTATTCAACATATTTTCAGCAAAAATAAAATATATATGTGCAATTTTCTGCGAATACCTCTGCCCTATTACAAAGACAAAATATATGTCCCATAAGTTCTTTGTGGCATAAGTATTTCCAAGACACGTGTTATTAATGGTTTGATTTGTTCATACCTCGTCATTCTTTTAAAGTCCTGTCGATTTACAGTTTTTTTAAGGCCAATATATATGTTAAACATTTGACTATCTGTATTACTCAAATGACCTAGCTGTCGACGGGCCCTTAAACCCTACTATCTGTATTATCTTTGAATGAATAACTGAATGTGTAATGTAGCTATTTTTGTAAAGGTTTATCTCAATTAAAATGAAAACTATACAAAATTAAACTTTAATAAGAATTGTTGGCATACCCATAAATAAAAATACAGAGTAAAGAAAGACGTGTGAATGTAACACATTGATTTTTTTATTTTTTCAATAATAGTATTAAAGGTTCTGATCATAATAGAATATTTTCATGACAAATGAAATGTATATCTTGAATTTTATGGTTATAGCTCCTGTAGTCGTATTTACTCTGGACGAATTTTGCATAACTGGTAAAGCGTTAGAGATAGACCAAATTATACTATACAAAAAATGTACATCTTGCTAAAATACACAATTTATGTCTCAATAAATTTTCTTGTAGGGTGAACGATTTCTGAGATATTCCTTGTTATGTGTGTGAGTTTCGGAAAACTTAGAACTTTAGCGAAATGCAACAACGTTCTTCATTTTTTATATGTTAATCGTGCAAAGAGAACGGAATCTCAAAGGTCAAAAAGATTTGACTGTCACACAAAGCCCTCTGTATTTTAATATCTCCCTTGCACCTACAAGGAAATAAGCAATAAGATAATTTGTACGAATGTTTATCTTAACTAACATGGAGATATAGCAATAAGAGTTTGTTAGAATGGTTAGTACAAGAGTAGAGAAAGTCATGTGAGTGCAACACATCAGATTTTTTAAACATTTGACCGTCACTTCAGTCTCTTGTCCTTATGCATAGATACAACGAAATGTGTAATGAATAGGGCTCGGATTTTAACGTATTAAAAACTTGGAAAGTATTTATTTTTTATGCGCTAAAAGTGTCCAAAATATGTGGTGAAAAGTAAACATTATGTGCTAAAACATAAAATATGTTTAAGATCTGAATGGCTGAACTACCTAATATAAATGTAATTAAAGTATAGACCGCATGATTCCTCAAATTTTACATCCCCAAGGATTTGACGATTATTACGAAAAATTGTCTTGAATTCTGAGAAGGATCACTCCACGTCACAATATGTGAGTCTAGCATCATTATAACATGCAATGTCACTCAGACTGTCATCAATAATTTCTTCATGTTGCCCATCCAACACATTTGAAATGTTATACACTGTTAAATTCACTGTCACTTTTGAAGACTTCCTTACATTTTCTTTTTAGGGTTTGTACTGCAGGATCAAACAAAAACCTTAAGTTTTTTTGCACATCCTGTACTACTGTACGCAGCATTTTGGGGCAATTGCAATTCTTTTCACTCCACTGTGAACTCAAAATTGTCGATATGCAATTTGACAACACAGAACAACTAGAATGTCGTATAATCTTTGTGTATTCCCAAATGACTAATTGACTGTACAGTTTAACAAGTGTCGGTGTATATACTAGCCGGATTGTGAAGCGACCACAGGTGCAGTGGAGGAATTCCCTGTTGTTATCTTGCAGGCCCATGTCGCTTGAGTAACCACGATGTTCATATTTTCTTCCAACTAAAGGGATACTAGCTGACATATCAGTTCTTCCAATAATAAATAAATTGCTACATCCAACATCCTGCGTAATTCAGCATTAAAGAAGTGAATGTTGACTTTTTAAAAATAATTTGCTACTGCTTTTATGTGATTTATGTGAAAATTATTTTAAAAAACGTTTTCTTTATGCGATTTTTATGTAATTTATGTGAATATCCGAAAACATTTATTAACATAAAAAAATCAGAAAAGATGCATTTTTATGTGCAATAAAACTTAAAGCATTTGCTCCGGTGTAAATATCCAGAACATTAAACTAAGTTTCAAGTTCATACTGAGACGAAACAAAATATGCATTTACCTAAAAATCTGAGTCCTAATAATGAATCTGCATTAATGTGAAGTATGTTTGAAAATAAATTTTGTAGCAATATTTAAGAGGTAAAAGTAAGCGATAGAAGAGAGAGAAAGGATAAACAGGCATGTGAACTTTTTCCTTATTCCTATCGAAATCCCAAGCTCACCTACGTTTCACTCGTAACCGGAAGTTGATCAGTTTCTTTAAAGTTTGATGTGCAAATCATTATTTGGATAAAAGAGTGGGTTATGTATACTTCTATATCAACATTATAAAGACAGAAGTTTTATTTTATATGAATTTCAAAACCACTCAATTGATTATTATAATTGTTTCATCATTGAAAAGACATTTCATTCTGAAGGTCTGTAACAGTTAAATAATGAATAATAATACAGAATTATTATTAAACTTGGTTGCATCGGTCGTGTACATTACATAACTTTTAAATCACATTTGTTTTAGACAAACAATGCATGCATAAAATTAAGTTCATGCTTTCTTCAGGTTTTCTTCCAGGTAAGTTAAATAAACAAAATAAATAATAAAGTTTACAAAGAAACTTGCTAGAAGATCAAGAACATCTGTAGCCGAAGGTTCAACAGGACATCGAGGGACCCACAGAAGAACCCAAGGAATACAATAAAAAGATGATGGAACACACTTATGATATCTGGAACTGCATTATATATTACCAAAATAAAACTTTCTAAAGAGTCTCAATTTTAAATTTGTATATTTCGTAGAAATCTAGCAATTAATTTTAACATTCCACTGAGAACGATAGAGTAGTGTAAATTAAATGAAAGAAGTGCAGAATTATAACAATAAATTTGATCTCGCAGGGAACATAGTAACGTTAGCCAGGAACATCTGAACATAATTACTTTGTTGAGTCAGATGAAACTGGAAATAACTACAGAACAGAAGAGCTCAGCTAGGACCATCAGTGAAAGACAACATAAGTTAGCTAAGGAGATTTCAGAAAAGCAGGATAAATTAGATAGGGAGATCACTGAAAAGCAAAACAAATTGGTCATTGATCAAAGAAATGTGTGTACATTAGGGCAGGGATATCTAGGGACATCAATGATAAACAGGTCCAGATAGCTAGGGAAATGTTAACAAAACACGATCAGCTTGCTACTGATATCAGTAACAAACATAGCCAGTTAGCAGCTGATTATAGATGTCAAATCGAAGGAGTTAGATCTGAGTAATTTAAACTTTAGACAGAAACCTTGATTAAGTAAAAGCCACTTTAATAATGAAATAAATTAAATTAGAGAACATTGTACCACAGTGAATGTAACTCTGAATAATGAAATGGAGCGTTAAATTCCAATTGTAAGAATATATCGGATGGGTAATTAAGGAAATAGCAGTTGTAACTGAAAACTTAGATACTATCAGAACTGAAATGTGCTCACAACAAGACTTGGTTATTTAAGCAGCAGATAACCAAAGAATAAATTGGTAAAGGATTAACTGAAGTTACCGACAAAGTAAATCAATCTATGGAGAAATTCAACAAAGTACAGCAGGTTGTGGACACACTTCATGTTCGTCACGTACCTAAAACGTGCATAACAATGTGAACAATGACAATGAGGATGCACTCAATAATGAACGGGGAATGGTTGGCCAGAGACTAATGAAATATACCCAGAACACAGAAACATAAATCACACATTACACACAATTTTCAGCTAGCAACATTAACTGCTCCAAGCATCCAATGCCAGAGATGATAGCTCCAGGAGCAGGACCATCCGAAGTGATTCCTTAGAGATGTCGAGGAGTACTTTAAGATAAAAAAAGTACCACACGAAGAAAAGATGTACGTAATCCAAAAGAGCCTGAGAAAACGGCAGCTAAATGGACATATAAGTATCGGTCATGAAACCTGTAACATACAGTATTGCGGGAAATCGGTTCTAAACCAAATCATAATCGCATTGGCAAAAACAGTCCCGAAGGCAGTTTAACAATGGCCAATTATTTTATGGGTATAGCAAATAAAGCATGACTTTCTGATCCACATACGAGCGATCAAGAAATTATTTGAACAGCAACAGGGCATTTTCCAGAAAATATTAGGTACAATCTGATAGCAAAGCCTGTAGATTTTTCAGGCGAGATCGAATTGCTAACTGCGTTTCAAACAAAAGAAAGGCAACGCACGTAATCTGATGTGTGATAGCAACAGATGAAATAGTGAAAATAAAAACTATCACGAGAGCAACTGTGACACGCTGTAGAACAAGCGAAGTCAGAACCTCGTACATTTTCAGAGCAAATATTCCCGTAGGGGAAGGGAGGTAGAAGTAAGTACATATCTAATAGAAATATATATATATATATATATATATATATTTCACAAACAAAAATTGTGACATCTGCCTGACATTACAGGTGACCATAAAGATCCAGAATACAAAGATATATGACAAAGTCAATTTTAAGAAGAAAAAAAAATGATTAAAATTAAGATTCAAAATATCTAAAGAAACATTAAATGATTATAACAAGAAGATAACAGTTAACACATTGAATACAAGTGATTATTTAAAATATATAAAGAGTCTTTTAGGACATGTAAACATATATTTACAATTTCGGACTATTGCACACCCAGTGCTTTGAGGCAGGTACTTGTGAATTTAAAACATGTTCCGCGGGCACCAAAGAGTAGTCCTTTTACCTCGCATGCATTTTCAGGTACATTATATCTCTCACTAAGGTGAGGAATGCATGGTTGGTAGATGGCTTCCTTTTCCTCGTTCACCTGTGTCGCCTGCTGTAAATGTTGCTCCATTCTTACTGTTGGATCAAGAATGAGACCCTTTCCTGCATCCCTCTTGATGGCTACGATATCTGCTCTTCGATGGCTACCATCCTCAGACAGGCAATGGACCTCTTCATAGACCTCCCAATTGGCTCTACGAAGGGCTGTAGAAATTCTTCTAACAATGCGAAAATAAGCTATTACGACACAATGCCACGAACTAATACGATGATAAGCAATCGATTCTTACCACCTCAGGCTAAATTGCATGACGTTTTAAGGATAACACGAATATTGTGGTACATGATTCCCAGGACTTTCCCAAGGATACAAGATGAACTGTCTAACTCCCAGAGCGGAAACACAAGAAAACTTTTAACGGGAGCAAAACAAAAACCTCGTATCTGTTGCAAATTATACGATTGGCAGTGACGTAACGCTTCCAACGAGAACTGGAAAGTGAACTATACCAAGGTTACTTGCAGTAATCTCCAACCATATAATTGCGACAAATGGAGTCTCTTGAAGATATGTAACAGTATAAATGAGGCTGGCAAACAATAACAAATGCGTGAAACATTGATATGCATCTAGAATCATTAAATCCACCACAAATAGAGCTAGAGATAAGTGATGTAATGTATTGATAGGTTCTGGTGCATCAACATCTGTGTACAGCGAGAAATTATAGATCTATGTCAGTCGAACAGAACAGGCTGTTGCAACCCCTCCCAGTTTGTAATACGCATTGTAGTGCAGCAGTTAGAAAACAAAAAAACAACCAAGTAATGTTAAATGCGAAGGTTAATGAATGACTATAAGCAGTTGTGATACTACGATGTGTTCTGTTAAATAATTGGAAAACCAAGCTAGGCTTTGATGAGGAAAGGGTACTAATGACGTATCGAACGAGAAAATTATAAAAATGCTCCCAACGCACTTCATCACAGCAAAGCCGACAACAATGGAAGGCAAAAAGAAGAAAACAGCGTTAAGAAACTTATAGAAGCTAAAGCGGAACAAAATAGAAAATCTAAATTTCCAAAAGAAACAACAGTTGGAAAATATACTGGTAAGAGACATACATAAATTCAGTAAAAAAAGTCTGGTACCTACTACTAATGTTTACGAAAACAATTTTGACGTCACAGACTTGAAACCATTTCATCACAAAGCTCGACCGACCTATCCCAGATGCGATGAAGGCAGAAGCAGGCACCATAATTGAGCAAATGCAACCGTACACACAATTAAACTATTTACAAAAACTTTGTACCAGGAACAAATAACATTTTATCACTCTGCTTACTGTCCATAAGAGAATTCATATGGACGTGCAATGAAAGAGATAGATTTATACCCAAGAATGGCATGTTTTAGGAAAAACAATTGATTCCAGTACATACATGTTGAAAATATGATAAACCACACTCCAAGTTCAACAACAGGATTTACTCCAACTGAATTAATGCTAATGAAAGGCCTAACCATTAACAAGCAAATTTATTGAATGCAATTACAACAGGATAGGAATATCATTTCAACAGAAATGCAAGATTACATATGAGAAATTTCTCAACAAAGCTGTAAGAATGAAGTAAAAAAAAGAAAAAAAGGTTAAATGGAGTCCAGCGATAGGTAACTAGTATTGGTAAAGATCCCACTGAACAAACAAGAAGGAATCTGTAGGAATACAATTGTTGTACGATGGACCATATAAAATTAATAACAAATTTGGAGAACACATTTTCTAATTAGAAGATGAAATAAACAATAAATCTATAACAAGATACAATACCTATACAATCTGTTAGACCCTATCAGGCACATCAGGAATCTAAAACAACTGTAGCATTATTATTATTATTATTATTATTATTATTATTATTATTATTATTATTATTATTATTATTATTATTATTATTATTATTATTATTATTATTATTATTATTATTATTATTATTATTATTATTATTATTATTATTATTATGGTTGTTGTTGTTGTTGTTGCTGCTATTGTTATCATGGTTATGATCATGATTATCATTATCATTGTTATTATTAATTTACTTATTCCTATCTTTATGTATTTACTAAGGCGTTATTCCATTTTATATTATTTGATTGTTTTCTGTGTTGTTTACTTGGTGTTGAAGCAGTACAGTTTACGAAAGCTCTTCTGTTATGGATGGTTTCTCCATTGTGTCAAAGAGTTTGTAAAATAGTTTTGGTGCATACATGGGGGATGTCGGACCTGCCACAACAATGAATCAGATATCCAGATCTCCTCCCAAAATAGATCCCGTTTTACACGTGTTCATGTTCCAGCAGAAATGACGGAAACCTGAAGTAAACGCTGGGAAAATGTTAATCACTGGTAAATTCCGGATAATATAGCCAATGGAACTTAAGGTTTGGCTAAAATTAGGAGTGTGACTTATCGTTCTTAAATTTAAAACTAATTGGTTAAATTTGTACTTGCACTATACAGAAAAGCAGAGAAAGAAGAATATTGATTTTTAGTTCGGCAACACTGTATTGACAAATGCATTGTTGAGAGGCAGTGTTGCCAGGTTGAGGGATTTTAACCTCGGTGTAGGTATTTTTCAACTCAAAACGGAAAGAGGATATTCTTTGGAAATTAAAAGATTTTTCAAGTGAAATTTTGAGATTTAAGAATTCAAATTCCTTTACTTACGCATTTCTGCTTTTAACTAAGAATTTTCCCTCAGAAGTTTCAGCATTAAATGAACGTATTACTTCATTAACAATTTCTGCAATATACATAATGAAACATCATTGACGCAACAATCACGGAAAAGAAATGCTACCGTTTGTCAACGGGCCCCTAAACCACTCATTTTCTCGCTCACTCACTCATTCACTCACTCACTGACTCATTCACTCACTGACTCACTCACTGACTCACTCACTGACTCACTCACTCGCTCGCTCACTCACTCGCTCGCTCACTCACTCGACCACTCACTCGCTCACTCACTCGACCACTCACTCGCTCACTCACTCGACCACTCACTCGCATACTCGCTCGCTTATTCATTCACTCACTCATTCACTCACTCATTCACTCACTCACTCATTCATTCACTCACTCGCTCACTCACTCGACCACTCACTCGCTCACTCACTCGCTTACTCACTCACTAACACACTCGACCACTCACTCGCTCACTCTCGCTTACTCACTCACTAACTCACTCACTCGACCACTCACTCACTCACTCACTCGCTTACTCACTCACTCGCTCACTCACTCGCTTACTCACTCACTCGACCACTCACTCGACCACTCACTCGCTTACTCACTCACTAACACACTCGACCACTCACTCGCTCACTCACTCGCTTACTCACTCACTCGACCACTCACACGCTCACTCTCGCCTACTCACTCACTAACTCACTCACTCACTCGACCACTCACTCGCTCACTCATTCGCTTACTCACTCGCTCGCTCACTCACTCACTCGCTCACTCACTCGACCACTCACTCGCTCACTCACTCGCTTACTCACTCACTAACACACTCGACCACTCACTCGCTCACTCACTCGCTTACTCACTCGACCACTCGCTCGCTCACTCTCGCTTACTCACTCACTAACTCACTCACTCGACCACTCACTCGCTCACTCACTCGCTTACTCACTCACTCGCTCACTCACTCGCTTACTCACTCACTCGCTCACTCACTCGCTTACTCACTCACTCACAGCTTTAACTCCATGAATCACTTCAGTGAATTACGTCGCAGACTCCACCACTGGGCATGGTATGAACCTTGAAGGAACAAAAACTAAGTATAATTACCAGGTCGCGAGTGTTTATGAGATATCATAGTTTTTGTTTGTAGTTCTTTTTTTTTTTTTTTTTTTTTTTTCATGGAAAGTATAAGGAGAGCACGAGTTTATCAATGGTAATTAAAATTATGCCATTTTCATGGTCATAGAAAGTCATAGTGTGGCTTTTTTTTAAAATGTTTTGTCATTTTCTTGTCATTTTTCCTTTCTCTACTAGTAGAGGAAGTATTGTATTACACCCAAAAATTTTATGTCGAGATTTCACCGGAAATATATTTTTTGAGGTCCCTGAATCAAAAAACCATGGTTGGAAAAAGGTCCTTGTGTGCGTGCGTGTGTGTGTGTGCCTCTGGACAGCATAACTCAAAAACGAAAGGTCAGTTGAAAACCAAAGTTCGTATTTAAGTTCCATGTCTTTCAAGGATGCGACGCGAAGATTTTGAACAAAATTCTTTACATTCAAATTTTTTTGAAAATTTTGATTTTCTTGACAATACCTATATAGCGACCAGCTTCAAAACATTTGACTATCACTCAAAGCCTTCTGTATTGCCATATTCCCCTTGTAGCTACAAGGAAATAAGCAATAAGATAATTTGTGCAAATGTTTATCTCAAATAACACGAAGATAGCGAAATAAGAGTTTGTTGGATCTGTTAGTGCAAGAGTTGAGAAAGTCATGTGAGTGCAACATGTCAGACTTTTGTAAGGCAAGGTACTAATGTCCGTTTTTCTGAGTTGTTCAATAAAATTCAGTGGAACATTCCCTTAAGGTATGTTCACCCAAGATCAGCGATATCTGTTTATCTGGTGGTCATCTTTGGAAACCATGCATTTCTTATGGTTAGGATTGCTCTTCACCATTCTCGATATGTATGCAATATTTGTTGTTTGACATTAAAATTTTGGACAGCTTTGCTACCACATTGATCAGTTGAAACGTGAGCTGCTATCTCAACATTCTGCTTATCAGACACTTGACGTTTCAATTTAACCACAACATGACACGCTTATCTAAAAGATAAGACATTTCCTTCACAATGGCTACTGTAAAAGAGCAACAGCATTTTCATTAAACCTTCTTTTCCTTATTAGTTCCAAAATATACGTCACATTCACGTGAACTTCTACACCCATTCCTCAGCAAACTATTCTTTAAAGATCTGATGTGTTGCACTCACATGACTTTCTCTACTCTTGTACTAACCATTCTTACAAACTCTTATTCCTATATCTTCTTCATGATTCTGATCTCCTGCACTCACATGACTTTCTCTGCTCTTGTACTAACCATTCTTACAAACTCTTATTCCTATATCTTCTTCATGATTCTGATCTCCTGCACTCACATGACTTTCTCTACTCTTGTACTAACCATTCTTACAAACTCTTATTCCTATATCTTCTTCATGATTCTGATCTCCTGCACTCACATGACTTTCTCTGCTCTTGTACTAACCATTCTTACAAACTCTTATTCCTATATCTTCTTCATGATTCTCATCTCCTGCACTCACATGACTTTCTCTGCTCTTGTACTAACCATTCTTACAAACTCTTATTCCTATATCTTCTTCATGATTCTGATCTCCTGCACTCACATGACTTTCTCTACTCTTGTACTAACCATTCTTACAAACTCTTATTCCTATATCTTCTTCATGATTCTGATCTCCTGCACTCACATGACTTTCTCTGCTCTTGTACTAACCATTCTTACAAACTCTTATTCCTATATCTTCTTCGTTTTAGTTGAGATAAACATTTGTACAAATTATCTTATGGTTTATTTCCTTGTAGATACAAGGGGAATATAAGAATACAGTAGGTTTTGAGCGATAGTCAAATCTGTTAAAGCTTTCATATTCCGTTCTCTTTGCACGGCTAAGATACAAAAAAAAAAAAAAAAAAAAAAAAAAAAAACCAATCACGATGTTCAATTTGACGAAATTTTATTTTCCAAAAGTCGCACAAATAACAAGGAATATCTCCGAAATGTTTCACTCCACCAAAAAAAAACAAAAAAAACAAAAAAAAAAAAAATTTGACATAACAATTGTGTTTTTTAATAAGATGTACATTTTTATATGGTAGATTTGGTCGCATCCCTAAAAGATATTAAAGTTAAATACCAAGTTTGGTATGGAGAGAGACATACAGAGAGAGACAGAGACAGAGAGACAGACAGAGAGAGACAAATACAGAGACAGACACACACACACACACACACACACACACACACACACACACACACACACACACACACACGCACGCACACGCACGCACACGCACACACACAAACACACAGAGAGACAGACTTTTTTCTAAAAATACTTTATTTTGGATTCAGGGGGTCCCAAAACATATTTCCGGTGAAATCACGGCATCGAATAATTTTAGGGTGGAATGCAATACTTCTTGTACTTACCAGTAGAGAAAGTATAATCGTTTTTATAAAAAAATGAGTTTCGAGTTGAAATGGAAGGTGCGGGCATGCTCATTTAAAAGGCAGAGGCACACCATTTTAACAATGGCGTCGGAAGTATGTGTTCTTCCTCTCTAGGGGATTAAAACTTTGCAGATATATTTTTTAAGGTATGTTGCATTTTTTGCAATAAAAATCCCAAAATCGATTTCTTTGACCCAGCAGGCTAAAATATCACCGGTGTTCCCATAAAAAATCAATGTTAAAGTTGTCTGACATTACCAGATCAGCTTAACGGTACTCAATACCAAGTAAGCGACAAAATTTCGCAAAAAAAAAAAAAAAAAAAAAAAAGAAAGAAAGAAAGAAACAAATCCTCAAACATGGTGGAATCAGAATTCAACTGCTGTTTTACCTTTTTATACATTTAAATGCCCACACATGTCGTTTAAGCCCACGTGCAAATAACTTCTGGAAATCTAAAACTTGATTTTTACTTTCTCTACTACGTATAGTAAGTAGAGGAAGTATTCTATTCTACCCAAAAATTCAATGTCAAGATTTCACCGAAAATATGTTTTGAGACCCCCTGAATAAAAGAAAGGCACTTTTAGAAAAAGGTGTGCGTGCGTGTGTGTGTCAGTCTGTGGACAGCATAACCGAAAAACGAAAAGTCCGTTAAAATCCAAAGTTGGTATTTAAGTTGAATGTCTTTCAAGGATGCGACACGAAGATTTTGAAGAAAATAGCCCCACCCTACACTACCCTTTATAGAGAAAATTTTCGGAAATTTTCATTTTCTTGAAAATGGCTCTAACGATTTTAATTAAAATGTCACATGTTTGAGACATTTTTATGACAAATGAAATGTGCATCTTGAATTTTCTGGCCATAGCCACTGTAGCCGTATTTACTCTGGACGACTTCTGCATAACTGGTAAACCGCTAGAGATAGGCCAAATCATACTCTACAAAAAATGTAGATCTTACTAAAATATACAATTTATGTCCGAATAAATTTTCTTGTGGCTTGAACCATTTCGGAGATATTCCTGGTTATGTGTGTGAGTTTCGCAAAAACTTAGAACTTTAGCGAAATGCAACATATATGTTAAGCGTGCAAAGAGAACGTAATTTCAAAGCTTAAAAAGATTTGACTATCGCTCAAAGCCTACTGTATTCTAATATCCCTCTTGCACCTACAAGGAAATAAGCAATAAGATAATTTGTACGAATGTTTATCTCAACTAACAAGAAAGAAGATATAGGAATAAGAGTTTGTTAGAATGGTTAGTACAAGAGTAGAGAAAGTCATATGAGTGCAACACATCGGATTTTTTGATCATGGTTTACTAGATTACCCTCGAACACGGCATACCAGCTCTTAAAACATTTCACTATTGCTTACCGTATTCCCTTATTCCCCTTGTAACTACAAGAAGATTAGCAGTAAGATAACTTTTGAAAGTAATTATGTATATTAAAATGTAGTATATAGAGAAATAAACATTTACAAGTATAATAGTGTGTAGATATAAGTGTGAGTATAACTCTACATATATTTGTGAACAGAGTTTCTCCAAATTGAACTATATTAAAAGTCTGTAGGTATATATCACAATATGTTACGTGACGACGATCACTTGGTGTATCTTCTAAGTCTATGTCAAATATTGATATACTTCTTAAACGTAAGCACTACCAAACAAGTCACTAATGAACACATGTTTATCACATATGATTTGAAAATGCTTATGTATATTAAAATGTTGTATATAGAGAAATAAACACTTACAAGTATAATAGTGTGTAGATATAAGAGTGAGTATAACTCTACATATATTTGTGAACAGAGCTTCTCCAAATTGAACTATATTAAAAGTCTGTAGGTATATATCACAATATGTTACGTGACGACGATCACTTGGTGTATCTTCTAAGACTATGTCAAATATTGTTAGACTTGTTAAACGTAAGCACTATCAAACAAGTCACTAATGAACACATGTTTATCACATAAGATTTGAAAATGTTTTCGTAAATAAAAGCAACATACATGTACCCAACCCGCCACTGTAACGCAATATACGGCTGGGACAAAGTCCGCGTATGTTGCAAGGAGATAAACCCACACCCGCCCTCTTTCGCAAAGGTTGAACATTGCTGCTCTAGAAACTGAATGCGTTGAACTTTGAACCTTATAGAAAATGAGAGAGGGTATAGAAAGGGCCACTTAACCTAAGGAACATTAGTATTTTCCAAAAACATTTGGAGGATCCGCTAAGTACACTATAGTTCAGATCGAAGACACTAATAATGATCACGAGTAATATTATTTTAAATCGAAAAGTAAAATTTTTATTTTGATCACAAAGACCGAACTCATTATCACAGTTTTGATGATCGTTATGTTTAAGTTTCTTAATTCGTTGTATTTTGTATTATGTTTCTTTCCCTACCAAAAATACTGGTAATTCTACCATTTACTGCGTCATTTATGTACTGTGCCAAAACTGATGTGTAGTTTTTGTGGAGTGAAACGCTACACACAAGTATATTCAGTGAATAGCTCGTAGTTCACCACTGTAGCAGTCGCCAACAGAATGATCAGCGTTTTATGTAGACTTGCAGACAAAGTGCTCTTACCAAGCACCAGCACTTCACAGAATCTCCTAGCAACACTGAGAAGAAATACAACCACAATCCTACTGCACAGCAGCCATGATGGACCGCGCATGGACGAAGGAAAACATTGAAATGAGGTACATTATCACCATACGCAAGAACAAGAACTACCACCAATTAAATATGGACTATGAATGAGCGCTATCACATCGACCTGTGCACAAGAAGGTCAAAGTCAATAAAGATGTAACTTAACGTAACTATTTAGCCGCAGTTAATTGTATGATAATTATCAGAGTGAGTGTCAGATATTCACGACAGGCAGAGTGATAACCTCAAATGACAATATGAATATGTTGCTAACTAGTTCCTTTCTAAAATGGGAACTGTGTTTCACTTTGTGAGCATATTGTTGCAATTCACGATTTCAGCCGCCAATTACACGAATGCAAATTGATTTCCACTTAGTCTCATATATCCGTTGGTTGTCTTGACCAACCGCCACAACTCGCCACAAATGCCATATAGATTCACCGTCAAAATCCGACAGCTCCTGCAAAATACATTCACTGTCAGGTACAATGAGACACGTAAAGGGTTTTACAGTTTTTAATTGCATCAACCGGAGTGGTTTGGTTTGGGAAACAAATATTTGATGAGCATGTTGCGTTCAAGTGAAGCTTAACCGTATCATTGTGTACCTGCCTCAAGACTCATTTGTACACTGATGTAAAAAATGTCATGTGTTGCACTCAAATTACTTTCTCTTCTCACTCTTGTGCTGCGAATACTTATTCTTCTATCTACATATTGTTAATCTAGATAAACCTTTGAACAAAAGGTTTTATTGCAGACAAAAAAAGGAACAACGACTTCCCATTTGAGAAAATTCTGATGCGTTACACTCACATGACATATTTTCTTGTAGGTACAAGGGGAATGTGGAAATACAGCAGACCTTGAGCGATAGTAAAATATTTTAAAGCTCTCAAATTCCGCTCTCTTTGCGCAACTAAGATATAAAAAAGTGAATCACGATGTTCCATTTCACGAAAGTTTCCTTTACAAAATTCACACAAATGACGACGAATATCTCCGAAATGGTTCACTGTACAAAAACAATTTACTTAGATATAGATTGTGTGTTTTAGCAAGATCTATGTACAGTAAGATTTGGTCCATCTCTTAGGGTTTACCAGTTATGCAAAAGTCATCTAGAATAATCAGGGCTACATAGGCTATAGCCAGAAAATTGAAAATATACAGTTCATTTGCCATAACAATGTCTCAAACTTTGATATGTTAATCAAAATTTGTAGAGCTATTATCGAGAAAATAAAAATTTTAGAAAACTGTTTCAGGAAAAGGGTGGTCTAGAGTGGAGGAATTTTGTTCAAAAATTTCGTGTCGCGTCCTTAAAAGGCATTAAACTTAAATACGACATTTGGTTTTTAACCGACCAAGTTTTTGAGTTATGCTGTCCACAGACTGAGTGGCATAAACACATGGACACACACACAGACACACACAGAGAGAGAGAGAGAGAGAGAGAGAGAGAGATAGAGAGAGAGAGACTCTTTTTCTAAAATTGCTTGTTTTGGATTTAGAGGACCACAGAACATACATTTCCTGTGAAATCTCGACATCGAATTTTTGGGTGGAATACAATACTTCCTCTACTTACTATACGTAGTAGAGAAAGTAATAATGTAAGTATTTAACCCTCCGTTAGGCCCGCGCCCTGGTGGTGCACTGTTGATCGCGTAGGGCCTTGTAGGCCCTTGCTATATTTTTTAACTTATATGTTTGTTTTTCTTTGTTTAAATTTCATTTCACCTTTAGCTTCAATTTGCTTAATTATACATGGTGTTTATTAGCGTTATGTTACTAAGTACATCAAAGATAGATAAAATGGAGTCTGAATATAGTATACATTATAAGTTGTACTACAGTACATGGAAAAATAATAAATTGCTATGTTCAGGTGCACAACTTGTAATTTGAAATGTACTGTCAACAACACAGTAACAACAACAATAATAGTAATAGTAATAATAATAGTAATAATAATAGCAATAATAGTAATAATAGTAGTAATAATGGTAATAGTAGTAATAATAACAATAATAAAATATTTCTGACAGACATGTTATCTGTAAAATATATGCTATTATCGCATTGTTGCTTTCATCCTCTTCTTCATCAACAGTTTCTGAAGCTAAAGATGTCATTTTCAATTTATCTTCAGAATTGGAATCATCTGATTAATAGCAGTTGTCATACACGTGTGTAAGATATTAACATCACCAGGTAGATGATGCACTTGTTCCATATCCTTGGTATTTTGTAGTTCATACTTCTGTCTGTGAGAAGTAGTAATATACTACTTGCAATAACAAAGCAATATAACACAACTAACGAGGAAAAACATACATCAGCAATATGTAATGAGAGTAGGCGCGTAGTTTGGTTATCTGCCGATTAGACATTCCTGCAGCTAAAGAAATAAACGGATAAGGTTGTCACTCCAGCAAACAGTCGAGTAAAGTGCAATAATAGATATCTTAGTCAAACTGTTGCACAGGTGTTCGTTTGCAAACTATAACGTCTAAATATATCTAGGGGCCCTTCAGGCGCTTGGCGAACAACGGAGGGTTAAAATGCAAATTGATGGCCAGAAATATTTGGGACATATTTAATTCCACCACCACAAAAATATTTAGCATGAATTGTGTACTTTTATGAGTTGTATATCAAATAATGAATAGTGACCTCCCTTATGAGAAAAATAAGCTCTACAAAATTCAAAGTGATAACAAGGAATATCTCGGAAATGTATTTGATGTAAATAGGGATATACTCTTTTTGTAGCAATATCTTGTTTATCTCTTACCGTTTACCAGTTAATCAAAATTCATCTGGGGTGAAATGGTCTTGAGGGACTATTCACAGAAAATTCAAGATATACATAGCATTTGTTATAGAAATATTTTAAGTATAATACAGAGAATTCACGAATAATTCACCATATAAAGGAAAGTTTGGGGTGAGGGGATACTTTTTAAATCCTTAGAAAGACGCTAAACTTGCATATCCAGTTACGTATTTAACCGACTTCTGCTGTTGGAGTTATGATCTTTACCAACCAAAAGGAGAATCGTTGTCGCATATGTTTTTAAACGACTGTACAGTTTTAGTAAGCTGACCATAACATAAAACACAGCAACACAGCTCGTCTGACATGTTAATGAGGTCATTATGTGACATCTCAGCTAAGCATTTCTCAGTGTTTATCATTTAACATGCCCAGTTGTTTCATTACATTTAATGCACACCATGATGGTGTTTTATGTGCTTAAATTAAATAAAAATTCTTTATTTGGTATTTAGAGATAATTTTTACGTATTATACATTCTCTACTACGAACAGTAAGCAGCAGAATTTCACTGGAAACGGGTATTTTCAGGCACCTGAATCTAAGGTAAAACATTTTTAGAAAAAGGTCCGTCTGTACGTGTGTATGTGCATCACAGACATTAAACTTAAATACCAACTTTGGTTTTTAACCGACTTTTCGTTTCTGAGTTATGCTGTCCACAGACACACGGACTGACAGACACACAGACACACACAGGGACCTTTTTCTAAAAATGCTTTTTTTGGACTCAGGGGTCTCAAGACATATATTTCCGGTAAAATATATCGACATCGAATTTTTGGGTGGAATACAATACTTCCTCTACTTACTAGTAGAGAAAGTAAAAAGTGTAGGAGATAAAGTGCACCCTTGTGTGACACCCACACTAATAACAATTTTTACGGAAATTTTACCACTGGTCCTCATATTTATTTTTGTTTGAAAGTAGAAGTATTGTATCATTCTTACAAGGTGCTGTAGGTATCCTCTTTCTTCCAAAGTTTGCTACATTTTACATCGATTTATTCTATCAAAGGCTTTTTTAAAATCATGAAAGCCATGTGTGTTTCTTTATTAAATTTTCTGTTTTTTAACCAGCTGTTTAGCGGTAAATATATTATCTGAGATTTTCATGACAAATGAAATTTATATACTCAATTTTATAAATAGCCTCTGAAGAACCGTTCATTCTGAAGGATGTTTAAATAACTGGTAAACCGTACAAGATAAACAATATCATGCTGCACAAAAATCTCGTTGAAGCACGCAATCTTCACTTTATTTAGCTAAATTTTTCAGAGATATTCCTTCTTATTGGTATGAATATTCAAATACTTGACTTCCTGTTTGAGAGAAGTGTGTCATTCGATTTTCTATCTCTTGTTCATATATAGAGAATGACATTTTGAAGCCTTCACATAGCGACCAGTTGTTAAAATATACCTAATGCTGTTAAAGAATAGTTTGTTCAAGAATGGGCAGAGAAAAGAATGTGAAAGTAACACATTAACAATTTGTTCCTGTTAAAACGAGCGTCAAGCTTCAGGTCTATAGAGTAACACAACATTGGAGTTGCAGATTTGTTTAACTTGTCTTAAGCTACATTTACTCCCCAGTTTATTTCTTTTGACTGTTAGGCATTCTGCATTAACATGTTGGCCTGGAAGTGGCAAACCTCATTTCCTTGTACCTATGTTTTAAGAGTCTCCGCATTATGTGAAAAGGATGTAGCGTTTCTGTAATAAAAGAAATAACTAAAAAGTAACCCCGCGATGTAACAGCCCTTATCGGGCCAAGGCGTATTGCCCGGCCGCTGCGTCCCCCACTTCTGCCCACCACAGGCGATATGAATGGTGTGCAGTTATGGAGGTGGGACGTGGTCACCGTCCTGGTCCCTCCTGGCCGGTTATGCGGTTTTCGCAAACAGGGTTCGCTTCTTCTCAATCAAGTAGCTCCTCAACTGGCCCCTCAGTGATCTATCGAGGCTGAGTACACCCCGAACCAGCTCTCCCAGCAGGAGAAAAATCCCCTCACCGGTACCGGGAATTGAATCTGGGTCTCCCGCTTGATAAGTAGCAGCGCTACTACCACGTTAACAAGAGTCCTTATTAAATAAGTAAGGGACCAAAATGAAGGATCTCAGGTTTAAAATATAACCTATTTTCATGATCTAAAAGTTGCACAACATTCCGATCTAGGATACTTCCACTACCAAAGTATACTTACACACTATCTAACATTTCCAGAACTGTTCCATCACATCCTTTTGTGACAATATCAGGAGATATTCATCCATTATTAGGAGTAGTCTAGAGTGCAAGAAATAACAGTTAAAATGTGAAAATTCAGTGTAACAATCCCCTGTATAATGGCACAATAGTTTAATAAAGAACGCGGCAGATAAACAAAATTAATTAATACATTATTGTTATTTGAAAACCATATTTAGTAACCATTCTTGCCCTTTTTACTTTCTCTACTGGTAAGTCAAGGAAGTGACGTATTCCACCCAAAAATTCGATGTCAACATTTCACCTGAAATATATGTATATTTTGAAACCCCTGAATCCAAAAAAAGCATTTTTGGAAAAAGGTCCGTGTGTGTCTGTGTCGGTGTCTGTGTCTGTCTGTGTGTGTGCCGGTCGGTCGGTCGGTCGGTCGGTCGGTCGGTCGGTCGGTCGGTCGGTCTATCAACCTGTGGACAACATAACTCAAAAACGGAAGGTAGGTTAAAAACCATTGTTGATGTTGGAGTTTAATGTCTTTCAAGGATGCGACACAAAGATTTTGAAGAAAATAACCCCGCTGTAAACTACCTTCGAAAATTTTGATTTTCTTGAAAACAGCTCTAACGATTTTGATTAAAATCACATATGTTTAAGATATTTTACAGAAATGAAAATGTATATTTTGAATTTTCTGGCTACAGCCCCTGTGGATCTGTTTACTCTGCATGACTTTTGCATAACTGGTAAACCGTTAGAGATAGCCGAAATCTTACTATACAAAAATGTAGATCTCGCTAAACACACAATTTATGTCTAAATAATTTTTTGTATAGTGAACCATTTCATAGATATTCCTTGATATTTGTTTTCGGAAAACTTAAAACTTTCGTGAACGGGAACATCATTGTTCATTTGTTTATATGTTAAGCGTGCAAAGAACGGGATTTAAAAGATTTGACTATCGCTTAAAACCAGTTACTGCATTCTCATATTCTACTTGTACCTACAAGAAAATAAGCAATAATATAACTTCTGCAAATGTTTATCTGTATTAACACGGCGAAGATATAGTAACAAGAACTTGTATGAATGGTTATTACAAGAGTAGAGAAAGTCATGTGAGTGCAACACATCAGATGTTGTATAATAGTGTTTAATTTTGGCCGACCAGCATAAATTGTTCTACAGACATTGCCGAGGCTGAACCATGTATAAACAATTTAGAACAAAGAGTAACACACTTGACTCAATGACAACTTGCAGAGGGGAGCTTAGCACTTAGACTAAAAGGCGATCTTTTGTGTCTATGTCACTCCGTGAGGATGGATGAGGGGAATGGATCCTAAGGGCGACTGAAACGTTGCCACGACAGAGCTGGTAGCAGGGTCCCTACATTTTCCCAGATAGAAGACCCCTTCGGAGGCTGGCTTAGCCCCGATTCCTCTCCCACCCCTTCGGGTTCGTACTCCCAAGGGGGGCGTTGGACTCGGAAACCGGCTCCCCTTCCTCCTCGTGCTTGTACCATCCCCTGGGAGAGGGGCGGAAACCAGTGGCTCATCTTCCAATCCGGAGGACGAGATTTCCAGAGCTCGCCGACACATCCAACCCCGAAAGAAACTAACGAAATGAAGGGTGAAATGAAATGACTAATGTAATATGGAAATCCTTCCCTGCATTCGCCTGGCGACCCGGGGCAACCTCTGAAAGAAAAACCATGGGTCAGGAAGATATTGTTCTGGGATGACTTCTGATATAATGTTGAATGTGAGAGCTCCAGGAACTGTTGCTAGTTGTTTGGGAAAAAATGTCCAGATGGTTCTGAAGTATTCTATATTAGGCCTTTTTCACATAAAAATTGATAAGGATTCAACTAAATCGATAGCAGTAGTCTTAATGACATTAGTTTACATGTGTTTATTTATTTTATTTACGAAGATTTAAGGTATTCAAAATGATGCATCCCAAAGTGTGATGCAATCTGTAGTGTGCATAGAGATATCGACTGCAAAATGAACTGCTACGATAAAAGGACGTTTGAATTACAAATCTGAGCACTTAGGAAAACTTGCCTGTATCTCTTTTTCTTTCTTTCCCTCGATGGAGTTGAAAAGTTGGCGAAATCTCCTGTGCTTATCTCGCATAGTTGAAGTTATTGCCTTCTAACACGCAAACTTCTGAGAATGGAATTCCCGTTTTTAACCTTCCAAAGCTATTCTGTGCTAGGTCTTTATTCATGCATATTTGTTGTGTGGGAAGTATCCCAGGTCGAAACACGCAGAAAGGCGATACAAGATGTTACAAATTGGTTCGGAAATAGTGACATTCGCCTTAGAATGCGTTTTCCTTGCTAGGGTCTGTCACTCGCATTCGTGACGTCAAGGACTCGATTCCCATTGGATCGGCACTGCGATCTATTGCTGCTACCACTCCCAAGGGGGACGAATGAAGTGAAGCAATCACGGGACGCTACAGGCCACAGAGACGCGCTGAAGTCCCTAAAAGTTCCAGACTCGAAGATCCGTCCCACTGTTATTACCTAGAGAAGGTGATGAACGACGAGTCAACCAAGCAGCCCTCTATGGAGTATTCTTTCCTTTGAGCAAGTACATATCCACGTGCTCTGTCCGGCACTGCCAAACACCACGAAACCTAGAAATACACCTGAAAATGAAAAGAAAACATAATGAAAGAAAAATGTGGAAGGAAAATCACGGTAAATGAGAAACTATACTAGCATTTACGAAGAAATGGTCTAGCACGGTCAGAATGAGCGGTCGACGGGAATCAAAACCGGTAGGTACCTCCTGAATGCAAACTTCGGTACTAACCACCCTTACCTTGGTTTTGCATGTTATTACTTATTGTTTTTCCACTTCACAACAGTTCGCCTTCAATTCCTGCTTTCCATAGATTCCTATCTTCCAATTGTCCCTTTTCCATGCCTCTCTTCATCCTGGCATCGTATGTCATGTCCTTCTGTTTCTCTCCCGCTATCTTCTGCCTGGTACCACCTCAGTGGGCCCAAATAACCTCGTTGTCGACGGGCCCTTAAACCCCACAGACTCACTTCACCGCTCCTCTGACATCCATTGAACATGTCCATATCAGAGTAAAGTATTTTTTGATACTCTGTCAATAAGTTTATTGTGCATTCATTTCGTGTGTAATATAGGTATTTCTAATATGTTGCAGTCTGGTTACATTCATCCATTTCCATACCAAAACCCTCTTCTGCATTCTTCCGTGAAATATTCAACTTTCGGATACATACGTCAGCATACTTTCTACTATTACCTGTAGAATTTGTTTCTTTGCATTTCTGGTCAGATTTCTATTCCATAGAAGACTGTTTAGGGTTCTAATCGCCTTTCTTGCAGAGTCCACTCGATTTGTGAGATGCTTTTCGCAGTTGCCATATTTATTACTTATTACAGAACCTAGATACTTAGATACCTCAACACCTGCGATTACCACGTCCTTTATTTGTAGATGTTCTGTTTCTCGGTAACAAATGTTCTTAGAGCACAGCTCCAGGTACTTCTGTCTGAAAAACTGTGAACAGTTGCGAAGGTTTGTACTGATAGTTGACCATATTCCTATGTAGGGGAACCATCTAAGAACCACACAAGTTGGTCATATTGTGTATCAGCCGTAGTTCCTTCAATCAAGCCCCGACAGAGGTGAACAGCAATATTGAGCTCTACATACTCGGTACTGAAATATCCAGGGGATTTAGAATGGAGGTGGACGGACACCTCTTCAGTTCCCTGGTTGAACAACGCCGTGGGCAGTAAGCCTAGCCTCCACTTGTGAGTAAACAGTAGGCGGTAACTGAACCTACCACCCACGCTTGACTGATTACATGACCTGAGTTCGAAGCTAAGCATTTTCAGTATGATATCCTATTAACCACTTACGAACATCCATAATCGTTTCCCTTTAAATTAGCTTCTCACATTTCTCCAGGGGAAAACGTTTGTAAAGAGATTTTGTTCTCTTTAGAAATCTGCTCAGTCGCCGCTTACGTTTTTCTTCCTTTTAATCAATTAAGAAACTGATTTTAATGCTCTCTGACTGCTTACAACTCAAGCTACCTTAGCGTGTCATGTGGCCATTTATCAGATAAACACCTTTTTCGCCCCCTGCTTTCCTTTTCATTTTTCCTGTCTTTGTTCGGATATTCCAACATGCTTCCCTTCTATGTCCACACCCCACTAAATCTTTATATAATATGACTGTCTTGGCCGTTTCCATTTTGTCGGTAAGACGTTGGAAATAAGGACTGGAGTGATTGTTGATAGTCTTGGGTAGCTTACAAGTTTTGTCCAGATTGGGCAAAGTTTCACCATAAGACTCCAAAATAATTTCTAAGCAGATTTTAGTAGTTGTCAGCATTTTAATCATAATAGTGCAGAGCTTCCCGTAAGAGGTTTATAGTATGGTAGGGAGGGTTTTAAGGTAGTCTGCAATTTTCATTGTTTTATAGTGTAACTATACGAGGGCCGTTTGGAAATGATTTACAATAATAGTTTTTATAACTTATTTATACAAATTATTCAATTTACAAGTACATGGGATGTCTCAATATACTCCCCATCAACATCAGGACACTCCTGGGAACTTCATTATTGCGTCGCGAAACCATTGTTATGGAGGTACTACGCACTCACCCATGCAGAACTGCCTAAATTTTGTCAAAATTTTACCTTGCAGCGCATCCTTCACGTTATCGAACAAAGACCCTCTTCTAATATGTATGGCAGTGATTCGTCTCGAGCTTACCCCAAAAATCTGCATCTTTATTCTCCTTTTCCATTAGTCGACAACACACTTAAACTCTCGGCTTGTGTCAAGATCCAATGTTAACTCCTTCCATAGAAGTCACACAATCCCTTTTTGTCGATGATAGTCACCTTCCAGCTTTTCCACGACTTTATCTACTTAACAACAAACAAGCGCTGTTCTTTTAATTCACTCTCTCTTCACAACTACCATCTAGTGTTTGCGTGGTGTACTAGGTTCAGTTGATATTCCTACGAGAAGGCGCATCCACAGATCTTTTAAACAGCGAAATAGTAACTAATTTCCGAAGAACCGTGGCAGAAGGTTTTGTCCAGATAGAACCTTTTGCGTGGTGATTCGGCGCCTGTCTGTGTGACGTACAGTGTTCCTCTCTCCGTCGCACATGTCCATGATTCTCAACGATACGCTCGTGAGCGCTAGTCCCTTGGCCTGGGTCCTACACTGTGCTCAGTGCTCATACCCAGAAGCTGTAAATACAGCACTGCTGTTTGTTACTAATATTGATTTTGTTAAGCAAGTCTAAAGTTATTTTATTTGGGAAGTTTTAGCATTTTAGGGTATTTTACTTTTTGTTTTTAATGTTTTAATTCCTCCGTTTTAACTGTTTTAATTTTTAGCAACTTTAGGTTTCACTTTTTATATTTTTAAATGGGAAGTTTTAATAGTTGTACTGAGCTGTTTTTCTCTATTTTAACTTCTGGATTTTAGCTTTTTATGTGTTACATTTTAACATCTGTAATTTTATCTTTGGACTCGGGGCCCTAATGACCAAGTTGTCGACGGGCCCTTAAACACGACACATTCACTCATTCACTCACTCTTCATCTTAATCGAGGCAAACATATGGTGAAAAACTTCTGTAGTACATATCATTATAGGTTAAGGGCCATACAGGACTGAACCAATAATCAAATGTTAAAAAAGCGGGTCGATATTGCCTTTCAAATTCCAGTCTTTCCACTACATCGGGAAAAACAAAAGAATGACGCTTTAGTGTTTTAAAAATATCTATGTGTTGCACCCACTATGCACAAAATATTCCTAATAATCCCTAGGGCATCTCCCGTTTACTCTAATGGGTTGGTCGCTGCGTCTTCCAACCGCAACGAAGGCCACGGAGGAGTGCAGCATCGCGGTGGTGGGCTCACCGAGGCCAAGCGTAACGCGACTACTTTTTCACCAGGATAATTACTCAGTTGACATTACGAGGCTGAGTGCACTTCGGACCAGACCGCCCAGTGGAAAGAAATCTCCACGCCGGTACCGCGGATCCAACAGGTGCGCTACCACTGCGCTACGGGGCTGGTCCAAAACATTGTTGCAAACGCTTGTTTTTCTATCTAGTATATTAATAGAGAAAGTAAGTGTTTTATTTCATGTTTCCTTGTAGCTACATTGGGAATAGTGAGCGTAAACGTTATTGAAATCTTTTAAGGGTTCATCACTGTGTGATGACTTGGAAATTCCATTCTCTTTGTATGAACAGAAGGGGCGGAGGAAAAACAGTAGTAACGAAACAATAACGGTTCTGCGTTTGAGAAAAGTATAAAAATTCGAAATTTTAAACCAGTAACAAGAAATCTCTCCGAGGTGCTTAGGTACACAAAAAATGACATTGTGTGTTTTAAGGAGATCTACGTTTTTATGCAGTTTGATTTTGTCATCTCTTATGGTTTCTCAGTTATACATAATTCCTTCTCAATGAAGAGGACTTCAGTGGCTATTTCCATTTGTCGTGAATACATCTTAAGCATATGGCAATTTAATCAAAATTGTTGCAGCATTTCTGAGAAAATAAAATTTTGAAAAATGTGTAAAGGTTGGTTCAGGATGGGAGAAAGACACACACAAATCTTATATATTTAAACGAGCAATTCTTTATATATATATTCCGAGCAACTTGGAAATGGCTCTAAGGATTTCCATCATATTTTGTATTCAGATAGGGTTTTGCTTTTTAAGTTCATCTATATAGGGGTGATTCCCGAAAAAAACGTGATTTTACATAAAAAAATAACATTTTTTATTCCCGCTTCCACAGAGCAATTCTTGTATATATATATATATATATATATATATATATATATATATATATATATATATATATATATATATATATATATATATATATATATATATATATATTCCCGGTATTTCAGAAACGGCTCTAAAGATTTGGTTAAATTTTTGTATACATGCATATTACTTTCACAGTGTTTTCTCTACTCACTTTTAGGTAACACATTCACATCTCTTTCTCTACCCACTCCTCTATAAACAATTTTCAAAAAAAAA
Source organism: Tenodera sinensis (assembly GCA_030765045.1). Taxonomy (NCBI): domain Eukaryota; kingdom Metazoa; phylum Arthropoda; class Insecta; order Mantodea; family Mantidae; genus Tenodera; species Tenodera sinensis. The sequence goes on from CM060962.1 coordinate 306,719,270, forward strand.
ACCTGATTTTACACCAAAGAACATTTTGATCTCCGCTTTTATAATAAGTCATACCATGTTCTGTGTGTTTGAAATAGAAATACTGTTGCATTCACACTGTTTTCTCTTCTCACTTTTAAGTAACACAATTCACAGTGGTTTCTCTACTCACTCTTCCACAAAGAAATCATACAACTTTCTGTATGTTTGAAGTAGAGATGCTGCATATTACATTCACAGTGATTTCTTACTTACTTTTAGCTAACACATTCACATCTCTTTTTCTGCTCATTCTTCTCAAAAGAAGTCATACAATTTTCTGTATGTTTGAAACAGAGATGCTGCATATTACATTCATAGTTGTTTCTCTACATACTTTTGGGTAACACATTCACATCACTTTCTCTACTCACTCTTCTATAAACAATTTTCCATAAAATACGTGATTTTACACCAAAAAACATTTTATCCCCACTTTTAAATTAAGTAATACAATTTTCTGTATGTTTGAAACAGAAATGCTACATATTATATTCATACTGTTTTTTCTTCTCACTTTTAGGTAACACATTCACATCTTTCACATCTCTTTCTCTACTCACTCTTCTATAAGCAATTTTCCACAAAAAAACGTGATTTTACACAAAAAAGTTTTTATCCTCGCTTTCAAAATAAGTCATACCATGTTCTGTATGTTTGAAATGGAAATACTATTACATTCACCCTCTTTTCCCCTCTCAATTTTAGGTAACACATTCACATCTCTTTCTCTGCTCACTCTTCTACAAATGTCATACAATTTTCTGTATGTTTGAAATAGAAATGCGCATATTACATTCACAGTGGTTTCTCTACTTACTTTTAGGTAACACATTCACATCTTTCTCTACTCACTTTTCTTTAAACAATTCATATCATATCACCGCGAAACTCGGCACGTATATGTATTTTTCCTTGAAGAAAGTTTTTATAACAGTTTTACCACACAATATATTAGTTTCAAATGGGTTTCTACTCGCTTTTCTTTTATGTAGCACGTTCATATATCCCCTGTTTGCCCTTCAACATACAATTCATATGATTTTCTATGATTGAAATATAAATGCAACATATTAAAAAAAAAAAAAAAAAATTCACAAAAACAGGCGAAAATCGCCGAGCGAAGCTCGGTCACCCAGGTACTACTATTTATTTGATGAACATAATGACTTGTGTTTGAATGACGTAGGCGCTGAGAGGTTCTGAAAGGCAGTTACACATATGCTGGCCTTTGGGACGTGGGGGGAGGGGGGGGGAGGTTGGGGGGGGGCGACTATGCCTAGTTCTATATATAAAGTTGATGCTGGTGTTCCGCATATTTGTTGCATGCAGCTCATTCTCGGGAAAAACACTCATCTAGTTATAATTATGCACACATATGTGCTCAAATACACAATTGATCATATTCTGCGAACTCAATACATGACTCGTTTTAAATGTCCCTATTAGTACACAGCGGAACATCAATGTTTGTGAACTGTACAACTGAAAAACGAAAGGTCGGTTAAGCACTGAACTAAGGATACAAGTTGAGCGACTTTCAAGGATGCTACACAGGATTTTAAAAATAATCCCTTCATTCCAAACGACTCTTTACTTTGAAACTTTTTTCAAAAATGTTGGCCTAGCGATTTTTATTAAAATACCATATGGTCCAGCTATTTTCGTAACAAGAGAAATGTACCTCCATAGGGATCTTGAAATCTCTTCATTGTTTATCTGCTAAACATAAGCGGCAGACAAAATCCTATTGCGGAGAAAATGTACACGTTAAAGCATACACTTACGTCTAATATATATATATATATATTATTTTCTTCTTTCTTCCTTTCCTCTTTTCTCCCAGCTTCCTTCCTTCCTTTCGTCCTTGCTTCCTTCCTTTCGTCCTTGCTTCCTTCCTTTCGTCCTTGCTTCCTTCCTTTCGTCCTTGCTTCCTTCCTTTCGTCCTTGCTTCCTTCCTTTTTTTCCTTGCTTCCTTCCTTTTATTCCTTGCTTCCTTCCTTTTTTCCTTGCTTCCTTCCTTTTTTTCCTTGCTTCCTTCCTTTTATTCCTTGCTTCCTTCCTTTTTTTCCTTGCTTCCTTCCCTTTATTCCTTGCTTCCTTCCTTTTTTTCCTTGCTTCCTTCCTTTTATTCCTTGCTTCCTTCCTTTTTTCCTTGCTTCCTTCCTTTTTTCCTTGCTTCCTTCCTTTTATTCCTTGCTTCCTTCCTTTTTTTCCTTGCTTCCTTCCTTTTATTCCTTGCTTCCTTCCTTTTATTCCTTGCTTCCTTCCTTTTTTTCCTTGCTTCCTTCCTTTTTTTCCTTGCTTCCTTCCTTTTTTTCCTTGCTTCCTTCCTTTTTTTCCTTGCTTCCTTCCTTTTTTTCCTTGCTTCCTTCCTTTTTTTCCTTGCTTCCTTCCTTTTATTCCTTGCTTCCTTCCTTTTTTCCTTCCTTCCTTCCTTTCGTCCTTGCTTCCTTCCTTTCGTCCTTGCTTCCTTCCTTTCGTCCTTGCTTCCTTCCTTTCGTCCTTGCTTCCTTCCTTTCGTCCTTGCTTCCTTCCTTTCGTCCTTGCTTCCTTCCTTTCGTCCTTGCTTCCTTCCTTTTTTCCTTGCTTCCTTCCTTTTTTTCCTTGCTTCCTTCCTTTTTTTCCTTGCTTCCTTCCTTTTTTTCCTTGCTTCCTTCCTTTTTTCCGTGGTTTCTTCCTTTTTTCCTTGCTTTCTTCCTTTTTCCTTGCTTTCTTCCTTTTTTCCTTGCTTTCTTCCTTTTTTCCTTGCTTCCTTCCTTTTTTCCTTGCTTCCTTCCTTTTTTCCTTGCTTCCTTCCTTTTTTCCTTGCTTCCTTCCTTTTTTCCTTGCTTCCTTCCTTTTTTCCTTGCTTCCTTCCTTTTTTCCTTGCTTCCTTCCTTTTTTCCTTGCTTCCTTCCTTTTTTCCTTGCTTCCTTCCTTTTTTCCTTGCTTCCTTCCTTTTTTCCTTGCTTCCTTCCTTTTTTCCTTGCTTCCTTCCTTTTTTCCTTGCTTCCTTCCTTTTTTCCTTGCTTCCTTCCTTTTTTCCTTGCTTCCTTCCTTTTTTCCTTGCTTCCTTCCTTTTTTCCTTGCTTCCTTCCTTTTTTCCTTGCTTCCTTCCTTTTTTTCCTTGCTTCCTTCCTTTTTTTCCTTGCTTCCTTCCTTTTTTTCCTTGCTTCCTTCCTTTTTTCCTTGCTTTCTTCCTTTTTTCCTTGCTTCCTTCCTTTTTTCCTTGCTTCCTTCCTTTTTTCCTTGCTTCCTTCCTTTTTTCCTTGCTTCCTTCCTTTTTTCCTTGCTTCCTTCCTTTTTTCCTTGCTTCCTTCCGTTTTTCCTTGCTTTCTTCCTTTTTCTTTCCTTACCTTTTTACTTTTTCTTTCCTTACTTTCTTCCTTTTGCATTCCTAACTTTCTTCCTTTTTCATTCCTTACTTTCTTCCTTTTTCATTCCTTCCTTCCTTCCTTCCTTCCAGGTCATAGAAAGAGAATGACATGTCAAAGCCATCACATAAAGACCAGCTCTTAAAGAAGTTGACTAGCACTTAAGCCTACAGTGTTCTATTTCCGTTCCACCTAAAAGGAAATGTGAGAAATAATTTCTTCAAATATCTCGATTAACATGAAGTAGATAAAAAAACAAGCATTTGTAAGAATAGGTTTTCAAGAATGAGCAGAGAAAGTCATGTGAGAGTCCATATCAGATTACTACTATACGCTCTCTAAAACATCTGCCTGTCGACTGTTAACACACCATAAATTAGTATTTGAACGGCGCGCGGCGGTGTAATGAACTCAGATGGCGGCAATAAGTCCTATGCCGAGATTTTGTTGGCAGAAGCTCCGATTAACTGTCAGAATAAGCATAGCTATCTACATCCGCATCTTGTGTTGTCACAGGAGGCACTGGTACCATTCTAGTGGTTCTGAGAATATGTCAATAAATGACTGCCGATGCCCCTTACTTTTATACCTACATTACTTATGTTACATTTTTTTCATATAACCTAGAGAGCTTTACTAAAACTTCTGTATGCACCACATCCACAAATGGTTTACCATACCGGATATTAAATAGCTATTTTGTCTCCTGTGTAACCAATGGTTTATACAAAACCAAATATCATAAACATTTCGGTAATTTTAATGAGACATATTTATTATTAATGAGACATATTGAGTCATTATTATAAAAATCTCGTAGAATGTGTCTGTTTTGGTGTAAAATATCTAGGGGATGCTATCTCAACATCAAAGCAATAAACAAATGTTCATATGAACATAGTCTGAATGTAGTTTGTTATTTATTAAAGGATTTGCCCCTTTGACTACAACAATAATTATTTGAACTAAATTTTATCCGTTGATTGATTTTTTGGTGTTTTACTGTAGAGTAAATAATTAATTGTCAATTGAATTAAATTGTTGTCCTCTGGTTCCTATTTCTTTCCTCCGCAAGCTGAATGCAGAGACGGATCTACAGAATCTTGGAAATTAGTGGCACAATTTAATTGCTGTGCCCCTGGTCGTTATCCAAGAAACCTTTTTCTTACATGATGATGCACCAGCTCATTTCAATTGAATAGTACGTAATTTATTGAACGATAAATTTGGGCATAACTACATTGGTCGACGAGTATTCATTGCATGGCCTGCTCGATCTCCTGATTTGGATTGAATTAATTTCTTCGTCTGGGGACATTTAAAGTCACTGGTTTATTGGACTCCTGTACCAGATATTGATACTGAGAGCGTGTCCCCATTGGGTTTGACCAAACAGGAAACACTCCAGGAATTTGCAACAATAGCATGGGACGTAGGCTTAGGGTGCCCAACGTAGCAGGAGGAAGCCATGGGAAATTTTTGTAACCTTCAGTATGTCTTTTACACCAGTTATAAAAAATTTTCAGACACATTTCCATAGGAGCCTTTTTACTGTTTTTATGTTCGGAGTAAGTCTCCGAAATATTTGACACCAAATAGATATATCCTATTTGTTGGTCCTGTACTGATGTTAATGATTTGTGTTTTGCAGCGGGAGCACGTTCGAAGGCCAGTGGCAGAACGGAAAGCGCCATGGTCTAGGTGTAGAATCGCGCGGCAGATGGCTCTACAGAGGCGAGTGGACGCAGGGCTTCAAGGGCCGCTATGGTGTGCGGCAATCCTCCACGTCCAACGCTCGATACGAGGGCACGTGGGCCAACGGTCTACAGGACGGCTACGGATCAGAGACCTACGCTGATGGTGGTAAGTGAGCAAACCAACTCCTTTATACCGGGTGAATCACTTGCCCCTATTTCTATTCGAGTTTGTGCAATCCACCAAGAAACAGATGAAGTTTGAGACTATCTTGACCATACTCTCCACACATGGACATAGGGCTTAACATCTCATTGAATAAGTGATTTAAGGGGTAAAAGGTATCGGCGATATAAATCCATTCCAAAAACATTTACTCTGAGAACTCCCAACAGATTTCTATACAAAAAGTTTCTAGAGTATATATTCTACACACACCCTCGCAAAACTCCTGTTGAATAAACACCTATCACAATAGAGCTATCTTCAAACCGAGTTAAAACAAAATGGCGAATCTGTGCCAAGGAATAGTGACAGGTTGTGACCAGTTAAAGACACGTCTACATTCATAATGGAGTCATACAGTCACACCAGCAAATGTTAAATATATTAATAATTCAATGTTGTCATAAATCACAGCAGTTACTAGTAGGTATAGCAACTGCCATAGCTTGAGCCATGTTTATTAATGAAGATAAGTGTCAACTTTACGCTATTGGGTCCTAACACGCCAGTAAGGTTACGAAGCGATGGCTAGTTCCTGCGTACCTCAGCTAGCATTGCTGTTTAGCATGCAGGTCCTTATAGAGTTGTGGTGGTCGAGCGGAGTTAGCAGGAGATACGTGTTCTTATGCACAGCAATGGCTCAAACTTTCTTTTACCCTCCAGCTCACTTCTTTCGACCAATGATAAGGTATTACAAATGAATTACATTAAGCAGTTGAAAATACACTTTTGAGCACTTTCTTTATTGAACAAGTACCTATTGAATTCACTTTCTTCTTACCAGTTACTGTAAATGTGGCAAAGCGTTCATAATGTAGTAAGTATGTACAGAAAAATAAGTATTGTGTTTTTATTTGTGTTTCTACGTTCAATGTGATGATTACTGATCCTATAAGGAGGTTTGAACCTACAAAATGTCCGTTTAGTTTGCGGTAGACTAAGGTCGAGCCCATTCGACCACAAGCCTCTGCTGACCTGTTTTACACCCAACACTCAGGTATGAAGCTGCTTGTTAACCTACTAAAAGATACTCGTATTTTAGCTCTTGGTAGTCTATTAGTGTTCACGGGACCTAACGCTACGGCTATTAGAGTAGGTCAAAGTATGATTAGCTGTATTTGACACAATAGAGCTACAAAACCAATTGTGGCTTCACAAATGGAACGATGCCTTCAACCAGACGAAGTGAATCAGGAGAAAAAACGATTCTACGAACCAACCATTGATTATTTCAAGACGAAGTATCACCCAGAGTCCATCAGTGTAACAGGACTAATGGTTGGAGCAAGAGGGACAATCCTGAGGCTGCTTGCAGAATTCCTGAAGATTTTTTTTTTAACGACGCTGTCAATTTCCAGAATCACATCAGCGTCGCCGGTGTGCCAGAATTTCGTCCCGCAGGAGTTCTTTAACATGCCAGTAAATATACTGACATGGAGCTGTCGTTTTTAAGCACACTTAAAAACCATCGGCCTGGGCCGGGTTTGAACCCGCGACCTTGGGAACAGTAGGCCAAATTCCTGAAGAGGTTTGGCTTATCCAAAGATTTGGCATACAATATTGCTATACTGTCGCTCAAAGGCTCTATAGCTATTGTTAGAAATCACGTGTATGGACCATGATTTTTTTAAATGTATTTATTTGTATATAATTTTTATTGTTTTAAGAGATAATATTTTCTGTCATTTACAAATTTTAGCTTTTGTACTTTATATTTGTTATGCTTTATTAACTATTTTGTCACTTTTGTATAAGTATTCTTTGTCTTTTTGGCAGCCTGTAACTGTAACAGCAAGATATTAAAATAAAAATAATAATATGTGGGCTGAACAGGTACGAAAAAATCTGATGTGGTGCTCTCACATGCCTTTCTCTACTCTTTTACTAACCATTCTTACAAACTCTTATTCCTATATCCCCTTCGTGTTAAGATAAACATTTGTAGAAATTATCTTATTCTTTATTTCCTTGTAGGTACAAGGGGAATGTTAGAATACAGTAGGCTTTGTGCGATAGTCAAATGTTTTAAACCTTTGACATCCCACTCTCTTTGCATGCTTAACATATAAAAAAATGAACAACGATGTTCCATTTCACCAAAGTTTAAGTTTTCCGAAACTGACACAAGTAACAAGGAATATCTCTGAAATGGTTCTCTGTAAAAGAAATTTATTTGGACATAGACTGTGTGTTTTAGCGAGATCTACATTTTTTAGAAAGATTTCGTCTATCTCTCACGGTTTGCCTTTTATTCAAACGTCATTGAGAGTAAACATGATTACAAAGGCTATAGCCAGAAAATTCAAAATACTTCACGCTTCGCCACTGCTCGTGAACTAGTATTAGAATACAAGCAAAAGTTAAAGGCATGTGAAAGCGAATCATACTGAAGACTCCAATTACACATCTAAAATACCTACCCTAAAGTGAGAATGTGTTGATATCATCTGCATCAATAGAAACAAGGATGATGCAGAAACTGTGGACCCAACAATCCGGTTTGAACAATCATGTGAACAGCCTGAAGAAGTTGAAGCAGAAAACAAAAGGGTTTATGAACCAGCAATACCATATTTTACCATCGCCCCTGATTTTATGGACAAACCTAAAATTAAAAAAATTGTAAGCGGTCTGCTTTTTGATGCACGGGGAACCATCACAAAACTTTTTTCTTTCATGGCGGGGGAAATACAAATTGGAAAAAAAAAGAGTAGAATCACAGATTTTTACAGAAATAATCAAATATTCTGTAGCTATTTTGAGATGCCATAGTTATGGGAAACACGATGTTGAATTACTTTGTTTAAATTCAATTTTAAAATTGTTGTTTTATACGATTGTTACTGTTATTTTTTATTATTGTCGTTATATTTGCTGTCCATTATTTGTGTATGAGAATAATTATTATTTGTAGTATTCTCTGTCGCTAGGCAAACCCTAAATAGGGTCAGATGATCAAATAAATTCATTACTAACTGTCGGCTAAATATTTTAAAGAGAGAGATGCCAATATGATAATTAAGCACATTTTTATTTTCCGATCATGGCTGTATCAAAATGCTACCTCTGCGATACTCAGGACGGGAGCTTTGCATGGCTATTGCCATTGAACATTGAAAACCCTGACATTCCTCAAACGCATAAAAACTAATTGCTGTGCGTTAGTCCCACAAAAACCCGAAAATGGCTGGACCGATTTAATTAACTTCTATCTTGTTTTGTTTGCCTCGATACTGAAAGGTTTTAGATAGAAGAACGTTAGGGAAAACTCAAAGGAACAACCGAAAAACCGAAATTGGTAATTTTGTATGGGAATTGCCACTTTGGACTACTTTCATGGGCGTCGCGAAGGGGGGCCAATGTGCGATCAATTACTGACTACTGAACTATTATTTTAATTTTGATGTAAAGAACAATTTTTATTTAGCAGAAATTAATTCGGTTATCTGCAACGAATATTATAAATTTTGACAATAAAATAATGAATAAATATTATCTGATTGCAAACTTCCAACATGTGGCCTCCCCCCCCCCCCCTGGAAAAAGGTCAGCTGACGCTCAGGATTACTTTCAATATATAGCGCTTATCGTTTGACAGTTGCATTTATTACATTGAATTTTTTTTTTTTTTCCTTTTGAAAAAAAAGTTTTTTGCGCATAGATTTGGTTAGATCTAATTACATTTTGCGAACAGTCATTTCAATCAGTCATTGTATTAAGGTGAATTGACTGTGCAGGCTTACAAATAAAGAAAAAATCATTGAAATGTGTTTTAGCGAGACCCAAGCAATTAGTTTGAGAATTTCATTTTCGTGGTTTTGTAATGTTGTAGTTCTCGAGATAAGTTCAGCAAACTTGAGTGATTGTAAAAACAACTCTCGCTTTAGACTATTCATTAGAATGCCAAGGAGAGGACGAGCAGACATAAGTCAGTCAAATGCGTGGAAACAAAAGAAAGAATCTGATATGTTGGACTCACATGACTTTCTCTACTCTTGTACTAGCCATTCTTACAAACTCTTATTCCTATATCTTCTTCATGATTCTGATCTCCTGCACTCACATGACTTTCTCTACTCTTGTACTAACCATTCTTACAAACTCTTATTCCTATATCTTCTTCATGATTCTGATCTCCTGCACTCACATGACTTTCTCTACTCTTGTACTAACCATTCTTACAAACTCTTATTCCTTTATCTTCTTCATGATTCTGATCTCCTGCACTCACATAACTTTCTCTACTCTTGTACTAACCATTCTTACAAACTCTTATTCCTATATCTTCTTCATGATTCTGATCTCCTGCACTCACATGACCTTCTCTACTCTTGTACTAACCATTCTTACAAACTCTTATTCCTATATCTTCTTCATGATTCTGATCTCCTGCACTCACATGACTTTCTCTACTCTTGTACTAACCATTCTTACAAACTCTTATTCCAATATCTTCTTCATGATTCTGATCTCCTGCACTCACATGACTTTCTCTACTCTTGTACTAACCATTCTTACAAACTCTTATTCCAATATCTTCTTCATGATTCTGATCTCCTGCACTCACATGACTTTCTCTACTCTTGTACTAACCATTCTTACAAACTCTTATTCCTATATCTTCTTCATGATTCTCATCTCCTGCACTCACATGACTTTCTCTACTCTTGTACTAACCATTCTTACAAACTCTTATTCCTATATCTTCTTTATGATTCTGATCTCCTGCACTCACATGACTTTCTCTACTCTTGTACTAACCATTCTTACAAACTCTTATTCCTATATCCTCTTCATGTTAGTTGAGATAAACATTTGTACAAATTATCTTATTGCTTATTTCCTTGTAGGTACAAAAAGAATATGGGAATATAGTAGGCTTTGAGCGATAGTCAAATCTTTTAAAGCTCTGGGATTCCGTTCTCTTTGTACCGCTGATGTATGAAAAAATGAATAACGATCTTCTGTTTGACCAAAGTTTAGGTATTCCAAAACTCGCACAGATAACAAGGAATATCTCCGAAATGGTTCAGCAAGATGTACATTTGTGTATAGTAACATTTGGTCTATCTCTTACCAGTTATGCAAAAGTCATCCAGAATAAAGTGCATTGTTCAATATATACATTTCATTTCGTATAAAAATATGTCAAACATATGTCATTTTAATCAAAATCGTTAGAGGCTTTTTAAAAAAATCGAAATCTTCGAAAAATTGTCTATGTAAAGCGTAGTTTAGGGTGGAAGAATTTTGTTCAAAATTTTCGTATCGCATCCTTGACATTAAACGTAAATACAAACTTTGGTTTTTATGCGACTTTTCCTTTTTGAGTTATGCTGTCGACAGACAGACAGACAGACACAGAGACAGACACTCTCACACACGGACCTTTCACTTAAAATACTTTTTTTGGATTCAGGGGGCGTCAAAACATATTTCCGGTGAAATTTTGACATCCTCTACTTACTATAAGTAGCAGATAAAGTAAAAAGTAGTGTACCAGAGAGTTTTGCATTTAGTGCTAACTGTATTTATCTTTCCTGTAAATAAAATACATTAAATTCGTTGGAATTACAAACGAGTTTCATTTAATAACCAAACAACTGAAAGTGAAACCGTGCACGATGCTTGTAATATTACCAATCTCAATTAATTGGAATTGGAAGGTTAATTATGAATGATAATCAGTTGTGAAGAGTTACAATCAAATCAATTTTCGGTTTTACGAACTTCACCGAGTCACCTAGTTTCAAATATAAACATAAATATGAAGTGATTTTTCGATTAGCAAAGTTCAAGTGACTAATAGTCAGGAAGGTAACGTTCTGTTTATTGTATATGTGTTTTTAAAAAGCTCTCCAATGCAACGTGTATCATTCGTTAACACCACAAAGGTAACATTTTTTAATGTTATAAGGATATTTGATGTGTTCTGATGTACAGAGTTACGTGCTTGTATTTTCATAGTGTATTGTTTGCTCATATTTGAGCGTTGTGAGAAGAGAATGATTGTATTTTTCAGGCTTATCAATGTTGAATGAACTTAATGCTATTCCATTTGACCTTTGATTACAATACATCGCACGCTGGCAAACTGTCCTCGCAGAAATTGAGGTAACCACGTAATGGAGCAGGATTTTGAAGAAAATATTCCCACGATGTACAACACTTTTAGCGTCATCTCCAGTATCTCCTTCGTTGATGAATTGCTGCCAGGGTTGTCAACCCGTTAGATAATTATGGGGGTGTACAATAATTTCAATACCGGCGAAATATACTTTTCATTGGTTTGTCGACCAGCGAAATGAAATTAATTACAAACAGCGAAACCACTTTTACCCACGTGATCTGTCTCCACCCCTCTAAGGCAACCATTTCATATCCTACTAATTCTTCTACTCGTTATGCTCTTATTGCCAGTGTGCCCAGATCTGGTAATCTCATTGAAGAAGGCACTGTTCAGAAAACTCGAAATACGTGATATTGCGTGTGAAATAAAGAACCTGGCAGTTTGTGGAGTGCTGTTAAACACAAGTCACCTTGGTGGAAATACTGATTTCAAAGAACTGGCGGAGTTTGCATTATCAGTGATTTCATTGCCCCACAGAAACACTTCTTGTGAAAGAGCTTTTTCCAAACTAGATCTAATAAAAAACAAAATTCGAAACAGATTAGCGCTAAATGCGGTAAATGGACTTATTCGGTCGTCTCAGCTTATGAAAGAATGTGCTGGGTCCGAAAATCTACAAGCCACCGAGAAGCTGTTAAAGTTTATCTTAACAACAAATTGTCGGTCTGGGTGGCTCAGTTGGTTACACGCTGGCCTACTGTTCCCAAGGTCGCTGGTTCAAATCCGGCCCAGGCCGATGGTTTTTAAGTGTGCTTAAAAACGACAGCTCCATGTCAGTAGATTTACTGACATGTAAAAGAACTCCTGCAGGACAAACTTCCGGCACACCGACGACGCTGATGTGATCCTGGCAATTGATAGCGTCGTTAAACAACAAAATAATTTTAACAACAAATTTGTGTAATGTTGCAACAGTTAAGGAAGATGATGAACTTTCAGATGAACAGTGCGAGAAATCTAAGTTCTAAAGCTGTACTACTGATTGAGGTCATCAGTTTTGTAAGTGGATACCATAAACATCAATACTATTAAATTTCATAAGTATTGTGCTGATACATTTATTGTTGTACCATTTGGTTTATGATGTACGATAATTTTGAATCCAAATCTATAATTTTGAGTGGCGGTACGATAATTTTACTTTTAAACATTGGCAAACTGTTATGTAACATACGTCAAATAAAAAGGGGCAAAATATGATATCATTTCCCTCCTGTATCTGTCGTAACGAATTCCTGAACTTGACAAATTAGAAATGTGTAGTCTATTAGAGAAATTTACATTGTCTGAAAATGGTATTGCGTATTTTTGCTGCGTATTTTAATTCTAAATTGGTTACTAGTAATGTTCCCTCTTCATTACGGTGTGAATTGATTGACCTGTGATTTGCGAGGGAAACATAATTACATTGTTTTATGAAACGCAGAGTACCACAACTTGAACAAGCGGTTTCGTTGTGCCCCGTGCATGTACGGAGAGCAAAGGTTTCTCCAACACTGAGCCGACTCTCCCAGCTGAGGATCCGGGTTAGAGAAATAGACCTCACCCTCGGCAGGGACTAGCCAGTGTCGCAAAGGCGTGCGCTGGCCACAAACCCCACGTCAACTTCCTATTCAGCAGCCATCTGAACAAATGATGGCCGACTCTAACAACAAGTTCCTACCAACTGGAATGGTGATACGGACGCCGGATATACGTCAGCTATCATCAACCCAGACCCCTTCGGGCAATAGCGGCTCTAATCCCGTCTCCCTCCACAGAGGAATATTTCCAACGCCCAGACTTAGAGCTCCTTAAAGTACATCGCTTCAGTTATTTGGTTGGGTTTTCCATGTTCCCAATATGGTTGGTTTTTGTATTTGTATATACAGGTGTCCCAAAACAGACACCGACAACGCTTAATATGTTGTGCGGGACGCCAAACTGATTGGTTTTAAATAGGAACCCTTGTCCGGAAATGCACGGTTTGGACGCTGTAGCGCATCGAAGTGTGTGATGGGTGTGCATTCATATTTTATTAATAAACCCAACATCGAACTGTCTGCATTAGAAACGGGCTTCGAACTGTGTACCTCTTACGTCATTGCAGAGCCTATATCGGCAGTGCACATGACCCAATGCGTGCGGTTGTCTTTGAAGATTTTCAATCGCTCCGTGGACTCGAGTCATAAGGTTCTCCGCTGACGTCACAGGAGTGTCATACTCTTTACACAACTCCACAGAAAATAGCCGAGAGGTGTCAGATCTAATAACCGTGCTGGCTATGGAACTGACCCACCTTACCAGTCGGTCGATCAGAATATACGTTGAGGTGATTCCGCACATTTACATCAAAGTGTGCTGGAGCTCAAGTCGGCCATTTCAGTAGCTGTGTACTGGTACATGTCGCACTGCTGTTAAGAAACGTTACTGAACTGGAAACTACACAAGTAACGCAGTAGGATGTGCACCAAGGACTCTATGCAGGAATTTAGCGCATGCGCAGGAATATTACTATGCTCAGGTCGTTCATCCCAGTACACAGATGGCTAAAGGGTTGCTTACCTTCCGTATTAAGATACCAGAACCAATGTTAACAAGTTGTCACAACCGTTCGTTCTCACACTTCGACGCTCTCCAGCGTCCAAACCGTACATTTCTGGACAGGGGTACATATTTGAAAACCGATCAGTTTGCCATCCCGTACAACATACTAAACGTTGTCGCTGTTTTTGGGATACCCAGTCCCTACTGCTTCACAGGGCATTTCAATTGCTTTCCGAGTCACATGCTCCTAGCCGCGGGGGGGGGGGGGGGGAGCTAGGAAAGCTTATCTATTAGTTATGCCTGGTGCTCTCAAAGGTCGACTTGCCAGCTCATACCTTTCTACAGGGTGACCATTTTTTGTAAGTACGAGGTCCAAAATTTCAGGGTCAAAGTGCCCTGATCTGTGCCAAAAGGTGGGTTCTTGGGGCGATGTACCTCAATGTCGTCATATTCTGTTATAAGTTCAATCAGGACATTTACGGCCGCGATTGCTTTTCGAGAAAACCACCAGGGGTGCCGGGCATTGAAATCTCCTGCAATTATAACATGGTCCTCTAAGGCGAGGATTTGTTCGAGGTCTTGTGCAAAGTCTGGGGAGTTAGGGGCCCGATAGAGTGCTACCGGCATCACCGTTTTGCTATTAACACGTGTTTTAAGAGCCGTGCACTCTAACGCTGGCAGTGCAGGTAGCGTGATAGGAGCAAAAGCAATTGAGTTTCTCAGCAAAATAGCAGTCCTTCCTCCCTGTCTGCCAATTCTGTCGTTCCGGAAAATTTGGTAACCCTGGAGCTTAAAAGCGCGCTCTTGTTTTAATTTCGTTTCGCAGATAAATGCAACGTCAATTTTGTTACGCCGTAGGTAGTTTTCAAGTTCGTGTTGCTTCCTGTGGATGCCATCTGCATTCCACAGGAGCGCGTGAGTTCAAGTTGTACCTCCCCTTACATAGACCATTTACTCTAGGAGGGTTGAGAGGAGGCATATGATGGTTTCTATTTTCGCCATAGTGCTTGTGCAGCTTCTGAACTTAATCAGGAAAGACTGAAGTTTTGCTAAAAGAGCTGGGAGGTTGAGATCCCTGAACAAGTTTAAGATTTCACTTAGACCGCCCAGGTCTCCGGTGGATGTATGTGGGGTTTGCGGTTGTGGAGGGGGACCATTTAATGGTGGCGCGGGCACCTTTTGCCCTCTGGCGGCTCCTGCAAAGGAGACGCCTGGTTGAACCGGTGCCGGGTGTAGAGTGGGTCAGGGCCCTGGCTGGACACTTGGAGTGGTCCTGGCTATGGTTACTTTGCCTTTTGGGGGAAGTCAGCAAGGCGGTGGAGGCCACCGCAAAGGACACATTCTCTAAGTGTGCCCCAGCTGTTGGCAGTTGTAGTATTGAGTGATGTTTGCGTTAGTTTTCAAGACCTTCACGGTGACCATCATATGGCACACCTCTCGTTCCTGGAGAATTTTTTGGTTGGTGGTGCTCTTGTCGAGACCTACCTGAAATATTGGCAGAGGCCTGCCGCGGGAAATGAGCTGACGTATTTGGACGCCGGTGTATCCTTTCAGCTTCAGATCCTCCTTAATGTAGTTTACCTCCACATCTACCGGGAGACGTTTGACGACATATCGCAGAGCCTGGTCGTTCCGGGGTGTGAAGCTGAAATTTTCAAATCCGGCGTCCTTCAGGAGCTGCATGGTCCTGTGGGACTCCTTGTACTGGAGGAAGAGCTTGAGGCAGTCCCTCATTGTTTGAAGTTTGTAAGCTCCAGCTGGCAGGGAGTCCGGTAGGAGCCGGAGGACCTTGACGGTTTGTGCTTTGTCCGGAATTATTATCCTGGGTGGTTTCTGGAGTTGGGGGTTTTGGGTGGGGTTCTGCGTGGGAGTAGCAGTGGTGGTGGAGGGTTGTGATGCATTTAGTTTGCGTGAGGTTTGGGTGATGGTGGTGGCCTAGCTGGCCGTTGTGGTCTGGGTTGGGATATGTTTTTAGATTTGATCGTTGCGGGGGGCACGTCCTCCGCCTCATCTTTGGACTCTGCTTCCTGTGTCGCTGTATATTGATTTAACCGAGTTTTCTTTTTACTTTTTCTACTAATAAGTAGAGGAAGTATTGTATTCCACCCAAGAGCTCGATGTCGAGATTTCACCGGAAATATATGTTTTAAGACCCACTGAATTAAATAAAAAAATAAAAAAATAAAAAAAAAGAGCCTTTTTAGAAAAATGTCCGTGTTTATGTATGTCTGTATGTGTGTCTCTGTCTGTCTGAAAGACTGTGGACAGCATAACTCTAAACGGAAAAGTCGGAAATATATGTTTTAAGACCCCTGAATCCAAAAAAAAGGCTTTTTAGAAAAATCTCCCTGTTTATGTGTGTCTGTCTGTCTGTCTGTCTGAAAGACTGCGGACAACATAATTAAAAAAGGAAAAGTCGGTTAAAAACCAAGGTTGGTATTTAAGTGCAATGTCTTTGAAGGATGCAACACGAAGACTTTGAAGAAAATAGCCCCTTTACATGGACAATTTTTCGAACATTTTGGTTTTCTTGAAAATGGCTCACAATTTTGATTAAAATGCCCAATGTTTAAGATATTTGCAAGACAAATGAAATGTATAGTTTCAATTTCCTGGCTGTAGAGTATGTAGTCCTGTTTACTCCGGATGACATTTACTGTAAGAGATAGACCTTTTTTTGTAGAGTGAATCATTTCGGGCATATTCCTTGTTATTTTGTCAGTTTCGGAGAACCTAAAACTTTCGTGAAATGGAACATCGTTGTTCATGTTTTTATATGTTATCCGTGCAAAGAGAACGGGATCACGAAGCTTTAAAATATTTGACTATCGTTCAAAGTCTACTGTATTCTAATATTTCCCTTGTACCTACAAGGAAATAAGCAATAAGATAATTTGTACAAATGTTTATCTTAATTAAAACGAAGAAGATATAAGAATAAGAGTTTGTAAGAATGGTTAGTACAAGAGTAGAGAAAGTCATGTGAGTGCAGGAGATCAGAATCATGAAGAAGATATAGGAATAAGAGTTTGTAAGAATGGTTAGTACAAGAGTAGAGAAAGTAATATGAGTGCAGGAGAACAGAATCATGAAGAAGATATAGGAATAAGAGTTTGTAAGAATGGTTAGTAAAAGAGTAGAGAAAGCAATATGAGTGCAGGAGAACAGAATCATGAAGAAGATATAGGAATAAGAGTTTGTAAGAATGGTTAGTACAAGAGTAGAGAAAGTCATGTGAGTGCAGGAGATCAGAATCATGAAGAAGATATAGGAATAAGAGTTTGTAAGAATGGTTAGTACAAGAGTAGAGAAGGTCATGTGAGTGCAGGAGATCAGAATCATGAAGAAGATATAGGAATAAGAGTTTGTAAGAATGGTTAGTACAAGAGTAGAGAAAGTAATATGAGTGCAGGAGAACAGAATCATGAAGAAGATATAGGAATAAGAGTTTGTAAGAATGGTTAGTACAAGAGTAGAGAAAGTCATGTGAGTGCAGGAGATCAGAATCATGAAGAAGATATAGGAATAAGAGTTTGTAAGAATGGTTAGTACAAGAGTAGAGAAAGTCATGTGAGTGCAGGAGATCAGAATCATGAAGAAGATATAGGAATAAGAGTTTGTAAGAATGGTTAGTACAAGAGTAGAGAAAGTCATGTGAGTGCAGGAGATCAGAATCATGAAGAAGATATAGGAATAAGAGTTTGTAAGAATGTTTAGTACTAGAGTAGAGAAAGTCATGTGAGTGCAACACATCAGATTTTTTGAGTTAGTGTTTTGGATTCAAGGAGCCTGAAAACATGCATTGCTGGTGAAATGTGTATATAGAATTTTGGGTGGAGTACAATGTAATGTACATAGTAGAGGAAGTAATATGAGGTATGTGAAGAAATAAGAAAATTCCCTCTGTGTATCACATGATCAAAGACTTCGCACTAGCTCTGTATGTGTGTGTGTGTGTCTTGGCATAGTGCGGCAGGCGATGACCGCATCTGCAGCACCAGCTTCCGGTCGATCGTAATTATCGATCTTGCGCAATATCGAAGTCCAGCGTAACAATGATTCTCTCGTATCTCTCATTACTGGCGAAGCAAGAAACAGAAAGCACTTTAATTTTTCACAAGATGAAAGAAGACGAGGAATGTAAGCGCAGAACTGTGTGGTGCGTTGCCAAGTAATACGAACTTACTGACACTTGCAAAACAAACCAAGCTTTGCCCAATTTTCCCCAGGTCATGCCTCTAAATGAAAATTACAATTCAGAAAAAGAGATATTATTTGAAATAAAAAGGTCTGATGTGTTGCACTCACATGACTTTTAAATATTCTTACAAACTCTTATTCCTATATCTTCTTCATGATTCTGTTCTCCTGCACTCACATGACTTTCTCTACTCTTGTACTAACCATTCTTACAAACTCTTATTCCTATATCTTCTTCATGATTCTGTTCTCCTGCACTCACATGACTTTCTCTACTCTTGTACTAACCATTCTTACAAACTCTTATTCCTATATCTTCTTCATGATTCTGATCTCCTGCACTCACATGATTTTCTCTACTCTTGTACTAACCATTCTTACAAACTCTTTTTCCTATATCTTCTTCATGATTCTGATCTCCTGCACTCACATGACTTTGTCTACTCTTGTACTAACCATTCTTACAAACTCTTATTCCTATATCTTCTTCATGATTCTGATCTCTTGCACTCACATGACTTTCTCTACTCTTGTACTAACCATTCTTACAAACTCTTATTCCTATATCTTCTTCATGATTCTGATCTCTTGCACTCACATGACTTTCTCTACTCTTGTACTAACCATTCTTACAAACTCTTATTCCTATATCTTCTTCATGATTCTGATCTCCTGCGCTCACATGACTTTCTCTACTCTTGTACTAACCACTCTTACAAACTCTTATTCCTATATCTTCTTCATGATTCTGATCTCTTGCACTCACATGACTTTCTCTACTCTTGTACTAACCATTCTTACAAACTCTTATTCCTATATCTTCTTCATGATTCTGATCTCCTGCGCTCACATGACTTTCTCTACTCTTGTACTAACCATTCTTACAAACTCTTATTCCTATATCTTCTTCATGATTCTGATCTCTTGCACTCACATGACTTTCTCTACTCTTGTACTAACCATTCTTACAAACTCTTATTCCTATATCTTCTTCATGATTCTGTTCTCCTGCGCTCACATCACTTTCTCTACTCTTGTACTAACCATTCTTACAAACTCTTATTACTGTATCTTCTTCATGATTCTGTTCTCCTGCGCTCACATGACTTTCTCTACTCTTGTACTAACCATTCTTACAAACTCTTATTACTGTATCTTCTTCATGATTCTGATCTCCTGCGCTCACATGACTTTCTCTACTCTTGTACTAACCATTCTTACAAACTCTTATTACTGTATCTTCTTCATGATTCTGTTCTCCTGCGCTCACATGACTTTCTCTACTCTTGTACTAACCATTCTTACAAACCCTTATTCCTATATCTTCTTCATGATTCTGATCTCCTGCACTCACTTGACTTTCTCTACTCTTGTACTAACCATTCTTACAAACTCTTATTCCTATATCTTCTTCATGATTCTGATCTCCTGCACTCACATGACTTTCTCTACTCTTGTACTAACCATTCTTACAAACTCTTATTCCTATATCTTCTTCATGATTCTGATCTCCTGCACTCACATGACTTTCTCTACTCTTGTACTAACCATTCTTACAAACTCTTATTCCTATATATTCTTCATGATTCTGATCTCCTGCACTCACATGACTTTCTCTACTCTTGTACTAACATTTCTTACAAACTCTTATTCCTATATCTTCTTCATGATTCCGATCTCTTGCACTCACATGACTTTCTCTACTCTTGTACTAACCATTCTTACAAACTCTTATTCCTATATCTTCTTCATGATTCTGATCTCCTGCACTCACATGACTTTGTCTACTCTTGTACTAACCATTCTTACAAACTCTTATTCCTATATCTTCTTCATGATTCTGATCTCCTGCACTCACATGACCTACTCTACTCTTGTACTAGCCATTCTTACAAACTCTTATTCCTATATCTTCTTCATGATTCTGATCTCTTGCACTCACATGACTTTCTCTACTCTTGTACTAAGCATTCTTACAAACTCTTATTACTGTATCTTCTTCTTGTTAGTTGAGATACACATTTGCACAAATTATCTTATTGCTTATTTCCTTGTAGGTACAAGGGGAATATTAGAACACAGTAGGCTTTGTGCGATAGTCACATCTTTCAAAGCTTTGAGATCCCGTTCTCTTTGCACGCTTAACATATAAAAAATGAACAACTGTATTCCATTTGACAGAAATATCAGTCAGAAATATCTCCGAAATTTGCCAGTCTACAGAAAAATTTATTCAGACATAAATTGTGTGCTTTAGCAAGATCTGTATTTTTTTATATAGTAAGATTTGGTCTATCTTTTCTCTTACGGTTTACCAGTTATACAAAAGTCACACAGAGTCAATATGACTACATGGGCAATGACCAGAAAATTCAAGTTATGCATTTTATTTGTTATAAAAATATCTTAAACACATGGCATTTTAATCAAAATTGTTAGCTATTTTTTTAAGGAAGTCAAAAGTTTCGAAAAATGTTCCATCTAAAGGGCAGTGTATGGTGGAGGAATTGTATTCAAAATCTTCTTGTCGCATCCTTGAAAGACATTACACTTAAATACCAACTTTGGTTTGTAATCGACTTTTCGTTTTTGAGTTATGCTGTCCACAGTCTGACACACAGACACAGACCTTTTTCTAAAAGTGTGTTTTTTGATTCAGAGGACCTCAAAACATGTCCGCTGAAATCTCGACATGGACTTTTTGAGTGGAATACAATACTTCCTCTACTATACGTGGCAGAGAAAGTAATACATACATCCTACTTCTAAATTATAACGATTTCCCAGGTACTTAGTTCATAGAGAAAGCACTGACGTCATCGAAGTCGATCAGACGAAGAACGTCAGACTCGATTGACGTAGCGTTCAGTTTCTCTTGGCGTGTTGTTGAATCAAGTTCATTTTGGACTCTCTTGAGCTCTGAAAATTATCTCTCTGCCGAACAATTTGCACAGTAATATCAGGATAAACATTCAAGATATCCTCTGTGTTTACAACATTTTATTATCTATGTCATTGAATAGCAAAACTCTAAAATATAATCGTTAACAGTTTGAAACATATTCAAAGATTCACTGTTGCTGCTGTGTTTTGCCTGTACGCGTCCTCGACGCCCGTCACGACTGCCGCTGTCATAGAACAGCACGGATGAAACTATACAATATTTTTAGAACTACTTTTAAAGGCTTTACTTACCAATGTTATTAAAGGAAATGCTGAAACTGTCTACGTCGTTGTCCATACATTTTGGTACCTCTTTAGGAGACTATCCATCACTCGCCGTAGTTTACATTGAGAAATGCTGGCAATTTCCTGGTGGCTATTTTGTTTTAATTCTTCCAGGGTGAGTGGCTTTGTCTTGTACACTTTATGCTCTAAGTTACCCCAGAGATAGAAATCGCAGATCACCTGCAAATCTTTCTACAAATCACACTTTCACTTGGCGAGGTGAGTTAAAAACGAATCATAAATAAATGCACACTGTGCAGTAGATGAGTCATAATAACTTTGTGACTGAGTACAGGACAAAATAATAAAGCACACTGGTAATAACCACACGTCAGCTCTATACTCCACTTTCAGAGCAGAGAATAACAAATCAACCGCATGTCCTTGTGTGCAGCAGCTGCGTTATCGTGTTTCTGTGTGCGCAGTGGAGAAATACCGCGCAGCGGTTCTCATGTTTTTGGGTCTCTCTGTATAACTGAAAACTCCACATTCAGTGGCAGTTTCAGTGGTTCATATTATAATGTTCATGCAAAAGAAGACAGAAGACAAACATTTTAAGCCCAGGATTAACAATCGCTTCACATCTATTTATGAATACAATGAGACATTTGCAATGACTCCTTCAGTAAGGTAATTATTGTAAGATATTGGACCTCACATTCACCATGTAACAGTCACAAGTGGAGTCTTAACCTCAAAACAACTGTGTGTTACTTTGCACTGGATGAGAACTGACAATAGTAGACATATGACGATCTACTTATTTCATTTGTTCCCAGTTTTCTCTAAAATAACTATTTCATTTTCGCACTTAGAACTATTGATGCAATGTAGAAAATAGTAAAGAATATTCAGAAAACGTCCTATTAAATCACAAGTTACGCTGAACAGTCCCCCCCCCCTCCAAAAATCACATGGTGTTTATTATCTGAATTTTAGCAGTGAATTCAATGGTACAAAGCATTTTCTTCTAGCACCCTGCGATTTGGTGCTGGTTGTAACTGCTGAAAGTTCCCTTATGTTCATTGACACATTAACTAGATCTAATAGTAATAATGTTTTTTGTTTACTGCTTTAATTACTAAGGACCGAGTGTGATAATTTTGACTTGAACAATTTATTTCTTCTGCGCCTCCTAAAATTAAATACAAATAAAATTTCCAAATTTATTAAAGTTTCACGGACGATCAGCCGTGTGAGGTTTGAAAATATTGAGCTTTCGGCCATATCTATTCTTGGTGGTCCCGAATATTAGACATCAGAAGATGGGTTTCAAAGAAGTAATAACCCAGCAGTTGAATCAGGTTCAGGACCAGAATTTGAAGATCCCGATACCAAAATGCATAACAGGGCAGCTAAGGCAGAGTTAAGTGATTTGGTCAGAGATTTAAGCCTTATTAAAGCATAAGAACTTTTAAGTTCTGGGCTATACACATATAACAATATTTCGAAAACGTGAAGAGCATCTGGTTGATTTTTTTTTTTTTTTTTTTTTTTTTTTTTTTTTTTTTTTTTTTTTTTTTTTTTTTTTTTTTTTACTTTCTCTACTACGTGTAGTAAATAGAGGAAGTATTGTATTCCACCCAAAAATTCGATATCGAGATTTCACCGGAAATATGTTTTGAGGCCCCCTGAATCCAAAAAAATACATTTTTGGGAAAAGGTTCATGTGTATGCCTGTCTGTTTGTCTGTCCTGTCTGTCTATCTGCCCTGTCTGTCTATCTGCCCTGTCTGTCCTGTCTACCTGCCCTGTCTGTCTATCTGCCCTGTCTGTCTGTCCTGTCTGTCTGTCTGTCCTGTCTGTCTGTCTGTCCTGTCTGTCTGTCTGTCTGTCTGTCCTGTCTGTCTGTCCTGTCTATCTGTCTATCTGCCCTGTCTGTCTATCTGCCCTGTCTGTCCTGTCTGTCTGTCTATCTGCCCTGTCTGTCTGTCTGTCCTGTCTGTCCTGTATGTTTGTCTATCTGCCCTGTCTGTCTATCTGCCCTGGCTGTCTGTCTGTCCTATCTGTCTATCTGCCCTATCTGTCTATCTGCCCTGTCTGTCTATCTGCCCTGTCTGTCTATCTGCCCTGTCTGTCTATCTGCCCTGTCTGTCTATCTGCCCTGTCTGTCTATCTGCCCTGTCTGTGTGTCTATCTGTCCTGTCTGTCTCTCTATCTGTCCTGTCTGTCTGTCTATCTGCCCTGTCTGTCTATCTGCCCTGTCTGTCTATCTGCCCTGTCTGTCTATCTGCCCTGTCTGTCTGTCTGCCCTGTCTGTCTGTCCTGTCTGTCTATCTGCCCTGTCTGTCTATCTGCCCTGTCTGTCTATCTGCCCTGTCTGTCTGTCCTCTCTGTCTGTCTCTGGGTAGCATAACTCAAAAACGAGAATTCTGTTAAATACCAGACTAGGTATTTAAGTTCAGCATCTTACAAGAAAGCAATTGAATAACGTGGAACTGGAAGTATGGACATCATAGAAGATCATTTGTAACCTGTTCATGGGTAACATTACAACGCACAGTTACTAACAAATCACTACGAACTTATGGAAATTTAGGTTGTAATATGCTACTAAATGTTCCTTCCTGCAAATCTCGGATAAGTGAGCGACGAACGTGGAGTGAAATTCCAGTAAGGTATTTCCGAGTTGGAGAAAAAGTATCGACTAAGAGGAAAATCCAATATGCTGGAACCTAATAAGAGAAAGCACAAGAAGTTAGAAGACGCAGTAAACGAAGACACAAATTCTACTGACAGCAGCAGAGGGTGAACCCAAAAATGAGCTAATGTTTTCAGGTGCAATGTCAATTGTTTAATTTTACAAAATTGTGATATTTTATTACAGACACTGCTCCATATTACGCTGACTTAACGTTTTATTTACCTAAAAACATGTAAAAGTGAAAGTATTGTCGTTTAATATTATTAGTAATTATATACGGAATGCGAGAATCTGGAACTGCGAACTGAATATCTAACATGTTTTAATACTCAAATACAAGCAAATAGTTCTACCTATATCACGACTACATCTTCAAGTTGCAAATGACGATTTATTAAACATTTTCGACTTCTTACTTTCCCTACTACGTATAGTAAGTAGAGGAAGTATTCTATTCCACCCAAAAATTCGATGTTGAAATTTCACCGGAAATAAATGTATTGAGGCCCCGTCACTGTGTCAGTAGGCCAGTGTGTCTGTTTGTCCGTGGTCAACATAACTCAGAAACGAAAAGTTGGTTAAAAACTAAAGTTTGTATTTCAGTTTAATATATTTCGAGGATGCGACACGAAGATTTTGAAGTAAATTCCTCTACTCTACACTACACTTTACATGGAAAAATGTTCGAAATTTTTAATTTTCTCGAAAATGGCTCTAAGGATTTTGATTAAAATGACATGTTTAAGATATTTTATGACAAATGAAATGTATGTCCTCAATTTTCTGGGTATAGCCCACGTAGTCCTGTTTACTGTGGATGACTTTTGCATAATTCGTAAACCCTAAGAGATAAACCAAATCTTACTACCTATACAAAAAGTGCACATCTTGCTAAAACACACAATTTCTCTAAATATTTTTTTTTTTTTTTTTTTTTTTTTTCTTTTTAGAGTGAACCATTTCAGAGATATTCCTTGTTATTTGTGCGAGTTTTGGAAAACAAAATTTCATGAAATGGAGCATCTTTTTTTTTTTTTTTTTTTTAATGTTGGCGCTGCAAAGAGAACGGGATCTCAAAGCTTTAAAACATTTGACTATCGCTCAAACCCTACTGTGTTCCCATATTCCCTTTGTACCTATAACGAAATGAATATGATCATTTCTACAAATGTTTATCTTAAATAGCACGAAGATATAGGAATAGGAGTTTGTAAGAATGGTTAGTACAAGAGTAGAGAAAGCCATGTAAGTAAAACATATCAGATTTTCTATTTTTGTGTCACATAATAGTTCTGACTTAATAGTTATGAAAAATGTATTGTTTGTATGGTAATTGTTACCAGAAGTGTGTTCAATTTAAATTATACAATCACATCAGCTTGGGCACAGAACATTATAGAAATTTATTTTGGACATTTCTCTAAATTAAAATATTTAACATTTTTGCCTTTATAATCAAAACACTCTTAAAATTATGCTACACAGTTCATTTATACATGATTTTGAATATTATTAGACAGGGAACAATGTGAGCGAACGCCTATAGTCTTAACATAAATAAAAAAGCTCTATAGTAATTTAAACAAAAATTCAGTTGGTACAAATAGGAATTTTTAATTCCAAAATTCATAGCTTTTTATACAGGCAGTTTGACACTTTGGATGCTCAAATCATTGTACATGTTTAGAGAAACAAATTTGTGTGTTAAAATATGAAATATTTATATTTTTGTAGAAGTTATAGAATTTTAAAAAATGTATAAAATTTTTAATTTTTTATGCTTATCGAAAACGTCGGTAGTGTAGATATTTCTTTATTATTACAATGATTAGAAAAATGTTTTTTGAAAATTGTGGCTAAAAATATATATTTTTGTTCCCAACGTGAAGTAGTAGCTTAAGGTTAAGAAATGACACAAGACTTCTCGAATGTGCAGGAAGTATGGAGACTTAAACATAGATATTAGTGGTTTTAGTAATGTGTGGGTGCTGACCCTATGGAATGTGCATGATATTTATATTGGTCAATTGTTTACTTGTATTTGTAAAGTTCATCAAACTTTATAATTTAATTGTGAAATAGAGTTTACAAACATGTGTAATCTTTTCGTTAGTAAATTGTAAATATTGTGAAAGAGGGCCCTGAAATCCCCTTCAAGCTGGAAGCTTGGGTAGTTACGCGACAATTTTCACTACCACTGACCGTAGGTGTTAATAATGAACCACACTGTTTCGTTAACTTTTGCGATGGGCTAAATTAAATTGCATGCTCCAATTTTTACGTTCGATTTTTCCGGTGTCCATCGCGCTGCGCGTTTGTTAACAAAAGGAAGAGCGGAAAGCGGAGTTGCCAGGCGGCGGGGATAGCGGGCGGCAAGGTTGCCACACAGTGCACCACGCGCACCACCCCCGCAATAGAGAGCACGTGGATCTGGCTTGCTTATCGATTGGCTGCCGGAGTACCGTGTCAAGCGCATAGCCGGACAACTTTAAAGGGACAGGCTCCGTCCATACAATGCTACCTGTTACTGAATCCTCAACTTCCGGCATTTCACGACGTCATAGCAATAACAGCTGTCCTTTCCAGTCCATGCTTTCCGTGCTGTTACGCAAACATATCCTTAATTGCAATCTCTCTTCTACAAACTTGTGTTGCTATTCTTCTGCACACTTTCAAGGATTAGGTCACCAGGGTCAATGCTTCTCCGGTCTACCCGCATCTCTCCTTCCGACTGGGCTGTGCTTAAAGGCCCACTTTGCTATTCTTTAGCCGTCCACTTCTCTGCCACGTACTGCAGGTACAAAGGTAAATATTGCATTCCAGCCAGGAATTCAATTACGAGATTGCAGTGGAAATACACTGTTGGAGGTCCCCTGAATTCAAAAAGCAACTTAAGAAAAATCTGATGTGTTGCACTCACATGACTTTCTCTACTCTTGAACTAACCATTCTTACAAACTCTTATTCCTATATCTCCTTTCTTATTAGTTGAGATAAACATTTGTACAAATTATCTTACTGCTTATTTCCTTGTAGGTGCAAGGGGAATGTTAGAATACAGTAGGCTTTGTGCGATAGTCAAATGTTTGAGATTCTGTTGTCTTTGCACACTTAACATATAAAAAAAAAATGAACAGCGATGACCCATTTCACGAAAGTTCTAAGTTTTCCGACACTCACACACATAATAAGGAATATCTTCGAAATGGTTCACCCTACAAGAAAATTTATTGAAACATATATTGTGTATTTTAGCAAGATCTACATTTTTTGTATAGTATGATTTGGTCTATCTCTAACGGTTTACCAGTTATGCAAAAGTCGTCCAGAGTAAATACGACTACAGGGGCAATAGCCAGAAAATTCAAGATATACATTTCAGTTGTCATCAAAATATCTCAAACATGTGACATTTTAATCAAAATCGTTAGAGCCATTTTCAAGAAAATCAAAATTTTCGAAAAATCTTCCTTGT
Organism: Tenodera sinensis; assembly: GCA_030765045.1. NCBI lineage: Eukaryota > Metazoa > Arthropoda > Insecta > Mantodea > Mantidae > Tenodera > Tenodera sinensis. The sequence goes on from CM060962.1 coordinate 306,746,766, forward strand.
AAAGGGTAGTTTAGGATGTGGCTATTTTCTTCAAAATCTTCGTGTCACATCCTTGAAAGACATTAAACTTAAATACCAACTTTGGTTTTTAACCGACTTTTCGTTTTTGAGTTACACTGTCCACAGACTGACAGACACACAGACAAGACACACACGGACCTTTTTCTAAAAATGCTTTTTTTGGATTCAGGGGGCCTCAAAACATATATTTCCGGTGAAATCTCGACATCGAGTTTTTGGGTGGAATACAATACTTCCCCTACTTACCATTAGAGAAAGTAAAAATGGGTGTGCGTAAACAGCATAACCTAAAAACGAAAGATTCCTTAACCCTAGCAGTATCAAAGGGGCGGGGTTTATACCCACCTTCTGTAATTTTTTTAAATTCTGTATTTTCATTTTTTATTAAAACCATGCAGTTAATATTTATTGCCAATTACTCTTTCTACTACTGAATTCCGTGATTGTTTCAAAGTTTTCATTGTTGTTCTATTTAAAAAACAATGAAATGTCAAACTGGTCATAAAGGACTGCTCCCTTGCTATAGTGTGATTCATGTAAAAAAGGAATATTAAACTGCGTTACTACAGTTTCGTAACTAAGGTTTATTAAGGTTTACTTACTATAAAGCTTAGAAATGGAGAGACTAAAATATTACATATTTACTCACATAGAACAGGTGTTAAAATGAAACTCCGTAATTACCCACACTGATGGTTATTTTTCCTAAATAAACAATATAATGCACTCACTAAACGCATAATGCACAAAAGTGGAACAGAATCGCTGCCTGTCAATATTCTGGCTAACTCAGGTATTAACCCAGCAAATCTGTATTTGTGTTAGGTACCTCAGATAACGTTCAGAAGCAATAACACTGAACAACTACTTAGAAGAACAACACATAATATGACCAAATTCTAAAAGAATACTATTTATGGGCTAATCAACTACATTTTCACATAGCTGCTAGTCGTAACAAGCACATTGTGCTGTAATGTATTTCTGTACCTATATGATTGTGAATGCACACACACTTGGAGGAGAAAAGCTTGTTTCATACTTTTAAGGGACACTGGGAGTGAAATTTGAAAGTTCCACATTTCTTGATAGATTTTTCTGAAATTTTTACTGTGTTTGTATTTATATGAGAATAGGAGGTACACCAAATTTCATTAAAATTGGATAATTCGTTTATGATATATACATTATTTTATGAATTTAATAGGCACATTTTCAAAATAGAGCTCGCGTCTATTGACTTTTCAAAATTCATTTATATTGCTAGAGCTGGCACTCTAAAACATGGGTAACAATTGTATGAAGAGATATTTCAAATACGTTTGCTGATTATACTGTACATAGTTTTTAATAACCAAGAAAATTTAATCTTAAAAATTATTGATTTTTTCATACAAAAAAAATGTTTTTGGAATTCATGTTAATGATAACATCAATATTGAAGCATAGTTTTGTTTAGCTGCTATTTATGAATACTTTTGGAAGTTTTCATTGAATTTGAAGCAAAACTCAGGCGCGACCTTCTTTTGGAATGTGCAGAAATGTAGTTTTGAGAAAAACAGGCTTTTATATAGGAGCATCCTGTGTACGTTAAGGGAAGAGCACTGGGCCGTAATGACCACATGGAGTGGGGGATATGAAAAATGTTAGCTGATACAAATGCACAGGTGTTCCAGGAACATTTTAAGGTAAAAAAAGAATTTTCGACTTTTTGACAATTTTGACCAAAAGTTCACTCCCAGTGTCCCTTAAAGGCAGTGCGCTCTGCGGGGCCGTTATTTGCGCCACTGTTTACATATTACCTACCTTTATAAACATGACAAGATGCAATATCAAATTATAAAATCAATTTGTTTTAAAAATTGCTCAGACATTCTGTTACTAGTGGTTGGTTGGTGGCCGAAGTTCTGTGATAAGGGTTGTCATTGTTAGGATTAAATACCAAACATGGTATTTAATTTCACCGTCTTCCAAGAACGTGTCATGAAGATTAACAAACAATAATTCCATCATACGGAACTACACTTTACATAGAAAAATTCTCAAACTGATTCTCTAAAAAATGGAGTTCAATGATATTGATCAAATTAGCATATGTTTAGGATATTTTCATGAAAAATGAAATTTAAAAGTATATTTCAGATTCTGCGAATGGCTTCTGTAGCCCTCCTCATTCTAAATTACTTTTGATTAATTGGTAAACCGTAAGAAATAGACAATCTTACTATAGATACAAAAATAACTACAACTCGTTGAAGCACAAAACTTATGCAAAATACACTTCTTTTACCTTCTATACCGCGTACATTAAGTAGGGGAAGTATATTCGACCCAAAAATTGAATGTGGAGATTTCACCGGAAATTTATGCTTTGAAGCCCTCCGAATACAAAACAATAGCGCTTTTAGAAAAAAGGTCCGTGTGTGTGTGCGTGCGTGCGTGTGTGTGTGTGTGTGTTTATGTGTATCAGTCTGTCAGTCTTTGGACACCATAACCCAAAACCGAAAAGGCGGTTAAAAACTTAAGTTGGTATTTAAGTTTAATCTCTTTGAAGGACGAGACAGGAAGATTTAGAAGAAAATTCCTCTACCCTAAACTACCAATTAAATGGAAAATCTTTCTAACATTTTTCTTTTTAAATATTGGCTAACGATTTTGATTTAAGGGACAAAGGCATAAATTGTGTGCTTTAATGAGATCTGCATTTTATTTAGTAGTAGTATATTGTATGTCTCTTGCACTTTACCGTTTATGCAAAAGTTATTCAGAATAAAAAGCAACTATTCCTAGAAAATTCAAGATATACGTTTCAGTTTTCAAGAGAATATCTTAAAACGAATGGCAATTTAACCAAAATTATTACAGACATTCTGAGAAAAGCTAGAGATTTCTTGCGGGCTTAAAAGCCGTGGTCTCCTGGAGTTTAGAGGTCCAGACGTTTCGTCCACACCTGCGGTGGATATCATCGGTGGCGTGGTCTGAGTCTTCTCGGCGAAGGTTCAGTTACTGGCTGCAGGTGCTGTATTTATATCTGGGCTGCTCAGAAGTCTAGCTTTAATTCTAACTCCGGCCGTGAAACCTTCTCACTACTGATTCTGAGAAAACATCGAAAAATCTTGGGATGGAGCTTTTTGTTTCTTTAAATCCTCTTATATCATATTTGGAAAACGCTGAGCTTAAATACCACGTTTGGTATTTAAAGAACGTTTCGCTTTTGAATAATGCTGATCACAGACAGACGTGCGCGCGCACAACTTGTTCTATATTCCTTTATTTATTGAGGGAGTCTCCAAGCGTGTGCCTACCTCGATGTGTAATTTTTTGTGCAATACAGTACTTCCTCTATTTACTCTAAACATGTGGTTAGGAAAGTCAAAATGAGCAGTATTTTAAAAGTGTATTTTAAGTGAAATCTTTTTGTAGCTTTAGCCGTTTACGAGATATTTCTTGTTGGTGGTGGAATTTTCAGCATTTGAAGCTACGCACCACTAAATGGTTCCTATATCATTTGTTTTGTTTCTCGTATGGTGATACAAGGAGTATAGAATACCCAGCAAACATTTTTTAAAAAATTTAATTACATCCTAGCCCGCTGTGTGTGATCTGAAACTATTTTAGAAAGCTTTATCGAGAAAAATAAAAAGAAAAAACAGCTTAATTTAATAACTATCTGGTTTGCCTCACGTGGCACGGTGATCAGTTAATTAACTTCATTCAGCCCATTTGTTCTTTATGAAATTGTTGTGCGTTGATCTAAAGCGGCTTTTGTAGTAAATCTTTCCCTCTACTTCTTATTGTAATTTTGCACACCCTCGACTTTTCCAGATAATGAATCAAAAATCGCCCAATATACACACGAAAGGATATGCAACATGATGGAATGTAGCACTTCCTTATCCTCTCCCTGACAGTCTTCAAGTTATGGAAATGTTGTAAAGTGTATAAGTACCCTTTGGTGTTGGAACAATCCTCGGTCGGAATGTATCACTTCCATAACCTCTCCCTGACAGTCTTCAAGTTATGGAAATGTTGTATAGTGTATAAGTACCCTTTGGTGTTGGAACAATCCTCGGACGGAAGGTATCACTTCCTTAACCTCTCCCTGACAGTCTTCAAGTTATGGAAATGTTGTATAGTGTATAAGTACCCTTTGGTGATGGAACAATCCTCGGTCGTAATGTGTCACTTCCTTAACCTCTCCCTGACAGTCTTCAAGTTATGGAAATGTTGTATAGTGTATAAGTACCCTTTGGTGGTGGAACAATCCTCGGTCGTAATGTATCACTTCCTTAACCTCTCCCTGACAGTCTTCAACTTATGGAAATGTTGTATAGTGTATAAGTACCCTTTGGTGGTGGAACAATCCTCGGTCGGAATGTATCACTTCCTTAACCTCTCCCTGATAGTTTTCAAGTTCTGGAAATGTTGTATAGTGTATAAGTACCCTTTGGTGGTGGAACAATCCTCGGTCGGAATGTATCACTTCCTTAACCTCTCCCTGACAGTCTTCAAGTTATGGAAATGTTGCATAGTGTATAAGTACCCTTTGGTGTTGGAACAATCCTCGGTCGGAATGTATCACTTCCTTAACCTCTCCCTGACAGTCTTCAAGTTATGGAAATGTTGTATAGTGTATAAGTACCCTTTGGTGTTGGAACAATCCTCGGTCGGAATGTAGCACTTCCTTAGCCTCTCCCTGACAGTCTTCAAGTTATGGAAATGTTGTATAGTGTATAAGTACCCTTTGGTGGTGGAACAATCCTCGGTCGGAATGTATCACTTCCTTAACCTCTCCCTGACAGTCTTCAAGTTATGGAAATGTTGTATAGTGTATAAGTACCCTTTGGTGGTGGAACAATCCTCGGTCGGAATGTATCACTTCCATAAACTCTCCCTGACAGTCTTCAAGTTATGGAAATGTTGTACAGTGTATAAGTACCCTTTGGTGTTGGAACAATCCTCGGTCGTAATGTGTCACTTCCTTAACCTCTCCCTGACAGTCTTCAAGTTATGGAAATGTTGTATAGTGTATAAGTACCCTTTGGTGTTGGAACAATCCTCGGTCGGAATGTATCGCTTCCTTAACCTCTCCCTGACAGTCTTCAAGTTATGGAAATGTTGTATAGTGTATAAGTACCCTTTGGTGTTGGAACAATCCTCGGTCGGAATGTATCGCTTCCTTAACCTCTCCCTGACAGTCTTCAAGTTATGGAAATGTTGTATAGTGTATAAGTACCCTTTGGTGTTGGAACAATCCTCGGTCGGAATGTATCACTTCCATAACCTCTCCCTTACAGTCTTCAAGTTATGGAAATGTTGTATAGTGTATAAGTACCCTTTGGTGTTGGAACAATCCTCGGTCGGAATGTATCACTTCCTTAACCTCTCCCTGACAGTCTTCAAGTTATGGAAATGTTGTATAGTGTATAAGTACCCTTTGGTGGTGGAACAATCCTCGGTCGGAATGTATCACTTCCATAACCTCTCCCTGACAGTCTTCAAGTTATGGAAATGTTGTACAGTGTATAAGTACCCTTTGGTGTTGGAACAATCCTCGGTCGTAATGTGTCACTTCCTTAACCTCTCCCTGACAGTCTTCAAGTTATGGAAATGTTGTATAGTGTATAAGTACCCTTTGGTGGTGGAACAATCCTCGGTCGGAATGTATCACTTCCATAACCTCTCCCTGACAGTCTTCAAGTTCTGGAAATGTTGTATAGTGTATAAGTACTCTTTGGTGGTGGAACAATCCTCGGTCGGAATGTATCACTTCCTCAACCTCTCCCTGACAGTCTTCAAGTTATGGAAATGTTGTATAGTGTATAAGTACTCTTTGGTGGTGGAACAATCCTCGGTCGGAATGTATCACTTCCTTAACCTCTCCCTGACAGTCTTCAAGTTATGGAAATGTTGTATAGTGTATAAGTACCCTTTGGTGGTGGAACAATCCTCGGTCGGAATGTATCACTTCCTTAAACTCTCCCTGACAGTCTTCAAGTTATGGAAATGTTGTATAGTGTATAAGTACCCTTTGGTGGTGGAACAATCCTCGGTCGGAATGTATCACTTCCTTAACCTCTCCCTGACAGTTTTCAAGTTATGGAAATGTTGTATAGTGTATAAGTACCCTTTGGTGGTGGAACAATCCTCGGTCGGAATGTATCACTTCCTTAACCTCTCCCTGACAGTCTTCAAGTTATGGAAATGTTACATAGTGTCTAGTTACACTTTGGTGGAGATACAATCCTCGGTCGGAATGTATCACTTCCTTAACCTCTCCCTGACAGTCTTCAAGTTCTGGAAATGTTACATAGTGTCTAGTTACACTTTGGTGGAGGAACAATCCTCGGTCGGAATGTATCACTTCCTTAACCTCTCCCTGACAGTCTTCAAGTTATAGAAATGTTACATAGTGTCTAGTTACACTTTGGTGGAGGAACAATCCTCGGTCGGAATGTATGACTTCCTTAACCTCTCCCTGACAGTCTTCAAGTTATGGAAATGTTGTATAGTGTATAAGTACTCTTTGGTGTTGGAACAATCCTCGGTCGGAATGTATCACTTCCTTAACCTCTCCCTGACAGTCTTCAAGTTATGGAAATGTTGTATATTGTATAAGTACCCTTTGGTGGTGGAACAATCCTCGGTCGGAATGTATCGCTTCCTTAACCTCTCCCTGACAGTCTTCAAGTTATGGAAATGTTGTATAGTGTATAAGTACCCTTTGGTGGTGGAACAATCCTCGGTCGGAATGTATCACTTCCTTAACCTCTCCCTTACAGTCTTCAAGTTATGGAAATGTTGTATATTGTATAAGTACCCTTTGGTGGTGGAACAATCCTCGGTCGGAATGTATCGCTTCCTTAACCTCTCCCTGACAGTCTTCAAGTTATGGAAATGTTGTATAGTGTATAAGTACCCTTTGGTGGTGGAACAATCCTCGGTCGGAATGTATCACTTCCTTAACCTCTCCCTGACAGTCTTCAAGTTATGGAAATGTTGTATAGTGTATAAGTACCCTTTGGTGTTGGAACAATCCTCGGTCGGAATGTGTCACTTCCTTAACCTCTCCCTGACAGTCTTCAAGTTATGGAAATGTTGTATAGTGTATAAGCACCCTTTGGTGTTGGAACAATCCTCGGTCGGAATGTATCACTTAGTTAACCTCTCCCTGACAGTCTTCAAGTTATGGAAATGTTGTATAGTGTATAAGTACCCTTTGGTGGTGGAACAATCCTCGGTCGGAATGTATCACTTCCTTAACCTCTCCCTGACAGTCTTCAAGTTATGGAAATGTTGTATAGTGTATAAGTACCCTTTGGTGTAGGAACAATCCTCGGTCGGAATGTATCACTTCCTTAACTTCTCCCTGACAGTCTTCAAGTTATGGAAATGTTGTATAGTGTATAAGTACCCTTTGGTGGTGGAACAATCCTCGGTCGGAATGTATCACTTCCTTAACCTCTCCCTGACAGTCTTCAAGTTATGGAAATGTTGTATAGTGTATAAGTACCCTTTGGTGGTGGAACAATCCTCGGTCGGAATGTATCACTTCCTTAACCTCTCCCTGACAGTCTTCAAGTTATGGAAATGTTTTATGGTGTATAAGTACCCTTTGGTGTTGGAACAATCCTCGGTCGGAATGTATCACTTCCTCAACCTCTCCCTGACAGTCTTCAAGTTATGGAAATGTTGTATAGTGTATAAGTACCCTTTGGTGGTTGAACAATCCTCGGTCGGAATGTATCACTTCCTTAACCTCTCCCTGACAGTCTTCAAGTTATGGAAATGTTGTATAGTGTATAAGTACCCTTTGGTGGTGGAACAATCCTCGAAATGTATCACTTCCTTAACCTCTCCCTGACAGTCTTCAAGTTATGGAAATGTTTTATGGTGTATAAGTACCCTTTGGTGTTGGAACAATCCTCGGTCGGAATGTATCACTTCCTCAACCTCTCCCTGACAGTCTTCAAGTTATGGAAATGTTGTATAGTGTATAAGTATCCTTTGGTGTTGGAACAATCCTCGGTCGGAATGTGTCACTTCCTTAATCTCTCCCTGACAGTCTTCAAGTTATGGAAATGTTGTATAGTGTATAAGTACTCTTTGGTGGTGGAACAATCCTCGGTCGGAATGTATCACTTCCATAACCTCTCCCTGACAGTCTTCAAGTTATGGAAATGTTGTACAATGTATAAGTACTCTTTGGTGGTGGAACAATCCTCGGTCGGAATGTATCACTTCCATAACCTCTCCCTGACAGTCTTCAAGTTATGGAAATGTTGTATAGTGTATAAGTACTCTTTGGTGGTGGAACAATCCTCGGTCGGAATGTATCACTTCCTTAACCTCTCCCTGACAGTCTTCAAGTTATGGAAATGTTGTATAGTGTATAAGTACTCTTTGGTGGTGGAACAATCCTCGGTCGGAATATATCACTTCCATAACCTCTCCCTGACAGTCTTCAAGTTATGGAAATGTTGTACAGTGTATAAGTACCCTTTGGTGGAGGAACAATCCTCGGTCGGAATGTATCACTTCCTTAACCTCTCCCTGACAGTCTTCAAGTTATGGAAATGTTGTATAGTGTATAAGTACCCTTTGGTGGTGGAACAATCCTCGGTCGGAATGTATCACTTCCTTAACCTCTCCCTGACAGTCTTCAAGTTATGGAAATGTTGTACAGTGTATAAGTACTCTTTGGTGGTGGAACAATCCTCGGTCGGAATGTATCACTTCCATTACCTCTCCCTGACAGTCTTCAAGTTATGGAAATGTTGTATAGTGTATAAGTACTCTTTGGTGGTGGAACAATCCTCGGTCGGAATGTATCACTTCCTTAACCTCTCCCTGACAGTCTTCAAGTTATGGAAATGTTGTATAGTGTATAAGTACTCTTTGGTGGTGGAACAATCCTCGGTCGGAATGTATCACTTCCATAACCTCTCCCTGACAGTCTTCAAGTTATGGAAATGTTGTATAGTGTATAAGTACTCTTTGGTGGTGGAACAATCCTCGGTCGGAATGTATCACTTCCATAACCTCTCCCTGACAGTCTTCAAGTTATGGAAATGTTGTATAGTGTATAAGTACCCTTTGGTGGTGGAACAATCCTCGGTCGGAATGTATCACTTCCTTAACCTCTCCCTGACAGTCTTCAAGTTATGGAAATGTTGTATAGTGTATAAGTACCCTTTGGTGGTGGAACAATCCTCGGTCGGAATGTATCACTTCCTTAACCTCTCCCTGACAGTCTTCAAGTTATGGAAATGTTGTATAGTGTATAAGTACCCGTTGGTGGTGGAACAATCCTCGGTCGGAATGTATCACTTCCTTAACCTCTCCCTGACAGTCTTCAAGTTATGGAAATGTTGTATATTGTATAAGTACCCTTTGGTGGTGGAACAATCCTCGGTCGGAATGTATCGCTTCCTTAACCTCTCCCTGACAGTCTTCAAGTTATGGAAATGTTGTATAGTGTATAAGTACTCTTTGGTGTTGGAACAATCCTCGGTCGGAATGTATCGCTTCCTTAACCTCTCCCTGACAGTCTTCAAGTTATGGAAATGTTGTATAGTGTATAAGTACCCTTTGGTGTTGGAACAATCCTCGGTCGGAATGTATCACTTCCTTAACCTCTCCCTGACAGTCTTCAAGTTATGGAAATGTTGTATAGTGTATAAGTACCCTTTGGTGGTGGAACAATCCTCGGTCGGAATGTATCACTTCCTTAACCTCTCCCTGACAGTCTTCAAGTTATGGAAATGTTGTATAGTGTATAAGTACTCTTTGGTGATGGAACAATCCTCGGTCGGAATGTATCACTTCCTTAACCTCTCCCTGACAGTCTTCAAGTTATGGAAATGTTGTATAGTGTATAAGTACTCTTTGGTGTTGGAACAATCCTCGGTCGGAATGTATCACTTCCTTAACCTCTCCCTGACAGTCTTCAAGTTATGGAAATGTTGTATAGTGTATAAGTACCCTTTGGTTTTGGAACAATCCTCGGTCGGAATGTATCACTTCCTTAACCTCTCCCTGACAGTCTTCAAGTTATATAAATGTTGTATAGTGTATAAGTACCCTTTGGTGGTGGAACAATCCTCGGTCGGAATGTATCACTTCCTTAACCTCTCCCTGACAGTCTTCAAGTTATGGAAATGTTGTATAGTGTATAAGTATCCTTTGGTGATGGAACAATCCTCGGTCGGAATGTATCACTTCCTTAACCTCTCCCTGACAGTCTTCAAGTTATGGAAATGTTGTATAGTGTATAAGTACTCTTTGGTGTTGGAACAATTATCGGTCGGAATGTATCACTTCCTTAACCTCTCCCTGACAGTCTTCAAGTTATGGAAATGTTGCATAGTGTATAAGTACTCTTTGGTGGTGGAAAAATCCTCGGTCGGAATGTATCACTTCCTTAACCTCTCCCTGACAGTCTTCAAGTTATGGAAATGTTGTATAGTGTATAAGTACTCTTTGGTGTTGGAACAATCCTCGGTCGGAATGTATCACTTCCTTAACCTCTCCCTGACAGTCTTCAAGTTATGGAAATGTTGTATAGTGTATAAGTACTCTTTGGTGTTGGAACAATTATCGGTCGGAATGTATCACTTCCTTAACCTCTCCCTGACAGTCTTCAAGTTATGGAAATGTTGTATAGTGTATAAGTACTCTTTGGTGGTGGAACAATCCTCGGTCGGAATGTATCACTTCCTTAACCTCTCCCTGACAGTCTTCAAGTTATGGAAATGTTGTATAGTGTATAAGTACTCTTTGGTGTTGGAACAATCCTCGGTCGGAATGTATCACTTCCTTAACCTCTCCCTGACAGTCTTCAAGTTATGGAAATGTTGTATAGTGTATAAGTACCCTTTGGTGTTGGAACAATTCTCGGTCGGAATGTATTACTTCCTTAACCTCTCCCTGACAGTCTTCAAGTTATGGAAATGTTGTATAGTGTATAAGTACCCTTTGGTGTTGGAACAATCCTCGGTCGGAATGTATCACTTCCTTAACCTCTCCCTGACAGTCTTCAAGTTATATAAATGTTGTATAGTGTATAAGTACCCTTTGGTGGTGGAACAATCCTCGGTCGGAATGTATCACTTCCTTAACCTCTCCCTGACAGTCTTCAAGTTATGGAAATGTTGTATAGTGTATAAGTACTCTTTGGTGTTGGAACAATCCTCGGACGGAATGTATCACTTCCTTAACCTCTCCCTGACAGTCTTCAAGTTATGGAAATGTTGTATAGTGTATAAGTACTCTTTGGTGGGGGAACAATCCTCGGTCGGAATGTATCACTTCCTTAACCTCTCCCTGACAGTCTTCAAGTTATGGAAATGTTGTATAGTGTATAAGTACTCTTTGGTGTTGGAACAATCCTCGGTCGGAATGTATCACTTCGTTAACCTCTCCCTGACAGTCTTCAAGTTATGGAAATGTTGTATAGTGTATATGTACTCTTTGGTGTTGGAACAATCCTCGGTCGGAATGTATCACTTCCTTAACCTCTCCCTGACAGTCTTCAAGTTATGGAAATGTTGTATAGTGTATAAGTACGCTTTGGTGGTGGAACAATCCTCGGTCGGAATGTATCACTTCCTTAACCTCTCCCTGACAGTCTTCAAGTTATGGAAATGTTGTATAGTGTATAAGTACCCTTTGGTGTTGGAACAATCCTCGGTCGGAATGTATCACTTCCTTCACCTCTCCCTGACAGTCTTCAAGTTATGGAAATGTTGTATAGTGTATAAGTACGCTTTGGTGGTGGAACAATCCTCGGTCGGAATGTATCACTTCCTTAACCTCTCCCTGACAGTCTTCAAGTTATGGAAATGTTGTATAGTGTATAAGTACTCTTTGGTGTTGGAACAATCCTCGGTCGGAATGTATCACTTCCTTAACCTCTCCCTGACAGTCTTCAAGTTATGGAAATGTTGTATAGTGTAGAAGTACCCTTTGGTGTTGAAACAATCCTCGGTCGGAATGTATCACTTCCTTAACCTCTCCCTGATAGTCTTCAAGTTATGGAAATGTTGTATAGTGTATAAGTATCCTTTGGTGATGGAACAATCCTCGGTCGGAATGTATCACTTCCTTAACCTCTCCCTGATAGTCTTCAAGTCATGGAAATGTTGTATAGTGTATAAGTACCCCTTGGTGTTGGAACAATCCTCGGTCGGAATGTATCACTTCCTTAACCTCTCCCTGATAGTCTTCAAGTCATGGAAATGTTGTATAGTGTATAAGTAACCTTTGGTGTTGGAACAATCCTCGGTCGGAATGTATCACTTCCTTAACCTCTCCCTGACAGTCTTCAAGTTATGGAAATGTTGTATAGTGTAGAAGTACCCTTTGGTGTTGAAACAATCCTCGGTCGGAATGTATCACTTCCTTAACCTCTCCCTGATAGTCTTCAAGCTATGGAAATGTTGTATAGTGTATAAGTATCCTTTGGTGATGGAACAATCCTCGGTCGGAATGTATCACTTCCTTAACCTCTCCCTGATAGTCTTCAAGTCATGGAAATGTTGTATAGTGTATAAGTACCCTTTGGTGTTGGAACAATCCTCGGTCGGAATGTATCACTTCCTTAACCTCTCCCTGACAGTCTTCAAGTTATGGAAATGTTGTATAGTGTATAAGTACTCTTTGGTGTTGGAACAATCCTCGGTCGGAATGTATCACTTCCTTAACCTCTCCCTGACAGTCTTCAAGTTATGGAAGTGTTGTATAGTGTATAAGTACCCTTTGGTGGTGGAACAATCCTCGGTCGGAATGTATCACTTCCTTAACTTCTCCCTGACAGTCTTCAAGTTATGGAAATGTTGTCTAGTGTATAAGTACCCTTTGGTGTTGGAACAATCCTCGGTCGGAATGTATCACTTCCTTATCCTCTCCCTGACAGTCTTCAAGTTATGGACATGTTGTATAGTGTATAAGTACCCTTTGGTGGTGGAACAATCATCGGTCGGAATGTGTCACTTCCTTAACCTCTCCCTGACAGTCTTCAAGTTATGGAAATGTTGTATAGTGTATAAGTACCCTTTGGTGTTGGAACAATCCTCGGTCGGAATGTATCACTTCCTTATCCTCTCCCTGACAGTCTTCAAGTTATGGAAATGTTGTATAGTGTATAAGTACCCTTTGGTGTTGGAACAATCCTCGGTCGGAATGTATCACTTCCTTAACCTCTCCCTGACAGTCTTCAAGTTATGGAAATGTTGTATAGTGTATAAGTACCCTTTGGTGGTGGAACAATCCTCGGTCGGAATGTATCACTTCCTTAACCTCTCCCTGACAGTCTTCAAGTTATGGAAATGTTGTATATTGTATAAGTACCCTTTGGTGGTGGAACAATCCTCGGTCGGAATGTGTCACTTCCTTAACCTCTCCCTGACAGTCTTCAAGTTATGGAAATGTTGTATAGTGTATAAGTACCCTTTGGTGGTGGAACAATCCTCGGTCGGAATGTGTCACTTCCTTAACCTCTCCCTGACAGTCTTCAAGTTATGGAAATGTTGTATAGTGTATAAGTACCCTTTGGTGGTGGAACAATCCTCGGTCGGAATGTATCACTTCCTTAACCTCTCCCTGACAGTCTTCAAGTTATGGAAATGTTGTATAGTGTATAGTGTTACGCTCCTTTTGCGTTTTGCTTACACCTACTACCTTTCCCTTTCCTTACTAACGTATTCCGCAGGATCGTTACAGGGTACTACCAAGTAACACAACACACTACAGCATAGCATAACATTTATTATAGTGAAAGGTGTTAAATATTAACAAGCAATTAGTTAAAAAACAATAATTTTAACAATGGACTCCGTTACGTAGTAACTTAAAAATATTAAAATGAAACCACCAACTTGATAATGAACGCTATTAAATATTAACATGAAAATTCTAAAATGAAAACAAGAACCTTTCCTATATTTGGAATCAGTTAATTACAGAGAAAATACTAGCTGGAAATCTTGCGTACAGTCTGTGACAATATCCACTAACTAAACTACCGAGTTGCTCTCCGGTTTACTGATAAGGGGCCTCGTACAGAGCAATCCCCCTTTGTTAACTGTCCCTCTGGAGTTTTCCCACTCCTACAAAGTATTATTAACAAAACTGATACTCATCCCGATGTCGGCACTAGAAGATATAGGATGTACGGAGAACTTCCAGCCTGGAGTAGCCACGCCCTGGTCGACAGTGTACAACGGTGTCCTCAGCTTTCACCGCCATTCATCGAAGCCTCCTTGCACATAGGCGACGTCTCTAACCAGACTTAACTGGCTCAACCACCTCAGAAGTCCATACCGCTCCTTTGCCAAAGGGAACCACATGCACCAAGTCGTATTCCATGTAACTGGGAGAATGAAGTTTATGCGCCTATCTTGCATTCCCCACGACCAGTGGGTGCCGACTTGCACTGGTGCCCGGGTTCTACTTCCCCTTGTTGATGGCGGACGAACTCCTGGTCACATCTCACGGTAGACTCCAAAAAAACGCACACTAACTACGCAGTAGAAACCTCTAGACCACAGGCTTTTTTTTCTGGCGTCATCTCAAGCTGTTCCATCTCTTGCCGACCACCCTCTCTTTTTGGCTCTTCCAACTGCTGTTCGTGCCCCCCACTAATTAATCCGTTACACTCCCCCCCTTTAATCTATTGTGAAACAATAGCCTTGAAGAGGTGAACCCTTCATCCTACCCCGGAGAACATCTCAGTTTACAATTCCTATTCCTATTATTTCTTCAATTGAGACACATGCGCAAAGCTTGATTTTCCAGTCCCGCTCTCCGTCAATCGCACTGAGACTGGAGATGTGAATTCTTCTATAAGCCATGGGCCCTTATATCTCGGGGCGAGTTTAGCCGTGTACTTATTACTTGCCTTACTCTGGGGATGATTCTGTACGTACACTATATCGCCAACCTGAAAGTGAGGAGCTTGTCGTCCCGCATTATAGTACTTAGCCACTTTATCTCTAGCCTTCAATAAATTACGTCTGACCCGTTTCCAGGTCTCCCGAATCTCGGACTCGCTTACTTTATCCGGCAAAATGTCCTTAATCCCCCATAAATTAGATAGAGGACAGTTAGGCTGGAATTTAAACATTAACCTGAACGGGCTCTCGCCATGACTCTCGTGCCTAGCCGCATTAAATGCAAATTGCAACCAGTACAAGTTCTGGTCCCACTTGGTGTGATCATCTGAGTGATAGGCAATCAACGCATTCTTCAGGTTTCTATTAACCCTTTCACTTTGTGACGCCTTAGGATAGTAGGGTACCATGAATACGTTACGAATGCCACTTCCCCAACAAAACGATTTAAACGCCCTTGACTTAAAACACGTGGCATTATCCGAAACGACTTCCTCCGGTACTCCGAAGACAGCAATTATGCCTTGCAATTCCTTAATCACATTATGGGTGTTCGCTTCACGAACTGCTCGTATCCAAACATATTTTGTAAACGCATCAACTATCACCAGCGCATGTTTATTTCCCATCTTGCTCCTCGGAAATGGTCCGATGTAATCGACAAACAATCTCTCCATTGGCCGTTCAGCTACCTTGGAGGCCAAATACCCCACTTGCTTACTCTTTACAGGCTTGCTCTGTTTACACCTACGACACTGAGCTACTCTCTGGGTTATCTCTTTATCCATTCCTTTCCATCTGAAATACTGTTTGATCCTAGCTCTGGTTTTAAACCCCCCTAAGTGCCCCCCACTAGGCGCTTCGTGAAAATAGGTAAACAGCTCTGGCACTAAGCTCTTTGGTACCAGAATCTTTGCGTCCTGCGTTCTATTTTTACAACACAATACTCCATCCTGTACGACATATTTTGGTACTCCTTCCCCCCCCTCAACCTGTTGCAATAGGGGCCCCAATTCACTATCGTTACGTTGATCGGTCCGGATATCTTCAAACAACGAGGGAAGATTTGATAATATTGTACATACTTTTCCTGAAACTTGTTCACAATTATCCACTGGCGTATCATACATCCTTGACAGAGCATCCGCTATTGAATTACTCGAACTTCTGACATGTTTTACTGTGAACTTAAAGCTAGATAATTTTAATGCCCATCTGGCAATTTTCCCTGCTTTCCTCGGTTTCGCTAAGACCCATGATATCGCCTGATTGTCTGTTTCTAATTGAAATTCGGTATGTTCCAGGTAAAATCGATATTTCTCCAAGCCATATAACACCGCTAGGGCCTCCAATTCGTAAATTGAATATTTTCTCTCGGTCGCTGATAATCTTCGTGATGCATAAGCCACTGCTTTCCTCCCCTCGGCAGATTCTAATAGCAATACCGCCGAAATCGCTCCCGACGAGGCATCCGTTTGAAGCACAAATTTTTTTGAGAAGTCCGGTACTGCCAATATTGGAGGTGACATTAAACATTCCTTTAATTTAATAAACGCCTTTTCTTGCTCTATATCCCAATGAAACTTTACTCCTTTCTTACGTAATCTATTTAATGGTTCAGCCAAATCTGCATAAACGGGGATAAACTTCGAAAAATAATTAACCATTCCCAAAAATCTTGCTATATGCTTAACCGACCGTGGTCGCGGATATTCGCGAATCTTAAGTACTCTGTCAGGATCTACTCGTACTCCCTGTGACGAGATAATATGCCCCAAGAATCTCAATTCTGAAGTAGCGAACTTCACTTTTTGCGGATTAACTGTTAATCCAGCGTTACGTAATCTCGTAAACACCTCTCTTATATGGCAAAGATGTTCCTCAAAAGTACTCGAATAAATACAAAGATCATCCAAGTAATGATAAAGATAAGTAAATTTAATATCCCCAAAGATCTTATCTAGTAACTGTGTTAAGACCTGAGCTCCAACCGCCAAACCGAAAGGTAGTGAAGTAAATTCAAACAAATTATAATCTGTGGTGAAAGCTGTATACCGTCGAGAATTCTCATGTAAAGGGATCTGGTAATACGCACTGTTTAAATCCAAAGTTGTAAAATATCTTGCTCCTGCAAACCAATGAAATGAGTAATGAATATGGGGTAATGGGGTTGAATCAATCCGCAGTTTCTGGTTCAACTGTCTATAATCTACTACTAACCGCACGTCATTATTTGCCTTTGGTACTACGAACACTGGACTTGAATAATTTGACTGGGAGTGTACTATCACTCCAGTTTCTAACATTTCGTTTACTTTCTTTCTTAATAAATTTAGCCGATTTGGGGGTAGCCGATAAGGCGATAATCGTACCGGTGTTTGATCTTGTAACTGAATTTCATATTGCATAAGGTTCGTTCGTCCCAGGCGTTTCGTTAATACATCGGTAAACTCATCCAAAAGTGGTTGTAATTTACTCTGTTGTTGCGATGATAAATATCCCAGATCAATTTCCCTGTTTAACCGTTCTTCTTCCACATTAGAAATAACTGTACCCCCTGGACTCTGTTTTAACCAAGTTTGTAATGGAATATAAGTACTTGGCTGAAAACCGAAATAAGCTTTTGCTCTCGCTAAATCCACTACCATTTGTGTATGTCTAACAAAATCCGCTCCTAAGATCAGTGGTACAAATAATTCCTCTATGACATAAACTTTATAGTTCCAACGAAACTCCCCAATTTTCAATGGAATTACTAAGGATCCAATAATCTTCAACGGGCTGCTATCTACCGTAATGAATTGTGTTTCCTCAACCATTAGATCTCTACGCTTATCCTTAATATACTGTGCATTAACTAATGTTACCACACTACCCGTGTCAATCAACGCGAATGAGGGAATCCTATTTACCTCTATCTTCATAAAAGGCAATTCTTTATGCACTAAACCCTGTATTGCATTTATTCCGTGAACCAGCCTGTCCCTTAATTGTCAGGAATTCCTCCCGAAAGACGAGTTTTGAAATATCTGCTCTCCCTTAAGCCGTTTAACGTCACAATCTTTTACCATATGACCTGGCTTATTACAGTAATAACACACGAACACTTGTTTACTCTCTTGTTTCGTTAGTTCGGTATTCGATAGTGGCTGCCCCATTTGAATCTGAGACCCGCACGTATTTAAACTTGGCAATTGTGTACATTTCAAAGCTACCTCCTCCAACTCTTTAAAGGTCGTGGGCTTTGATTTACTCAAAAATAATGACCGGAGTTCGATATGAACTGTATTCTGTAATATATTACTCACAATCTCTTCTTCTGAAAGTACTACTTTTAGTGCCAAGGCTACCAACTTCTGCTGATTAATATAATCTAAAATACTTTCCGAAGTCCGTTGTAGCCTAAAAAAATGTCGATATAGGAGCTCATGAATTTGTGCTGATGACAGAAACATATGTAACACCTTACTATGAAAACTATCTAACGAGCCCTCTTCTGCAATTATTTGTAACAACACCGACTGTAAATTCAAGCCTACAAAAGGTTGTAACATCTGTAACACAGTCACTTGTGGTGTTCGGAAAGCTTCAGCTTGCATTTTAGCTTTCACCAAACAAATGAGAAAATCCAATATGTCGTCTGGTGATTTTACCTCAAATATTTTTAATGACGCTAAGAACGCTTGCCATGGATTCGGAACAACAAGTTTCGCGAATTTAACTTGAAGTAGCTCTGGATTGATATTCTCAGTATTTCCTGAACCAGTTGCTCCTTTATTTTCAATTCCGGTGGCATCTAATTGTGTTGCTAATGACGACAAGCGCCTCCCCAACTTATGAAGCTGTTCATTATTTTCTCCTTCTAACAATCGTGCATTTTCCTTTATCCTAAAACTCCAATACTTTAACCTTCCAACTATTCTTCGTTTCTGACTCGGTGTGATTTCCGATAACCTAAGTTCTTTTAACATTTCATCAAATAAATTAACATTCGCCTCACAAAGTCCGATTTCCTGTACCGGATCAAAACTCGCTCCGAGATTAATTGGGCTTGGTTGGCTTAATGCTTCTCGTAAACTTCTGGCCAATTCAACTACTGTACTTTTTGAATCATATTTTATCTGTCTTATTTTCAGTTCTCTTTCCAACTCCGTACGATGGAGGAATTCGGGCTGAAATACAATTTCCATTATGACACTGACAATATAATTGACCTGAAACACTATTTTGTGTACTTTGTAGTATCCTGTTAAATGTTCCCACCGACACTAAAACGTGTATGTAGGACAAAATGGCTCTGCTACCAGTGTTACGCTCCTTTTGCGTTTTGCTTACACCTACTACCTTTCCCTTTCCTTACTAACGTATTCCGCAGGATCGTTACAGGGTACTACCAAGTAACACAACACACTACAGCATAGCATAACATTTATTATAGTGAAAGGTGTTAAATATTAACAAGCAATTAGTTAAAAAACAATAATTTTAACAATGGACTCCGTTACGTAGTAACTTAAAAATATTAAAATGAAACCACCAACTTGATAATGAACGCTATTAAATATTAACATGAAAATTCTAAAATGAAAACAAGAACCTTTCCTATATTTGGAATCAGTTAATTACAGAGAAAATACTAGCTGGAAATCTTGCGTACAGTCTGTGACAATATCCACTAACTAAACTACCGAGTTGCTCTCCGGTTTACTGATAAGGGGCCTCGTACAGAGCAATCCCCCTTTGTTAACTGTCCCTCTGGAGTTTTCCCACTCCTACAAAGTATTATTAACAAAACTGATACTCATCCCGATGTCGGCACTAGAAGATATAGGATGTACGGAGAACTTCCAGCCTGGAGTAGCCACGCCCTGGTCGACAGTGTACAACGGTGTCCTCAGCTTTCACCGCCATTCATCGAAGCCTCCTTGCACATAGGCGACGTCTCTAACCAGACTTAACTGGCTCAACCACCTCAGAAGTCCATACCGCTCCTTTGCCAAAGGGAACCACATGCACCAAGTCGTATTCCATGTAACTGGGAGAATGAAGTTTATGCGCCTATCTTGCATTCCCCACGACCAGTGGGTGCCGACTTGCACTGGTGCCCGGGTTCTACTTCCCCTTGTTGATGGCGGACGAACTCCTGGTCACATCTCACGGTAGACTCCAAAAAAACGCACACTAACTACGCAGTAGAAACCTCTAGACCACAGGCTTTTTTTTCTGGCGTCATCTCAAGCTGTTCCATCTCTTGCCGACCACCCTCTCTTTTTGGCTCTTCCAACTGCTGTTCGTGCCCCCCACTAATTAATCCGTTACAGTACCCGTTGGTGGTGGAACAATCCTCGGTCGGAATGTATCACTTCCTTAACCTCTCCCTGACAGTCTTCAAGTTATGGAAATGTTGTATATTGTATAAGTACCCTTTGGTGGTGGAACAATCCTCGGTCAGAATGTATCGCTTCCTTAACCTCTCCCTGACAGTCTTCAAGTTATGGAAATGTTGTATAGTGTATAAGTACTCTTTGGTGTTGGAACAATCCTCGGTCGGAATGTATCGCTTCCTTAACCTCTCCCTGACAGTCTTCAAGTTATGGAAATGTTGTATAGTGTATAAGTACCCTTTGGTGTTGGAACAATCCTCGGTCGGAATGTATCACTTCCTTAACCTCTCCCTGACAGTCTTCAAGTTATGGAAATGTTGTATAGTGTATAAGTACCCTTTGGTGGTGGAACAATCCTCGGTCGGAATGTATCACTTCCTTAACCTCTCCCTGACAGTCTTCAAGTTATGGAAATGTTGTATAGTGTATAAGTACTCTTTGGTGATGGAACAATCCTCGGTCGGAATGTATCACTTCCTTAACCTCTCCCTGACAGTCTTCAAGTTATGGAAATGTTGTATAGTGTATAAGTACTCTTTGGTGTTGGAACAATCCTCGGTCGGAATGTATCACTTCCTTAACCTCTCCCTGACAGTCTTCAAGTTATGGAAATGTTGTATAGTGTATAAGTACCCTTTGGTTTTGGAACAATCCTCGGTCGGAATGTATCACTTCCTTAACCTCTCCCTGACAGTCTTCAAGTTATATAAATGTTGTATAATGTATAAGTACCCTTTGGTGGTGGAACAATCCTCGGTCGGAATGTATCACTTCCTTAACCTCTCCCTGACAGTCTTCAAGTTTTGGAAATGTTGTATAGTGTATAAGTATCCTTTGGTGATGGAACAATCCTCGGTCGGAATGTATCACTTCCTTAACCTCTCCCTGACAGTCTTCAAGTTATGGAAATGTTGTATAGTGTATAAGTACTCTTTGGTGTTGGAACAATCCTCGGCCGGAATGTATCACTTCCTTAGCCTCTCCCTGACAGTCTTCAAGTTATGGAAATGTTGTATAGTGTATAAGTACCCTTTGGTGGTGGAACAATCCTCGGTCGGAATGTATCACTTCCTTAACCTCTCCCTGACAGTCTTCAAGTTATGGAAATGTTGTATAGTGTATAAGTACTCTTTGGTGGTGGAACAATCCTCGGTCGGAATGTATCACTTCCTTAACCTCTCCCTGACAGTCTTCAAGTTATGGAAATGTTGTATAGTGTATAAGTACTCTTTGGTGTTGGAACAATCCTCGGTCGGAATGTATCACTTCCTTAACCTCTCCCTGACAGTCTTCAAGTTATGGAAATGTTGTATAGTGTATAAGTACTCTTTGGTGTTGGAACAATTATCGGTCGGAATGTATCACTTCCTTAACCTCTCCCTGACAGTCTTCAAGTTATGGAAATGTTGTATAGTGTATAAGTACTCTTTGGTGTTGGAACAATCCTCGGTCGGAATGTCCTGTAGCTTTTTAGATACTAATAATTTAGTAGTTTACACTTTGAAACCTTGTAACTTCTTTTTACTTACTTAATAAAATAAAAGTCACATAATTTTCTCATAATCAGGGCCCGGTTGTTACGTTCTAGTTTTTGTTCGTGTTTTTTTTTTTTTCACGGAAAATATAACTAAAGCACGATTTTAACAATGTTGATTAAAATTATGCAATTTTCATGGTCCATATAAAGTTATATTTGGACTTTTTAAATGTTTTTCTCATTTTGTTCTCATATTTACTTTCTCTACTACGTTTACTAAAGTAGAGGAAGTACTGTATTCCACCCAAAAATTTGATGTTGAGGTTTAACCGGAAATGTATATTTTGAGGACCCCTGAATAAAAAAAATTTAAAAAAACTAATTTTAGAAATAGGTCCGTGAGTCTGTGTGTCAGTCTGTGGACAGCATAACTCAAAAATGAAAAGTCGGTTAGAAATTAAAGTTGGTATTTAAGCTAAAATTCTTTCAAGGATGCGACGCAAAGATTTTAAAGAATATTGCTCCACCCTAAACTACCCCTTATATGGAACATTTTTACTGTCTTAAAATGGCTCTAACAATTTTGATTAAAATGTCATATGGTCGAGATATTTTCGTGACTAATGAAATGTATATCTTGAATTTTCTGGCTATAGCCCATGAAGTCCTATTTACTCTAGATGACTTCTGCATAACTGGTAAATCGTAATATATAGACCAAATCTTGCTATACAAAAAAAAAATGTAGATCTCGGTGAAACAGATTTCTGTGCAAATAAAGTTTTAGTATGTTGAAGCATTTCGGAGAGATTCCGTTTTTTAAGTGTTAACCGTGCAAAGAGAACGGAATTTGAAAGCTTTAAAACATTTGACTATCGCACAAAGCCTACTGTATTCTAATATTTCCCTTCTACCTACAAGGAAATAAGCAATAAGATAATTTGTACAAATGTTTGTCTCAACTATCGCGAAGAAGATATAGGAGTAAGAGTTTGTAAGAATGGTTATAATGTTCACAAAACTTAAAGGAATATGGAGGCGGGCCGTACTGCAGACTCCAGCGAATCCTACGCTTGCCCCTCCTACCAGCGCTGCCGAATGTGGTGCATGCATCTCACACACTCTTATGTACAGAACCTCTGCCGGTACACGCACTACGCTTGGCAACAGCGCTCTGCTTGAGCATTGGCCAGCGTTCACATGCCTTTAACTTTTGCGAGCGGTATAGTACAAGAGTAGAGAAAGTCATGTGAGTGCAACACATCAGATTTTTCATATTATAGTGATATTTTCTCTAATTTTTGTATTTTTCTAATATTTCTGTATTTGTGTTCCATTTGGCATATGTGGTTGCAGTTGTCCCAAAGACCGATTTTCACACCTAACTATTGTCTATAATATTTCTTACAGTTATATTTGTTACAAATGTGCGTTTCCGCGAATTTGGAGGGTACGCTGCATAGAGAGAGAGAGAGAGAGAGAGAGAGAGAGAGAGAGAGAGAGAGAGACGGGTAGGAAGTGACACATACAAAGAAAGTATGAACAGTTTAGTATGGCTGTTGTCAGGTTTTCCGCCACGGTCAATTGCTTCCACAGTTAGAATTCTTTGAAATGTAATCGTTCCTTTTTAAAAACTTTAAATGTATGTAATTTGCTACTGTAATTCTTCTTTCTCACAGCCCTTCTGAATGTTATATTTATTCACTCTGCACACAGCTCAGGGTTAGCTCTGGATTAGCAATTAAATAAACTCAAAATGTAACAATAAAATCAATACAATTTATTTATTATTGAGTGTGCTAGATTTTTAAAGTCGTTTTCAATATAACGGTAATTTAAACAGCGTTGAAATTTTAAAGACTTCAAAAATACATCCCCCCCAAAAAAACTTCGTCATATTTATCGTAATATTTTTTAACTTTTTTCTGTCATAAGTCCTTGCATATTTCTACCAATTTTAGGTCAGAAACATCTTATAATGCTGAAACCCCATAACATAAGCAACGAAATGACATTCGGCACTCCCAAGTCAGTAAAGACACATTCTGCGATCTAGAATAAAAATGATCTTCTCAGTTAATATAAAATTAGTTTACTGATTTCTAACGTTAGCAGTTTTCTCTCTTTATACAATATTTAGAATGCCCTGCTAACGAACTTGATTACATCATAAATACAAAGAAAATAAACAAAACGTGATTACATGAGAGTTACTAGACTTTTTCATCCAGGAACTTCAGTATATACATCTATAGAATTAAGTAACGGTCATTCAGAGATTTTGATACTATTTCATCACTGGAGGGCGGAATATTGTGCGATGATCCAGAAGTTTAGTGCACATGGGTGCTACTGTTGCTCTTCCGCATGTACACAGCTGCAGGCGTCTGCTGATGTGCGTGTATACCAGGTAGAAGGGAAGTTATTACATTAATTTAAACCAGTTCTATATTTGGAACACATTTTGTATCTTGCGTCTTTGTCTCTGACCATTTCGTACGATTATATTTCTATTTTGTCGAAAACAAGCTGGCAACACTGCTGATTGTGTGGGTGTCACTTTCCTTAGCTCAGGACTTAAACAAAACCGTAGCGGTGCGTCTTGAGAACATAAAAATATATCCTGCCGTGTGGTATCGTGTTTACTGTGCGAGTGTAGGACAGTCAGAGGCGTTAGCTCCCAAAACATTACACGACCCTGCAAGTGCCCGACCTGTTTATATCCACAAACGAGCTCAATTCCCTGACCAACCTCAACACAACGTTGTCGACTTACTGCACGTCTGAGAGAACTGCTTGGAGTATTCGTGGTTTAAATGATTCGTCTTTTAAGTGATTAATTATTTCGAATCCCTGTGTGATGTCACATAATTACTACTGAAGTTATATCAGAAATAAGTTACTCTACGCATCTTACAAGTAACAAACTTTTATCTTCGTACATTCTTGTGGAATTACGCATCCAAGTTGGATCAAAAACCATTTATTTTTTTCGAAATCGGCTGATCAAAGAACAAAATGCCATTATACTTTTTTGTTTCTAATGTTTCTATGAGGTACATGCTAGAAGGAATGTAATAACTTCCCTTCCATCCTGTATATGACAGATACGTTTACGTCATTCATTCTGCATGTATCGCTCGTGACTGCACACGGTTCTGCGCTCTATTTATTACATACATATCTATAGTATTTGATAAATATCAATTAAACAAACAAATATAATACAGGATCTATTGTCACTTTGTAAACTCTCTCTTCTGTTTTATGAAGTGTTACATCATGGCCAACTATGTATATCCTTTGCAAAAAAATGTAACTGGCTTTTGTTTTTATATTCTATGGAGTAACAACTATTTTGTACTCCATGACATTCTCAACTAAAAGTGAAGGTCCTTTTCAAAAGTATGTGCTTTATAACTGTAATGTATTCGTATTCAAGTACAACGGCTTTGTAAATACTTTTTAACATTTCAGTTATTTATGAAATTAAAATAGAAGTGTTTTATCGCCCATGTCCGTCAGAACAAATTGCGCTTTTCAATGGTGAGATCATTATCAAAATCTGTTGTAGTTTTTTAATTTACTCAACACAGACTTTTCTCTCTCTATAATCTTAATATGGATTAAAATATGTGATTTGCAGAATAGAGGTATATGACGTATTGTGATTGTAACCTACTTGATTTGCTTTTGCTACAATTCTAAATGATTTGTGGTAAGGGTTAGTGAATTGCATATCCTTTCAAGACCGTATGCCCTCGTACAGAAGGTAGGTCAGGGTGTCTCAGTTGGTTAGCCGCCAGTCTATTGATCCCAAGTATTAGTCTACATTTACTAGCATGTGAAAGAACTCTTGCGGGAGGAAATACCGGCACACTGGTGTTGCTAATATCATCGTCAGCAACAGCAGCATCATCACCACCACCACCACCACCATCACCACCACCATCACCACCACCACCACCACCACCACCACCACCACCACCACCACCACCACCACCACCACCACCACCACCACCACCACCACCACCACCACCACCACCACCACCACCACCACCACCACCACCACCACCACCACCACCACCACCACCACCACCACCACCACCACCACCACCACCACCACCACCACCACCACCACCACCACCACCACCACCACCACCACCACCACCACCACCACCACCACCACCACCACCACCACCACCACCACCACCACCACCACCACCACCACCACCACCACCACCACCACCACCACCACCACCACCACCACCACCACCACCACCACCACCACCACCACCACCACCACCACCACCACCACCACCACCACCACCACCACCACCACCACCACCACCACCACCACCACCACCACCACCACCACCACCACCACCACCACCACCACCTCCTCCTCCTCCTCCTCCTCCTCCTCCTCCTCCTCCTCCTCCTCCTCCTCCTCCTCCTCCTCCTCCTCCTCCTCCTCCTCCTCCTCCTCCTCCTCCTCCTCCTCCTCCTCCTCCTCCTCCTCCTCCTCCACCACCACCACCACCACCACCACCACCACTACTCCAAGGATTAGGCAATGCTGCCCATTCCGGCTTCAAAAGATGACCGACCAAATGATTTTGTTGGTCTTCCCGGATATCTTTTCCCAATTGACCTATAGTTTAATACTTTCCTTGGGATCCTTTCTCTAGGCATTCTATTAGCACGCTCTCTCCATTCATTCCTTTAATTGATTATTTTGTGTGTCAAAGGTTTTATTTCTAGTTCTTCCCTTATTTTTTCATTTGGAATTGTATCTAACAGGGTGCCTCCTTTTACTGGATCTTCGTAATTGACAGTCTCGTTAACAATTTGTTTATTTATTTGTTTGTTTATTTTTTATGTATTTACTTATTTATACATTTATTTATGTAGTTATTTATTCATGTTATTTACTTGTGCACTTATTTATTTCTGAGTTTATTTAGTTATGTATGAATAGTTATGTATTTATGTATGCATTTATTTACTTACTCACACACTCAGTCACTCACTCATTTGTTTATTTACTCCAAAGAGAAGCTTAACCCATCTCACTCAGAGACATTTCATAACTAGTGAATCTCTAGCAGAGAAAGATGAAGGGTAGGAACCGCACTGGGGATTTGCAATCACGAGTGATTTACCGTGATTAAAATTTCCAATGTACTCGTGGACTTCCTGCTGGTCACCTGTGCATCCGGACTACAGGGTGCACAGCTCTCCCCGACAAGGGGCAATGCGGACGTAGAAGGGGATCAAATTAGTAAACAGTTTCACAACGTGATACTGGAATTATTGATCATTGAGATTGATAGTTTTATAAATTATATGTAGGTGGAGAAATAATTATAATAAATAGTTTACATAATTTAAAATCAATGCATAATATTACAAGTGTAAATCTCAATTTTGTCAGGTAATTGTAAGTCCACCAAATTCCAAGTTCGGTGTTAAGGAAAAACAATTGGTCACTGTAGGTAAGGCAACTACCTCAAGGCGTTGCTGAAACTCTTATGTTCAGAAATCATATATAGGTATACCGGTTCTGAAAAATAGGAATTCCTAGAATTTAGCAAGTCACAGAGTAAAATCTTAACTGATGTTTATTCTCACACCTACCCACACATACCCCGAGATAAAGATCCCATAGCTCATCACTGTAGCAACCGACAGCAAATCCATTAAAATGAGATATTGGAGACGCATAAAACGTGTGGCACACTGAGAAACATCCATCAACTGGCGAATATTACATGTAAAGGATTTAACAACAGGTAGGGTAGGAAATTGCAAATACCAATCCAGCATCCCCTACTAGAGATTAAGAAAGATAAGCATCCACAACAAGAATGGCGGATGGCACCAGGACATCCCTGATGTTCCCTTATCTCCTGAGTTTATGAATGCATTAACTGTCAGCAACAGATTGATTTACTTTTGATTAAGATGCTAAATTTACATATCCTGACTCTCACCGTTTGGCTTGACCTCTGCGATAGCTGTCCTCTGCGTTGACCTCAAGAAATGGAGATCAACAAGTAGTAATTGTCAGTTAGGTCATGACCTCATGATTGTGAAGTCCACTTGAGTCTGTGATTGCAATGAATGTGTGACACCGTTTACAGGTGCACTCGCTTGCTAGTGCAGATGAATTATTACAGAGACCGCAGGCCTATTTCCAGCCTTGTAACCCTCCATGCTTATGTTTGGTGACATTACATCTGTTCAGTTGGCAGCAATACCGGCAACTGTCTATAGCTAAAGCCTGGATTTCTAAGCACAATAATATAGTAAAATAAGCAAGCAAGCAAGCAAGCACCAAAAATGATGCAAATAAGCACCAAGTTAAGCAAAAACAAATACATACAAATATGACCTAGTTTCACAGAACTCTTACTCTGTTCAAGGTTGTTATAACACATATGGAAGGTCATCCTGTGTAAACCTCCTGCGTCTATCAGTGAAAATTATCTGTATAATGAAAATGTTCTTTCGACGTCGTATGACATCACAGGAGTATGAGAAAAGCACCACAATTCTTCGGTAGCACTTGATTGAGTTTGTCAAACGCAATTTTTGCAACCCCGTGTGTTTCTGATGACAATATAACTGAAATTTCGTCAATCAGAGAAAGCGAATGTACCAATGAATTATTCCGAGCTTCCAAGTGCTTTAGAAGTTTATGTATTTTGGAGAAATGATTATGGATGTACTGTATCTTTCCTTGGGTGCCGCATTATTGTGCTGTGGCAATACTGACTGCTTCTTCTGTATTTAGGGACTTCAAAACAATTTTCACTTCACTGAAATGTACACATCCTCTAACCACGTTCACCCCTGTTCTCCTTTTTCTCCTTCTTAGACATTTAGCCGACCGAGTCACTGATAAATGACCGACAACTGCGAAATGAGCACTTTTAAACTTACAGTTTTCTGTAAAGTTGCTGTTAAAATTGAACATCGTAAAATAAGTAACCAGAAACGTTTATCCTTAAGTGTGGAAAAATGTAAGCCTTTTCCTTAGAAATCTGGGCTTTATTTATAACATTTGCACAATAAAGTGCTAGGAAAGTATTAAATTTAGAAGGGTTGTTTTAAAACAATCTTCTTCTAAGTAATGTCTTTATTAACTAAAGTTGCATGATGGGTATCGACTTCACTTAGCCATGGCAAATAGCTCCTCGTGTTAGATCATAAATCTTTTGAACGTTTTATGCATTTTCAGTTCTCGTCTTCGTGGAAGACCATAAATGACAAAACATTATTCAGTTGAAAATGAATAAAATATTTAGAGCAAAGCGATTCATAGCCGCTCAGCAACACGCCGATCTTGAATTGTTAACGCTACAAAATGCGCGTTTTATTCACGGCAAGTTGAAGGAAGGTTTACCCAACGTAAAGCCACGTGGTAAGAGAAACCACGCTCGAGCTGTAGGCTTAAAGTGATGCTCCATTCTGAAAGTTACCATCTTCATATCAAAGTTGTCACTGTGAAATGAATCGCGTCTAATTAACAATGCCTCTCCTTGGTGTGACCAATATTTGTCTTTGATTAATTTGCTACCGGCTGCTACAGTGGTGAACTTTGGGATCTTTATCTCAGCGTATGCGAGTGTGTGTGAGAATATACAACACAGCTAAGTTGACTAATAAATGTAATGTGTAGATATTTTCAAAACAAGAAAACTCCCAAAGGGAACCGCTCTCCCTGTCACTGGATTGTAACTATCAGCAAATAAAAGGTAACCCTCATAAACAGGGTGAGAGAGAATCCAGCCGGTCTTCCGGTTTCTTTATACCTTTAAATCACAGAGCATGTAAATCTATATTTCAAAGTAACGCCATCTTTGGCAGAGGAGTGGGGCAGAGTTGTCATGTTTTTAAAAAATCTGATGTGTTGCACTCACATGACTTTCTCTACTCTTGTACTAACCATTTTTACAAACCCTTATTCCTATATCTTCTTCATGTTACCTCAGATAAACACTTGCACAAATTATCTTATTGTTTCTCTTCTTGTAGGTACAAGGAGAATATGGGAATACATAAGCTTTGAGCGATAGTCAAATCTTTTAAAGCTTTGAGATTCCGTTGTCTTTACGGTTAACATATAACAAATGAATAGCTGTTTCATTTGACAAAACTTTTAAGCTCTCAAAAACTTACATAAATAACAACGAATATCTCCGAAATGGTTCACTATACAAAAAAAATTTATTTACACATAAATTGTGAATTTTTCCAAGGTTTAATTTTTTTTGTAAAGTAAGATTTGGTCTATCTCTTCGGTTTACCATTTGTGCGAAAGTTCTCCAGAGTAAATAGGACTTCATGGTCTATAGCCAGAAAATTCAAAATATGCATTTCATTTGTCATAAACATATGTCCAACATATGACATTTTAATAAAAATAGAGCCATTTTGAAGAAAATAAAAAAATTCCAAAACTGTTCCATGTAAAGGGTAGTTTAGGGTGTAGCAATTTTCTTCAAAACTTTGTGTCGCATCCTTGAAGGACATTAAACTTAAATTCCAACCTTCTTTTTAGCTGACTTTTCGTTTTTGAGTTATGCTGTCCACAGACACACACGGACCTTTTAATAAGAATACTTGTTTTGGATTCAGAGGGCCTCAAAACATATTTCCACTGTAATCTCGACATCAAATTTTTGGGTGGAATAGAATACTTCCTCTACTTACTGTACGTAGCAGAGAAAGTACAAAAGCTGTAAGAAATAGATGAACTATTTGAAGTGAGTTGCCAGCTGTTTCAGAATATAGAATTAAGCTGTTTTTGAATATTACTCGTAGCACTAGAAACTGTAAATATTGCAATATTATAGCCCTTAACTTCTGATATATCAAGAACTTTACAGTTTGAAGTATCCGTGTCCGTAATAACAATGAAAAGCCTAAGTTAGTCGCTGAAATTTTAAGCAGTAAATATATGCGACACTTCTTACAACGACAGTTCACTTACCAGCTATCTCTTTGAACACTCACAATTTGGTTTTCTCTTAAAAACTTCAACTGTCTCGCCTCTCGCAAGCTTCTATACCGGCAATGACGTAGGCAGATTTTTCTGGAACTTACCGGCAGCCAAAGACTAACGAACAATCTACAACAGTAATTTCCAATCTTTGCGAAAGAGGGGAGTGTGGATTTAGCACCTTCCAATATACGCGGACTTGCCTCTCTGCTATGCCTTGTGTTGCAGTGGCGGTTTGGTTACATGTACGTTGTGTTTGAAAGTGTTTCAAATCTTATGCGATAAACATGTGTTCATTAGTGACTTGTTTGGTAGTGCTTACGTTTAAGAAGTATATCAATATTTGACATAGTCTTAGAAGATACACCAAGTGATCGTCGTCACGTAACATATTGTGATATATACCTACAGACTTTTAATATAGTTCAATTTGGAGAAACTCTGTTCACAAATATATGTAGAGTTATACTCACTCTTATATCTACACACTATTATACTTGTAAATGTTTATTTCTCTATATACTGCATTTTAATATAGATAAGCATTTGCAGAAATTGGCTTACTGCGAATTTGCTGGTAGTTACAAGGGTAATATGGGAATACAGTAGGCTTTAAGCGATGGTGAAGTGTTAAGAAGTGGTTACTATGTAACGCTTTTGAAATTCTCTTCTATTTGCTAGGCCAAGGAATGAAAAAACTAATAACATATTCCTAAATGAAAAAAAAAGTAAGCATTGGCAACTTCAAACAAATAATGAAGAATATCTCGTATATGGTTTACTCAAAAGAAAAAACTATGTGACATGAATTGTGTGTTATAAAGAGATTCAAATTGTTTATATACTACGGTTTTGTGTATCTCTTACTGTTTACCATTTATACAGAGTCATCCAGAATAAAGAGTTCTTCTGAGGACATTCCCAGAAAATTCAAGGTATGACTTAGAAACTGCCATGGAATCGCCTGTTTGTGTCCGTCACTGGATACTGACTGTCTGTCCCTCCTACTGGAGGATGGAGTGGGGTATAGCCGCTCACTGCGTAAGGTTCTCCAAAGAGGAGGTTGAACAGCCCTGAACCAGAAACCTCCTCTTTGTTCTGCCGCTGGATGTTGTCACGTGTTTCCTTGGCGTGAGTGGCGTGGGGCAGCCTGTCCTTGAGTTTGGCCAAGCACGTGGTGCTTGACCCCGGCCGTCCTTCATTGTGCGCCGCGCGGTCCGCATTTTGGTAAAGTAATCGCTTTTGTTAAGCGCAATTCTGTTTCTGAGAGAAAATGAATGTTTCCAAGCGACGCGTGTTCAGGTTGGTATGACTGGCATCTGTGTCTTGTTTATGATGCCGCTAAAGGTGTCAATGTTGACTATAGCGGCCTAGTTGATGCTTAAGAACCAGTGAATGCATACCCTTATTTGTTTACAAAAAGTTGGCGCGAATCAAAGAAGAAAGTAAAATCTCCATTGCAAAGAACCTACTTAAACCCTTATTGCAGTATTTGGCAATATGGCGCCATTCAGTTGCGTCCTTTGTCGATTATGAATGAAGCGAGCTACGGACAGATGAAGGGGAAGAGCGGTAGTTAATTATGAATAAATTAAAAACATACTTTTACTTTCACCCTTTCATTGCCAACTCTTATATAAACTATTCATAGAGGAGTTTATTGTTCTCTCTATTTCACGTTAGTTGAGATAAATGTTTGCAGAAATTGTAGGTACAAAGAGCGCTAAGGAAAATTTCCCTGCACCTCTACTTCACTTATTTATCGTTATACGAAACCTTGACTATGTCATTGGTTGCTTTACGCCACGGTGCAAGGATGCGCCACTCCTTCTGCTAAATAACCTTAACCAATAACCAAAACAAAGGGTACAAAATAGCGTAGAAACGAAATGTTTAAACTGTATTGACTAAAAGAGAAAGAGGTAGTGAGAGTGCAGTTTGTCACACACACGCCTCTGGTACCCACACGTTATAGCCTAGTGTAGACATGCCTTTAAAGGGGCTAAAATCTAAGGGGAGAACTTGAGCGCCCGGGTTACGGAAGTGTGTGTGTCTGTGTGTGCGCGTGTGTGTGCGCGTATGTGTGCGCGCGTGCGTGTGTGCGCGTGCGCGTGTACGTGTGCGTATGTGCACGCGCGAGAAGATTTTCAAGGGATACAAATTAAAACTTGAATGGTATTCATTAAATACATAGCAAGGCAGAACTTTATAAGAAAAACGTAAACGGAACAGTATTCTCAGTGTGATATCAATGTTTGTTGCTGCGTACAAGCAAATATAAATAAATGATAAATGAATAAATAAACAAATAAGTAAATAAATAAACCATCATGTTTTCCCTTGAGTTCAAAGTATAATTGGTTAATTTATCTTTAGTAACCAATTGCTGATTATAGGAATACAACAGGAATATACGTCATATTCATGTAAACCCTCTTGTAAATATATTCGTCTCTAGTTTCTAAACATGATTAGTCAATTATAGCAAAAGAGGAATTTATTTAATCATAGACATCTTTATGCTCACAAATCTAGCACATAAGTAAATCATAGATCACTATATACAAACATATGTTATATTTCTCTATTCCTACTTAATATTGATGTTTTTATTTGGTTTTAAATAGCAGTTTTAAGCACCGATATGGTACAAGTTTTCCTCGCCATCATACATATATAGGTCCGCATATTCATTCAATTGTTCATTTCTGTGAACTGTCTTCACTGATATACATATGTAATAGAATAGCACCAGAAATATTCCTTTTGTGCATTCCTGTCGTAAATGTCATATTTAGCTGTGATTGTAAATAGCCAGAACAATATACAGGGTGGAAGGAAAGTCATTACATTAATTTAAACCAGTGATAGATCTCGGTATTTGGAACACAAATTGTATCTTACGTTTTTGTCTCTGATCATTTCCTACGGAGATATTTTAGTTTTGTCGAAAACAAGTTGGCAACCCTGGAGATTGTGTGGGTGTCACTTTCACTAGCTCAGTACATAAACAAACACACATCAGTACTGCTACCACCCGTCTCGTGAACATAAACAAATAACATACCGTCTCCTTCCGTGTTTACTGTTCGAGTGTAGGCCAATCAAAAGCTTTAGCTCCCAAAACATTACATTGCCGTGCAAGCGACCGACCTCTTTACATCCAGTAACCAAGTCAATTCCCTGACCAACCTCAACACAACGTTGTCGACATACTGTACGTCTGAAAGAGCTCCTCGGAGTATTCCTTCCCATCTTTTAAGTGATTAATTATTTCGAAACCCTGTGTGATGTCACATAATTACTACTGAAGCTATGTCAGAAATAAGTTACTCTACGCATCTTACAAGTAACAAACTGTTATCTTCGTACATTCTTATGAAATTAAGCATCCAATTTTTAACAAAAACCATTTATTTTTCGAAATCGGCTGATCAAAGAACAAAATGTCATTAAACTTTTTTGTTTGCAATGCTTCTATGAAGTACATATTAGAAGGAATGTAATGACTTCCCTTTCACCCTGTATATAAGTTTTTAATTTCTCCGTGGTTACCAGTAAGCGTTGCTAGTGTAAATAGCATATGATATCAAACGTCAAATTCATGTGATGAGCTCTGTACTTGAGAGAACAGTTGTATAGAATTATGATTACACTTGAAGTAAGTAAGAGTTCTTGCAGTATTGTTATCTGCATTTCAGCATTGACTTTTTCTTTTCCCCGGATGGTTTTAGATTGAGTCAAGTGATAGGAGCTGCCGACTCATTAAAAATGTAGTTTTATAAAGGACAGCTCACGCAACGAGCTGGCTAGCGCCTGTTCGTCTCCATTGCTGTCAATGAGAAATGCAGCGACCACTAACCAAAGTCTCATTTTCAGTCTGTAATTTATACCAACTCGTATCCGCTGAACTCTACGACCAGAACACCATCTGATGTGATACATTCACACGACTTTCTCTATCAACCACTTAATATAAATACCTACACATAGAGCATTCAGGAGGTCCCTGTTTCGATTCGCGTGGACCACCCACTCTGACTTTGGCTTTTTGTGGTTATCCCTGGTCGTAGGCGACTGTCACTTCCTTTTCATTCCTCATCCTTCAGGTTTCGTACCGAGTGAGTTGTCTCTGTGGTAACGTGTGAGGCTCCTTTTGGGAGGTTGTTGGTTCGATCCCCGTGATCAACTTTCCTGACCCATGCGTTTTTCAAGGGGATTTCCTGGTTCGCTAGATGAACGTTGGGAAGGATTATTACATCCTTCGAATTTCGTGGCCTCCATTTCACCTCATTAATGATTTCATTCATCCTTTATCCCGCTGGTTCTTTAAGGATAGCAAGTGTCAGCGAAGGCGTTAGGTGCAGTTTGGCACAGGAACTCGTTTTCCTTGGTATCCGAGTAGAGGGCGGCATCTGCGTGCGTTGGACCACGCCGAAGTCATCCCCCCCCCCCCGTCCCCCCGCCCCTCCCACCGAGTTGACCCTGGAAGATCTAAAGACTTGGAGGTGTCGTCAAACTTGGTAACCCTTAGGTACCGCTAGTCTGGATCTAGTCGCCCGGTGTCTCCTCTCACCTCATCCTTCCTCCCGGAGGGTGGCCTCTAGCTTCAGTGCCGAACCTCCTGCGTATCTCTCATAACTCAATTCTCCTATTCAGGTTTCCTAAAGGAAAGAGGATTCTCGTGGACAATAGAGGGCTGTTTGGTCGACGGGTCGTTCTTTGCCCGTTCTGAGCAGCTACAGCAGTGGGATGGGTCTTCAAGTCTGGAATGTTAGGGACTTTCGCGCTTCTCTAGGGCCTCTAGCTTCCTGTGGTATAACCTTCTGCTCTGAATACCTAAGAATAGCGTAGCCAAAGTCGTTAAGGCAATAACTCTGAATGGGATGCTGACAGTTGAAATCCCATCAGGGTAGTCTCCGTGACTAAGCTTCTCCCCAATTTTTCAACTGGTAAATATCGTCCTCAAACCCTTGCTTTGGCAATTCACGTATTATGTATCAGTGTACTGTACGTACTAAGCACGGCCATCAAATACCATTATAAACAGTCTGATTTGTTCCATTCACACGACTTTCTCTACCCTCTACCACTTATTAATGGATATACAAATATTTATTACAAAAGTCTATTTTTCTATCTACATCATTTTAATTGAAATAAACCTTTACAGAAATAACTACATTACATATTTCATTACATACAAAAGGAATAACAATAGCCAAATCTTAAACAGCTGGACGATATATGGTGAGCTGAAAAATTACATGCAATCGCATGCCCTTTAACTGGCAAGTTATTGTGCTACATATGTCGTTCTTGCTCTAATTCCTAAACATGTTTTCGTCGTCCTTTCGGAGGCAGCTTACCGAAGTGATCGCGAGAGCGATACACAGTGGATTGGCCATCCATTCAAAGCCAAACATCGCGAGTTCAACTCCCAGCAACTACACTCAAATGCGCCTATGGTAAAGGAAGGGGAGGGGCCCAAGTAAAATAATCGGTGTAATGGCACGCTTGGAAGCTCATGATGTTACATTTGACTGCAGTTGCATGGATTTTGCTTCTTATTAAAAAAAAGTTTTATTGAAAAATTTTAACATTTTTAAAATATGAGACAGCGGCAAATACTTGAATTGTATTTATTGTGGTTAGAACAACACTGCCAATTAAAGAGTTAACAGAACTTTAAAACAGTTAATAAGTATTGAAAAATTCGAATCATTAATAAGAGTTATCTCGCAAATAGCTGATGGCACTGAACAAACTCTTGGAAATAAACTGTATATTTTAAAAGGATTTATCTACATCTTTTGAGTAGTACGATTTTGTCTATTGCTTTACGTTTATAAATTGTTATAGTACCTATATACCTAAAGATTCATCTGAATAGAGACAACTTCAAAAAATTCGCGATAAACATTTTTTTTTTTTTTTTTGTCATTTAACATTATAATATTAGTTAACTAAAACATTTAGAGCCATTTTTGAGAAAATGGAAGCTTTGGAAAATCTTAGTGTCCAATGTTTGGGGCATACTAAACATAAATACGAAGAGTTCTTAACTGACATTTTGTTTTTGAGTTACGCTATGCGGACACACACAGACAGAAATTTACCTAAAAGTTCTTTTCGATTTCAGGGGTCTCAAAATATGTTTCTGGTGGAATGTAATTACTACGTTTCCATGGGAAATTCAGATCGACTTCAGGATACCCATCTGTGAAATTTTGAAAATCTACAGTTTTCATTGGATTTATTTGAAATTTTAACACAACAATCACTGTATAGTGAGGAGTAACTGTGCTAAATTTCATACATTTAGTCAGATTAATTGCTAACATATTAATATTCGATTATATTTTTTTAAATATTTGTATAAATGGTTCCCCATGATGCAATTTTGATTTGAAAAACTTAATAATTTTGAGTTATGTCCTATAATAGAATGTTAGCAAATTGATGAGATAATTTTTTTAATCTTGTTATTAGTTTGGATAAAAATAAATTTTAAAGTTTAAATTCATAATTTTTTTTCATTAAAATTTCGAAATGTAAACTTTAATATTTAATTACTCAGCAGTTATTCACGTTATGAAAAAATTATCTCATCATTTCTTTTTAATGTTATTTCTAAGCAGGTACACCAAATTTCATCCATAAGTACTGAAAATTGCATCGTGTGGAGCATTTTAAAGAGCAAATAGTGTTAAAAATAAAAACAGGGAGAAACTAAGTTAGAAGTCATAGCAAGGATAATCGAACTGTATGGATTTAAATGGACACGACCACTTACAGACAATCAGTTAGACGGCCACGTGACATAGTTAAAATGGCCGTAAGGCTATAAAAAGCACATCCAAATAAAGCAGAAGATTTATACTATTTGATACAACAAAAATCCATTTTTGGCAATTTTTGAAATCTTTAGCCGTTTTACACAGATGGGTATCCTTCAGTTTTCATTCCGGATTGAACACTACATGTAAACGCGGTTCAAGTCGAAATGAATCCTTGGACCTGATCCTCTTAGAAGCGGGATCGGATCGAAATTCTGTCGCATGGAAACACCTACCGGATTCAAATCGATTTGCTTCTGCCAAAAATGCTAACTTCTACTGTACTTGTAATACGCTCCGCGCTTGTCATTTTGTTTTTTTTTTTTTTAGTGAAAGTGGTGTAATAAAACACACAAGTCACTTTTAAAAAAACATTCACTAACCGCAAAACCTACTACAAATACACAGTAAGCTTTTTAGTTTCTCTACTACGTATAGTAAGTAGAGAAAGTATTGTATTCCACCCAAAATTTAGATGTCTGCATTTCACCGGAAATAGGTTTTGAGGTCCCTTGAATCCCCCCCCCCCCCCCCCCAAAAGCCTTTGTAGAAAAATGTCCGTTTGTGTCTGTCAGTCTGTGGACAGCCTAACGCAGAAACGTTAAGTTGGTTAAAAACCAAAGTTGGTATTTAAGTTTAACATTTTTTAAGGATCAGATACGAAGATTTTAAAGAAAATTTCTCCACCCTAACCTACCCTTTACATGGAAAATTTTTATTTTCTTGAAAATGGCTCTAACGGTTTTGATTAAAATGTCATATGTTGAAGATATTTTTATGACAAATGTAATGTATATTTTGAATTTTCTGGCTATAGCCTATGTAGTCATATTTACTCTGGATTACTTTTGCATAACTGGCAAACCTTAAGAGATAGACCAAATCTTACTTTACAAAAATGTAGATGTTGCTAAACCACAATTTATATCCAAATATATTTTTTGTAGAGTGAATCATTTCGGAGATATGCCTTGTTATTTGTGTGACTTTTGGAGAACCTATACCTCTGTCAAATGGAACTTCGTTATTAATTTTTTTATATGTTAACCTTGCAAAAAGAACGGAATCTCAAAGCTTTAAAAGATTTGACTATCGCACAAAGCCTATTCCCATATTTCCCATATTTCCCATATTTCCCTGAAAATGTTTATCTCGAGTAACACCATGAGTGTCGGCAGACCTTTTTCCACGGGGGGGGGCACATGTTGGAAATTTGCAATCATATAATATTAAATCATTATATTACTGTCAAAATTTATAATATTTATTGCAGATAACCGTATTAATTTGTGCTAAATAAAACTTGTTCTTTACATCAAAATTAAAATAATAGTTTAATAGTCAGTAATTGACAGCACATTAAGTTCACCAATTTCCAAGGGGGGGCCGTGCCCCCTCCCCCCTTGCCCCCGTTTCGCGACGCCCATGACTAACACACGAAGATATAAGAATAAGAGTTTGTAAGAATGGTTAGTACAAGAGTAGAGAAAGTCATGTGAGTGCAACACATCAGATGTTTTTACAGGTTCACCAACATAAACCAAGTGAGCAACATAAAACTTGAATTATTTATGCTTGAGCGTTGTGTATCCAAATGGGACTCATTCCGGATTGAATTCAGTATGGAATCGTGAATCGTATTTAGATTGGGATTGGATTGAAATTGATTTCAGTTCTCTATGGAAACATAGTATATACTTTCCATACTTAGTATACGTATAGAGAAAGTAAAAACAACATAGTTACCTATTTTTTAAACGGCCAGAGTTTAGTAAATAAATAGATAAAAAAGACACCAGTACTTAAAACATTTGAGTGAACAAATGCCTATGTAATTGGCGAGAATTCTGATAGATATGCAAGAAGCATTTTGTGCTGTTAAAGATGAAATTCACGGTGATTAAATACCTGAAGTGTTTTGTTTTGACTGTGGTAAGTTCTTTTAGACAATGACAGTGACAATCACCGCAACTGAAACTTTAATCAGCTTTTGTTTAGGAAGATATCGAGACATGATGTAGCGTGTTACGGGGCGTCGACCCGGACGTAACGAAAGATGCTCGAGATGTATCGATTCCCTCCCAGAACAGCCCAACGGCGCGAAACGACGTCTACATGCAAAGTCACGCAATTGGGTTAAACTGTTGGCAGCAGTGTTGTATCGAGACATTGTGATGCGTTATACTCGCATCCATTCCTCAACGAACTGTTCATTAGCAAGTTTATTTCTCTGTATATTTCATTTGTACACATAGCTTTATTAGTATCGCTCGGATTTGTATGACCCCAAAACAATTGAAGTATGCATGCATTTACTACGTAAAGGTTACTAAAATATAACATAAAATCCTGAAAATTTGACCTAATCTATACAAAAAAAATCTGATATGTTGCACTCACAAGACTTTCTCTACTCTTGTACTAACTATTCTTACAAACCCTTATTCCTATATCTTCTTCATGATTCTGATCTCCTGCACTCACATGACTTTCTCTACTCTTGTACTAACCATTCTTACAAACTTCCTATATCTTCTTCATGATTCTCATCTCCTACACTCACATGACTTTCTCTACTCTTGTACTAACCATTCTTACAAACTCTTATTCCTATATCTTCTTCATGATTCTGATCTCCTGCACTCACATGACTTTCTCTACTCTTGTACTAACCATTCTTACAAACTCTTATTCCTATATCTTCATGATTCTGATCTCCTGCATTCACATGACTTTCTCTACTCTTGTACTAACCATTCTTACAAACTCTTATTCCTATATCTTCATGATTCTGATCTTCTGCACTCACCTGACTTTCTCTACTCTTGTACTAACCATTCTTACAAACTCTTATTCCTATATCTTCTTCATGATTCTGATCTCCTGCATTCACATGACTTTCTCTACTCTTGTACTAGCCATTCTTACAAACTCTTACTCCTATATCTTCTTCATGATTCTGATCTCCTGCACTCACATGACTTTCTCTACTCTTGTACTAACCATTCTTACAAACTCTTACTCCTATATCTTCTTCATGATTCTGATCTCCTGCACTCACACGACTTTCTCTACTCTTGTACTAACCATTCTTACAAACCCTTATTCCTATATCTTCATGATTCTGATCTTCTGCACTCACCTGACTTTCTCTACTCTTGTACTAACCATTCTTACAAACTCTTATTCCTATATCTTCATGATTCTGATCTCCTGCACTCACCTGACTTTCTCTACTCTTGTACTAACCATTCTTACAAACTCTTATTCCTATATCTTCTTCATGATTCTGATCTCCTGCATTCACATGACTTTCTCTACTCTTGTACTAGCCATTCTTACAAACTCTTACTCCTATATCTTCTTCATGATTCTGATCTCCTGCACTCACATGACTTTCTCTACTCTTGTACTAACCATTCTTACAAACTCTTACTCCTATATCTTCTTCATGATTCTGATCTCCTGCACTCACACGACTTTCTCTACTCTTGTACTAACCATTCTTACAAACCCTTATTCCTATATCTTCTTCATGATTCTAATCTCCTGCACTCACATGACTTTCTCTACTCTTGTACTAACCATTCTTACAAACTCTTATTCCTATATCTTCTTCATGATTCTGGTCTCCTGCACTCACAAGACTTTCTCTACTCTTGTACTAACCATTCTTACAAACTCTTATTCCTATATCTTCTTCATGATTCTGATCTCCTGCACTCACATGACTTTCTCTACTCTTGTACTAACCATTCTTACAAACCCTTATTCCTATATCTTCTTCATGATTCTGATCTCCTGCACTCACATGACTTTCTCTACTCTTGTACTAACCATTCTTACAAACCCTTATTCCTATATCTTCTTCATGATTCTGATCTCCTGCACTCACATGACTTTCTCTACTCTTGTACTAACCATTCTTACAAACCTTTATTCCTATATCTTCTATATGATTCTAATCTCCTGCACTCACATGACTTTCTCTACTCTTGTACTAACCATT
Organism: Tenodera sinensis; assembly: GCA_030765045.1. Lineage (NCBI taxonomy): Eukaryota > Metazoa > Arthropoda > Insecta > Mantodea > Mantidae > Tenodera > Tenodera sinensis. Next base: position 306,788,397 of record CM060962.1, read on the forward strand.
CTTACAAACTCTTATTCCTATATCTTCTTCATGATTCTGTTCTCCTGCACTCACAAGACTTTCTCTACTCTTGTACTAACTATTCTTACAAACTCTTATTCCTATATATCCTTAGTGTTAGTTGAGATAAACATTTACAGAAATTATCTTGTTTATTTCCTTGTACATACAAGGGGAATGTGGGACTACAGTAGGCTTTGAGCGATAGTCAAATCTTTTATAACTCAGAGACTCTCCGTTCTGTTTGTATGACTAAGACATAAAAAATAATTAAGGAATTTCCATTTGACGAAATTTCAAGTATTCCAAAGCTCGCGCAAATAAGAAGAAATACCTCCGAAATGGTCCACTCTACAGAAAATGTGTTTATTTTAACAAGATCCACAGTTTTTGTGTAGTAAGATTTGGTCTATCTCATGCGGATTACCAGTTGTGCAAAAGTCATCCAGAGTAAACAGGATGACATGGGCTACAGCCAGAAAATCCAAAATATACATTTCGTTTGCCATAAAAATATCTCAAACATGTCATTTTAATCCAAATGGTTAGAGCCATTTTCGAGAAAATTGAAGTATTCGAACAATTTTCCATGCAAAGTGTAGATTAGGGTGGAGTAATTTTCTTCAAAATATTCGTGTTACATCTTTGAAAGATATTATACTTAAATACCAATTTTGGTTTTTAACTGACTTTTCATTTTTGAGTTATGCTGTTCAGAATCACACACATGCACGCACACACGCACACACACACACACACACACACACACACACACAGACCTTTTTCTAAAAATGCTTTTTTTTTTTTTTTGATTCAGGGGGTCTCAAAACATATTTCCGGTGAAATCTCGACATGTAATTTTTGGTTGAACACAATACTTCCCCTTTATACGTAGCGGAAAAAGTGAAAACCACGTGGCCAAGAATGGAATCCGCATTCTTTAAAAACAGATGAGTATTGCGTTATTTTGCACGTTAGAAACAGAAACAATTGACGGGCATAGAAGCCATCAGAGGTCGTGTTACACCTGTTGCGTTCATGGTTATTTTCAGCTCAAATTGGTTGCATCAAAACATTATCTGGTATTTAATAACTCCTGTTCGAGGCAGGAATTCCTCAAATTACAGCTTGTTTCAAGTTCAAGGTCAATTGTGGATTGATATTGAGCGGGGCCTCTGAGACTGTTGTTAATCTCCAACTGTGACAGGGAAGAGACTACAGTGCGCATTTAATTGCAGGTTAAGAGCAAGTAATTGAGTTTTTACTATCCGAACCACGTATTTGCAGCAAGTAGGTAGTGCTACATTTCACCCAAATATTGTTTTTCCCAGAAATAAGTGTTTCGAGACTCCCTGAATCAAGAAAATGTATTTTTAGAATTTAAAAATTATTTTGTTGTTTAGCGCCGCTGTCAATTGCCAGGATCACATCAGCGTCGCCGGTGTGCCGGAATTTTGTCCCGCAGGAGTCTGGACCGGGTTTGAACACACGATCTCACGATCAGTAGACCAACGTCTAACCAAGTGAGCCATCCAGACTGAAGGCATTTTTAGAAAAAGGTGTGTGCGTGTGTCTGTCTGTCTGAATAGGATAACTCAAAAACAAAATATCATATAAATACCATACCGTATTTATGGGGGCTCTAATGACCTAGCTGTCGACGGGCCCTTCTCCGTGTGTTTCTTTCTCTTTTCTGTTGGCCATACAAAGAGAAGAGAGTGTGAAATCCATTAAATACCGAGCAGTTGTTATAAGAGCACGGGGTGCACTCAGCCTCGTTAGGTCCCGGCGGGACCAATTGAGGAGTTACTTGATGGAAAAGTAGCGGCCCCAGGTCTAGAAGACCGCATAACTGGCCGGGAGGGCTCGGGGCGCTGACCACGTCCCACCCTCCAGTACTGCACCTCACCAATGACGCCTGTAGTGGGCAGAGGTGGGGGAGGCAGCGGCTGGGCGGTAGGCCTTGGCTCCTCGTGGGCTGTCGCGCCGGAGTTTAGTTTAGTTGTTATAAGAATTGATTACGGTTTAAACCTACTGTATTTCCATGTTCCCATTTTACACATAAGGAACTATTGCTATTTCGTCCAGTTTTTCAAACTATCACTTCATTTTCTTCCGGACGGATTACTCTCTGGGCAGTTGAACACAGGACATCTCTAAACTCTTGCAGTAACAGCCCTTACTGCACCTCACTACAGTCCTCATAAACTCGCTCGGAGAACAGCACTTTTCGTCATGCTCACTAACTTGCTTGCTGACACATCCAACACAGCAAGATTGATCGACACTTGCGAGTCACTTGCTTATGACCGTAGGAGCTTTCCAGAACATTCCAGATACCCAAATATCCGGAAGGTTCTAGTTCTCTCGCAATTGATGTTATTTTGTTTATGCTGGGCTAGCGTGTGGCTTATCTTGTTTAGCGTTCGGACTGCCCGCCACCGATCTCCTGATAACCAAGCACAATAGCCACTGCGTTGCAATTTGTGCAAATCTCGACCACATCGATTAACACCCCGTTAGGCGGGCGCTCTGGTTGGAAGCCATATTTTTGCGGTTATACGTTTGCATTCATTTTCCTTCATTCCTATGTGTAGCTTCATTTAGCTTAAATATATATATTGTTTTTATTAGCATTATCTCGCTGGATAGATCAAAGTAGTACGATTGCAGCATGTTATACATAATTTGCATTACACTACATAGAAATATAATACAATGTGATGTTCGTGTATACAGTTTTTAATTTGAAATGTACAGCCAAAAATAAAATAATAACAACGATGATGATAATAATAATAATAATAATAATAATAATAATAATAATAATAATAATAATAATAATAATTATTATTATTATTATTATTATTATTATTATTATTATTATTATTATTATTATTATTATTATTATTATTATTATTATTATTATTATTATTATTATTATTATTATTATTATTATTATTATTATTATTATTATTATTATTATTATTATTATTATTATTATTATTATTATAATTTTAGCATATAGCGTTACCTATAAAATATATACATATTATTCTTCAATATCAGTTTTTGAATCTAAAGATTTCGTTTTCAGTTTATCTTCAGAACTGGAATCACCTGATTCATGCAACTTTAAGGCATAATCATCACAATGTTAATGATGCATTTCTTCCGAATCCTTGGTATTTTGTATATCATACTCCTGTTTCTGAGAAGTAATAACATCTACTTGCAATGGCAAAGCAATATTGAAGTAACAAGGAAAAATTAAGGTCAGCAATTTGTAATTCGTAAAAGCCGGAGGGATGTGCGGATGTGTGCTCGCATGCGATAGGGGTTCGCTGGACGCCGAGTATGAATGTCGTGCACGGCCATCAAATGTGCAGACAACTGCCACTAGAAGCAAGATTTGAAAACAACGTAACGTAGATAGTACTGTGTGAACTAGTGAATCGTTGTCTTGCAAGTGTATATAGAGGTAAGGTCAAGGTGTAGTATAACGTGACTGTTGCTATTGTAACTACAAAGTCTGTGAAATCACATGAACTGTCTGAAAATCTTCAGTTCATATCCAGCAATTTACTAGTGTTGCCCAAAGCTATTGAACAATTAAAATAATCGGGTTTGGAAATGTGCAAGAGCATAAACATAATAGAAGACTTGGCTAATTCAATTAATAGGATACCTCTTGTGTCAGGTATCGGAAAGGTGAAAGATAAATTCCAGAAAGTTCTAAACAACAATATTGGTTATCAAGTTATGTGTGAAATTATGAAAATGGGCCAGACGACAGAGTGGTATTCTTTACATTTGCAACTCTGACATAGAAAGAAGTTTTTCACTGTTTAAGAACTGCTTCAGTAATAGGGATCGAAATTTCATATTTAATAATTTACGAATATACATTGTAACCAGTGTAATGCACTCTGTGACGATATTATACGTAATTAATAAATAGCAGTGTGTATGTATAAACAATTACAGAATGTATAGTTTATGATGCTGTAGCTTGTGCTGCAGTGAGAAGGTTTTCATGGTCAAGCTGCAGTTGTTTACATGCGCGAGCGATAACAGTAAAGTCCATGTGCAGTACGCCTATGGAAAAACACACACGACTCCGGTCCTTAATTATTAACAGCCTTTAGTAATGAGAGTAGACGTGCAGGTTCTGGTTGACCTGTGGGACACATAACTGCCTATTAGTCATTCCTAAAGCTAAAGAAATAAAGAGGTAATGTTGTTGCTGCAACAAACAATGGAGTAATATGCAGTGGTAGATGTCCTAGCCAGGCAATTAGGTAGGTACGTTCGTGCGAAAACTAGAGCGTTTAAATAAGCCTAGGGGTCTCTAAGGCCACTAGAGAACAACAGAGGGTTAACATGCAGTATACAGTTTTGTAAGAATAGGTTGTACAAGACTGAATAGAGAATATCGTGTAAGTGACACATCAACTTCTGTTTCAGCATATGCTTTTGATTACTGGGACAATAGAAAATGGAAAGATATTACGTCTTTGAAAAGTATTTACTCTCTAATTGGGCGACAAAATTGTTTTCTGAGTGAAAGGCTTCTCATAACCCCACTCGAGACTCCTGTGGCTTCGTTCACTGACGTCATCATTCCTCCCTCTCTGTTTGGGAATATTATTTGTCTTTTCTTTCTCTGTAGCGAAATCTCCCCAAAGACTTTCGCAAACACAAGGTATAGCTGGTTTCTTTAATTTCTCTTGACACTGCCTCAAACTGGTCTTGCCTGGTATTGATAACTAACCTGCCAGGGCCAGCACAAGTCAGTAATAAAACCTCGCTTTAAAATGTAATTCAGAAATACAGGGTGGAAGGAAAGTCATTACATTCCTTCTAATATGTGCTTCATAGAAGCATTACAAACAAAATAGTCTAATGGCATTTTGTTCTTTGATCACCTGATTTCGAAATAATAAATATTTTTTTTATCCAAATTGGACGCGTAATTCCACAAGAATGTACAAAGATAACACTTTGTTACTTGTAAGATGCGTAGAGTAACTTATTTCTGACATTAGTAAATATGTGACATCACACAGGGTTTCGAAATAATTAATCACTTAAAAGATGTGAAGGAATACTGCGAGCAGCTCTTTCAGACGTGCTAGTGAAAGTGACACCCACACAATCTGCAGTGTTGCCAACTTGTTTTCGATAGCTCCATGCTAGTATATTTACTGGTGTGTAAAAGAACTCCTGCGGGACAAAATTCCGGCACACTGGTGACACTGATATGATCCTGGCAATTGACAGCGTCGTTAAACAACAAAATAATAATTTTCTAAATTAAAACCTTAACTATATATTGTTTCCATTTCCTGTTGTGAGAGATGCTGAGTCGGTGTTTATCTCACTTATTCCCATTGTTTGACGCGCTCTATGAACAGTGAAAACAGACGAAGTTTGTCTAGTCTAGTGTTGGCAGTTGATGAAATGTGTTACTTGCATGAACTTAAGGCTATGTCTCTATAAAAATTAAAAAAAATCCAGTTTTCTTGTGATTGCTCTGAATGTTTTCCCTGTGCTCAGAACAAAATATATAGTATACACAAAATTTCAACGTTCTAGGTAAAACCGTGTTCAAATTATTAATATATTTAATAAATCAATTTTTGATATGCTGATATGAAATGACCTTTGGACCCTACAGTTTATTGTATGTCTCGTAAATGCTTAATTTGAGCTCAGTATATAGATATAAAGAAATTATTATATCACCATTGCTTAGATTTAATTAGCTTAAGATAGAAATGTTTTGTATACAGTTAATTGATATTTTCTATTTTTTCAGTAGGTATGAGTTATGAAAATATTTAATTTCAGCTGAATATTTAATATTTTTATCCAGCGCATAACAAATTTTAATACTTCAATCTCTCCTGAAAATTTCAAGCTAATAAGTTATAAACAAGGGAACAAGGAGTATTTTTAATATATAAAAATGCTGAAAAAAATTTGCAAAAATGAATTTTAAAGTTTAATAATATATTTTTTTACTAACTATATCCAATCAACTTAAAATTCCCCACCACCACATATGGGACCCTCTGTTGCTTTGTTCTTTGCCTTTTGAGAATTTTAAGTTTGTTTGCTTGTTTCTTAATATGAAAACTTTCCTTTCACCTTCGCATTGTTCATAAAATTTAGAAATGAATTGTTCTTAGCTAACCTCTATCCTATGCACTTTCGCTAATTTATACACAAAATTCACAATTTACTTACTTTACTATAAACTAACGAATAACTTAAAACCTATTAACCACCTAAACAATGCCTAATATATAACTGGAACACTGAAATAACCTAGCAAGATTTACACAATTACAGAACACTGAGTGCATTTCTCTGTCTGGAAGCAAAACATGTGGCAGATTCGCGGCATTTCAGCTTAATATATTGAATTCATTTCAGCATAGTCCAACTCACAACCTTTCTGAAGCAAAATTCCCTGCAAGAGACTAAAACCCAAGCCAGTGAAAACGAAAAAAACATTTCAAATCTGTATCGACGAAGTTTAGTGAAGAACGCTCACCCGCACATTTAAATATCCTCATGGACCTTTAAAAATGGCTGATATTGAGAAAACTAAAGTGTGCCGTTAAACTACAAAATAGAAGTATAGTAAAGAATGCAAAAAGTAAAAATCAAAATTTTCGGCAATTCTCACCAAATTTCATAGATACATTGTCTTAAGTCATAATGTCTAAACGGAAACCCACCTTCTCTTCTAATTTAAAAGAAAAATCTCCTTTCTTCGATGAGACATTATAAAGTTCACTGTAAAGTTTGCAATGCACATTTTAGATTGCACATGGTGGGAAATCTGATATTGTTGAGCATGAGATATCAAACAAACCGGCTTCTTCCCCTGCAGTTGCAACAATTTTGAAATAAAATTCCCCTCAGGTGAAAAATACAAACAAAATGCTGGTAGAATATATAAGTGCACTGCACTTAGGATATTAACAAACATTGTTCTGATGCAAAGTGTATTTATTAAATATCATGTTTCCTTCATTCTAATGTTATGTTAACACGATTTTCAGAAATTAGTGATCAGTTGATCACAACATTTTCAAATGTTCCGTGTTTGAACGGAAGAAAAATGGTAGGCTTAGTGTTTGGCAAAACAAAAGGGAGTAGAGAAAACCATGTAAATGTTATGTTGTGTAGTGAAATACATAGCAAAAAAAGAAAAATCCATGAAAAAATACATATACAGAATGTCTCAAAATTAGACCGACAAACTTTGGGAGCTGATAGATAAAATTATTTTAAATACATTTTGTTACGGAAATTTTTTTGCTGCGGTGCTTCGTTTAAACGCTAGACGAGTTAATGTTATAGATTACTGCCTCCCACCCAGTTTAAGTAATTACGGCAACAATGTAAACTAGTATTGTATTTATCTTAGTAAGGCACACACACAATCTTAATCCAAGAAATAAACACAGAGCACATAAACAAAACACGAATATCTCATTGTTTACAGTTAATCACAGCTTTACTATTCAAAATTAGAGCCACAAACTTTTAAACCAGAGAAATGGCTGGTGTCTTTGCGAGAGTACGGCAGAATAGGGCACGCCGATGCACTCTTTGTGTTAATCGCAATGGGCGTGCGTTTCAGCATTTACTTTGAATAGTAAAACTCTGAGCACCGTAGCAAAAAAACTTTCCTTAACAGAAAGTGTTTAAACTACAGTTATCTATCAGATCCCAAAGTTTGTCGGTTTAACTTTGAGGCACCATAGATATTGAATTTTGAGGTGATCGGCGAAGTGGTTTTGGAGGTTAGCGGTTACATGCATATTCAGCCATTTCTCTAGGTTTGAATGTGAGAAAGAAAAATGTGTTTTTATGTTTTTTCGAGCAAGTTTTCTCTTTATAAGGACCTTCCTCAGACTTAAACGAATATTTGAAAACAAATACTGAATTGGTCCACCCGTTTCCGAGTTTTGCGCTTAACAAGACATTTAGCCATTCATTTTTATTATATAGATTTTCTGGTAGGTACAATGGGAATAGGAGAATTCAGTAGGCTTAAACAAGAGACAAATACTTACTTTAAGACCTGGTTCGCATGTAATTGCGTTGAAATTTCCTTGCCTTTGAAAGATAGAATTGGAATTGAAATACTCAATGCCACAGGTGAGATTTGAACCACAGACCCTCCGCTTACCAGGGCAGGTGCTCTAACTATAAAGCTACTGTGACAACCTTCCAAAATAGCATTGAACTCTCCAACCAATTCGTAACATTGCCCACACACGGTTTGTGTGTTTCAAAACACCAACATTATGTTTGTCGGCATGAATAAATAGTGATTCCTTCCCCTTGTTTGGCCAAATACTTCCTGTTTCAGAAAAGTATAATTGTTTGAAAATGCAAACCATTAACAACGAATCTGTCAGAAATGGTTAACTCAACAAAAATGTTATTTGACAAAAATTGTGTTTAAACGAGATGTACAGTCTATGTAGTAAGATTTTGTCTATCTATTATTGTTAACCAGTTATGCAAATGTTATTTAGAATAAAGAGGACTTCAGAGGACATTTCCAGAAAATTCAAGATAAGTATTTCGTTTGTCATGAAAATATCTTAAACATACGGCATTTTAATCAAAATCGTTAGAACTATTTTTGAGAAAATCAAGCTCTTTCAAAAATGTTCCATGTAAAAGATACTATGTTCTGGGGGAGATTCTTTTTGAAAATTTTTGTGTCGTGTCCTTTGAATATGTATTTTACACAGAGGTGCTTGTTATACTCGAAAGTGCACACAACTGCTGGAAAAAGGGGGGAAATATCCTTATAAGTTCCGACAGCTAGGTTGCACTTAAAGCTCTCAATTTGCATCAGTTTACATTAGTGTGGGAATGTTAGTAAAAATGTAGTCACGGTGGGTACCCGGTCATACAGGTATTGCAGAAAATGAAATAGGAGAAAGGAGCAGCTCTTCCTTTTACAGGACCAGAACTTTTCTGTAGAATAAACACCAAAGCACAGTAAAAGTGTTATATGTTGCACTCATATAACTTTCTCTACTCTTGTACTAACCATTCTTACAAACTCTTATTCCTACATCTTCTTCGTGTTAGTTGAGATAAACATTTGTACAAATTATCTTATTGCTTATTTTCTTGTAGGTACAAGGGGAATATTAGAATACAGTAGGCTGTGAGCGATAGTCAAATGTTTTAAAGCTTTGAGATTCTGTTCTCTTTGCACGGCTAAGATATAAAAAATGAACACTTATCTTCGGTTTGTGGAAAGTATAAGTATTGCTAAACTCACACATATAACAATTATTTGGACACAAATTGTATGTTTTAACGAGATCTACATTTTTGTATAGTAAGATTTGGTCTATCTCTTACGGTTTACGAGTTATTAAAAGTCATACAGAGTAAATAAGACTGCATAGGCTATAGCCAGAAAATTGAAAGCATACATTTAATTTGCTATAAAAATATTTTAAATATACGGCATTATAATCAAAATCGTTAGCTATTTTGGAGAAAATCAATTTTCCATGTAGAAGGGTGTGTATGATCGAGCAATTAACTTCAAAATCTTCGTGTCGTATTCTTAAAAGACATTAAACTCAAATACTAACTTAAATACCGCTTGGTTTTTAACCGAATTTTACTTTGGAGTTATGCTGTTCACAGACACACACACGGACCTTTTTCTAAAAATGCTTTTTTTTTTTTTTTTTTTAGAATAAAGGGAGCCTCAAAACATATATTTCCGGTGAATTTTTGGGTGGAATACAATACTTCCTCTACTTACTATATGTAGTAGAGAAAGTATAAAGAGAAAATGCTTCCAAACATATTCATAGTCATCCTTGAAATATGCCGAACGGAAACGCCAAGTTTATTACTTTCTCTACTAGTAAGTAGGGGAAGTATTGTATTCCACCCAAAAATTCGATGTCGAGATTTCACCGGAAATATATGTTTTGAGACCCCCTGAATCCAAGAAAAAGTATTTTTAGAAAAAGGTCCGTGTGTGCGTGTCTGTGTGTCAGTCTGTGTGTGTCTGTGTGTCAGCCTGTGGACAGCATAACTCAAAAACGAAAAGTCGATTAAAAACCAAACTTGGTATTTAAGTTTATTGTCATTCAAGGATGCGACACGAAAATTTTGAAGAAAGTAGCTCTACCCTAAAGTACCCTCTACATGGAAAATGTTTTGAAAATTTTGATTTTCTTGAAAATGGCTCTAACGATTTTGATTAAAATGTCATATGTTTGAGATATTTTGAGGACAAATGAAATGTATATCTTGAATTTTCTGGGTATAGCCCCTGCAGTCGTATGTACTCTGGACGACTTTTGCATAACTGGTAAACCGTTAGAGATAGACCAAATTGTACTATACAAAAAATGTAGATCTTGCTAAAACACACAATTTATGTCTCAATAAATTTTCTTGTAGGGTAAACCATTTCGGAGATATTCCTTGTTATGTGTGTGAGTTTCGGAAAACTTAGAACTTTCGTGGAATGGAACATCGTTGTTCATTTTTTATATGTTAAGTGTGCAAATACAACAGAATCTTAAACCTTTAAAACATTTGACTATCGCACAAAGCCTACTGTATTCCCACATTCCCCTTGCACCTACAAGGAAATAAGCAATAAGATAAGTTATACAAATGTTTATCTCAAATAATACGAAGAAGATATAGGAGTAAGGGTTTGTTAGAATGGTTAGTACAAGAGTAGAGAAAGTCATGTGAGTGCAGGAGATCAGAATCATGAAGAAGATATAGGAATAAGAGTTTGTAAGAATGGTTAGTACAAGAGTAGAGAAAGTCATGTGAGTGCAACACATCAGATTTTTTTTTAACCACTTTCACTTTGGAGTTGTGCTCTTCACATACAGATGTTTTCCTAAAAGTAATTTGTTTGAAGTTCAGGGGTCCTCAAAACATATATTTAAGATGAAAAAGCGACATGGAATGTTGTGTGGAATACAATACTTTCGGTGGTTACTATATCGTACTAGCAGAGGAAGTAAAAATAACGAAGTTGAAGTGCCACATGGTTTTAAATTGTTCACTAATGGTTAGTTCTGTGAGAGCTGGCGTCAAAGCAGGTGCTTTAGGTTTATTGAAAATTATAAAACTTTGACGTGAGAGTTTGGAGCGCGACAAACAAAAGAGGATAGAAGCACTCTTTGAATGAAATTAAAATTCCAAGATATTAAAACGATTATAAAAATATCACATTAAAGTGAGGTGAATTTTAAAGCGGTAATTAAAGTTTCCCCCGTGAGGCAATTAAAGGACCGTCATTTGGTCCTATGAAATTGAGAACCTTCAAAGGCCCAATTGTACGCTAAATAAAAGTATCTAGCATCATTAGTGCGGTCAATTAAAATACTGCTGGCATTTGCTTGGAAATAAATATAGGTACGATAATAACTACACGCTACCTCCAAACGGTCGTTTATAAAACGTCTGACCAGCTTCATCCACATGACTTTCGCTCCTCACTCTTCAACTATTCTTTCTTACAATAGCTATTTATGTAACTAGTGTATAATATGACATTGTTTACACGAGTATATGTTTAGTATGTGAGTGAAAATGAATGCGGCCCGGGTTCGACCCCAGGTAACCGCTTGTGGGATTCGTGGTGGACGAAGCGGCATTAGGCTGGGTTTCCTCCGGGTTCTCCGGTTTCCCCCGCCATCTCATTCCACCGGTACTGCATCGTCATTCCATGTATCTTCAGTGTCACCGCCTGCGGTGCCGTATACAGTAAAAGCAGGTGCGGCTGTTGCAAGTTATGGAACTGTTACATAGTGTAGATATAAGTATACCTTGGTGGTGGAACAATCCTCGGTCACGATGGTCCAGTAATTTTTTAGAATATTATGATATATTAAATTTTGAAACTCTGTAGCATAATTTTGGTCACATTTCTTTTCAGTTAATATAAAATAGCTGTTCTCACATATTAGCCGTTTTCTGTCTTCTGCCATAGCAGGTAGTCAGTTCTTTTAAGAGCTCGTCGCTATGTGATGCTTTGAAATTCCTATTTCTTTGCATTAGCAGAAAAAAAAACTAATAAATTGCTGTTTGAGAAAAGAAACGTGTGAAGTATTGGAAAATGTAAACAAATATAAAGGAATATCTCGGAATTTGTGAACGGCTAAAAAATGACAAAGCGCGTGTTTAAACGAAAACTTCATTGCCCGCCTCTGTAGCCTGGTTTTAGCGTGTCTGCCTCACGTCCAAGAGGTCGCGAGTTCGAATCTCACTTAGCGTGGTTTATCCGGATAAAGTTTTTTTGCGAGGTTTTCCTTTATCCTGAGAGACGAATGTTGGGTAACATAAAGCTCTATGGACCTCGAGCTCATTTGAGCATCATTTCACCCATTTCATTCATTCACCGTCCGATATGACATTCACATTGCGTTGAAAGACGTTAATAAGAGAAAGATAAAAAAAAAAAAAAAAATCTACATTTTTTTTGTAAAATCCATTCAGGACTTCAGAGGCTATTCCACGAAGATTAAGGATACCTATAAATCTTATTTGTTGTAGAAGTGCCCTATACATATGGTATTTTAATGAAAATCATTACAGCCACTTTTGAGTAAATCAAAACTTTCCAAAAATGTCTATCCGCTATGTGCTCAATAGCCAATCCCTTGATCAGGGTTCTACACTGCATTCAGTTTTAATGTCTTATCTTTCATTTTTTATAATTTTAACTCTGAGGCTGAACAGTGTGTGAATTTTCCTATTTTTATTTTTATTCTTTTATATATATATATTTTTTTTTTGACTAGCTGTCGATGGGTCCTTGAGGACTAATCACTCACTCGAAAAATATTCCATGGAAAGGATAGTTTTGGGTGGGGATTTGTCTTGAAAATCGTTATGTATTATCCTTAAAAGCTGCTTATGGTACATACGAGTCGAGTTACGGTGTTGGCGCGCGCGCACACACACACACGCACGCACACACGCACGCACACAGATACACACACGCACACTCACACACACACTCACACACACACACTAAAATGCTTTTTTTTTTAATCTGGGGACCTCAAAACATATATTTCCGGTGAAATCTCGACAACGAATTGTTGGGTGGAATACAATACTTCCTCTACTTACTATACGTAGTAGAGAAAGTAAAAAACCGAATCTGTTATTCCTCTGGTAGCTAAGAGTTGCGAAGTGTGTTTAATTGTTATTGATCTGGATTATGGAAAAGGTTTCCTCTTTGTGAATTTTAAAATAGTTGGCGATTTATTTATATGAAAGTAATTTTAATTTCGAGTTGCTGTATCGAAACGGCTATTCAGGTACTTATGCAATCCATTAACCTCTTCTATGGTTCTTAAATATCGCAGGGCTGTATGTAACGTGTTATATAACGTCGAATTACAAACAGAAACACATTAAACGTATATTACATAAGTTATTATATAATAAAATAACTAAAACGATCTGTGTATGAAAGTTTAAAGACGTTAATCACATTGTAAACAAAATTAATGAATTAATAAATTGCATAGGGTTAATATAATACTAAGAGCTCAGAGGGATAAGCATTTCACAGACTATTCATAGAAAATTGAACTACATTTTAATATTCATGCAGATATCTTGAATGGTATTTAAATAAAAATCACGAGCAGTTTTTGAGAAAATGTAAGCAGACATTGCCGATGTAATGTTTATTATCGAATCAAAAAAATTTTTTGATCTTTTAGTCGTTATCATAAGTCAATTGATCTAG